>BPLQ01008960.1:186764-656811 GCA_021605075.1 Caerostris darwini
GATTTTCACAAATGATGACTCGCCTCTATTAGAATCGAATGCAACATTATTTCTATTAATTAAAAATTAAGTTAAAAATATTTTTTTTAAATTATTCAAATGAATAATTAAAAAAATTATTTCTATTCTATTAAGACAGAGACAGAGAGAGAGAGATTATTCCGTTGCAAAATGTTTCAAAAGATTTTTCTGACTTCAGAAAATACAATTCAGCCAAAACAGCATCTAAATCCTGAGAGCGTACCATTGATAAAACCAAAGTCCTAAACAATGTTTTGACAAACGGAATCCAAAACAGTGTTTTGACATCAACAGTGAACGTGAACATCTCAGATATGCTAAATCGGAAGCAGAACTTCTATTCCGAGTGACAAAAACACTTCCATCCGGTCTAATAGAAATACTCGATTCCGGGGTACTGCTGACCCCCGGAACTCAAAAATATCGGATTCGAATACCTCCTTCCTACTTCATAAACACCAAAAAAATTGGATTCCTTATTCTGTATGCCGGAGAAACGTTTTGTAGCGCCGGGGAAATTGCATAGAGTGGAACGGGGAAGTCATAAAATCCCATCTCTTACGAATGCAAATGCCAAGAAATATCTAAAGCGTGTTGCTTTTTTAGACGGCGAGGATTGTTTTTTTTTATCAGCTGCATGGAATTGAAGACGAGTGATATAGACAGCTGTAAGGAGATCCAGCTTTTTCCTACATTTTCAAATAAGGTTGAAATATAAATAAGACAGTTTGTGTTTGTTATTGCGGAGGTTATTTATTGTGAATAAAAACTGGAAACTTTCTGAAGCATGGTTTAAGGAATATATAACGTCAATCCGTTTGTTTATAATAGATAAAATGAAATTCACATTAATAAGCTAATAATTACAGAATTCTTCTTCTTTTTTATAGTAGACTTCAGAGTATTTTAGCCTGATGTCCGAATGATTAGCGCTCTGACGATTGGTGGCACAGATTTCGTGTTAGAGTCCCAGTTTTGCCATGGAGGCTTATGGTGGTTCGGAATCCGCTTTAAACCGTAGGTCTCTGTCTAATATGACCACTATTACACCACTCCACTTCATTGTGTCTGCAACTACGTTGCCCCTTTACAGTTTTGGATTGTGGGTGAGAAGAAGTCTGATTGGGTTCTGTGACGCTCTATGGTTATATGAGACTGGGACCGACGGCTTAAAGTGGATTCCGAACCACTACAAACATTCATAGCACCGCCGGGATTCGAACCCAAAACCTGTGGTACCGAGCACCAGAGAGCTAGTCATTATATTATCAGAATAGTTTTGGATACAAATTGTGGTTATTGTGTTTATCCTTCAATTTAGCTTAATAGTGTATACAAATATGTAAAAGTAATAGCGTAAAAAGTCATGTAAAAGTATGTATAGTATTAAATTACTCCGAATTAATAATGATGAATAAAAACTTTTGTTTAATTATTCCGTTTCAAAAGGTTTGAAAAGAGTTTTCAGTCTTCAGAAAATTCCATTCAGCCAAAAAAGCATCTAAATCCCGAGAGCGTACCATAGATAAAACAAAAGTCCTCAACAACATTTTGACAAACGGAATCCTAAACAATGTTTTGACATCAACAGTGAACGTGAACATCTCAGATATGCTAAATCGGAAGCAGAACTTCTATTCCAAGTGACAAAAACACTTCCATCCGGTCTAATAGAAAGAACTCAATTCCGGGGCACTGCTGACCTCCAGAACTCAAAAATATTGGATTCGAATGCCTCCTTCCTATTTCATAAACGCAAAAAAGAATTGGATTCCTTATCCTGTATGCCGGCAAACGTTTTGTAGCATCGGGGAAATTGCATAGAGTGGAACGGGGAAGTCATAAAATCCCATCTCTTACGAATGCAAATGCCAAGAAATATCTAAATCGTGTTACTTCTTTATATATCAAGGATTGTTCTTTTATCAGTTGCATGGAATAGAAGACGAATGGTATAGACAGCTGTAAGGAGATCCAGCTTTTTTCTACGCTTCAAAATAAGGTTGAAACAGAAATAAGGCAGCTTGTGTTTAATATTGTGGAGGTTATTTATTGCAAAGGAAAACTGGAAACTTTTTGACGCATGCTTAAAAGAATATGTAACGTCACTGTGTTTTTTATAATAGATAACTGGAATAGATAATTATTGATTATTTGATTGTTGATAGATAAGTAGATTGCTAATAATAGATAACTATTAACTGGAATTCAAATTAAGTAGCTAGTAATTACAGAATTATTATTCATATTTTAGCAAAGTAGAGAGTATTGGGGCCTGTTGGCCAAGTGACTAGTGCTCTGGCGATTTGTTGCACAGGGCTCGAGTTCCGGCGTTGCCATGGATATATATATATATATATATATATATTATTATGGCACTCACATAACCAAACAGAAACTTAAAAGCCGAACCAAACTAAACATCTCTGACTCATTAATGGAAACAAAATATTTTCCTTATGCAAATTATGGTTATTGTGTTTATCCTTCAATGTACACAACATGTAATAAATAAAGTAGAATAAAATAAATATGTAGTAATAAAAGCTATATGAAGTATTCTGTAGAAGAATATGTAGTATTCTGAAATAATGATGATGAATAAACGCTTTTGTTTAATTATTCCTTTTCAAAAGGTTTCAAAAAATTTTTCAGGCTTCAGAAAATTCCATTCAGCCAAAACTGCATCCAAATCCCGAGAGCGTACCATGGATAAAAACAAAAGTCCTAAACAATGCTTTGACAAACAGAATCCTAAACAATGTTTTGATATCAACAGTGAACGTGAACATCTCAGATATGTTAAATCGGAAGCAGAACTTCTATTCCGAGTGACAAAACACTTCCATCCGGTCTAATAGAAAGACTAGATTCCGGGGAACTGCTGACCCCCGGAACTAAAAAATATCGGATTCGAATGCCTCCTCCCTATTTCATAAACGCTACAAAAAATTGGATTCCTTATCCTGTATGCCGGAGAAACGTTTTGTAGCGCCGGAGAAATTGCATAGAGTGGAACGGGGAAGTCATAAAATCCCATCTCTTACGAATGCAAATGCCAAGAAATATCTAAAGCGTGTTGCTTTTTAGACGGCGAAGATAGTTTTTTTTATCAGTTGCACGGAATTGAAGATGAGTGATATAGACAGCTGTAAGGAGATCCAGCCTGTTTTCTACCTTTCAAAATAAGGTTGAAATAGAAATAAGACAGCTTGTGTTTATTATTGTGGAGGTTATTTATTGCTTGCGAAGAAAAACTGAAATCTTTTTGAAGCATGTTCTTTAAAAAGATTTTAGTTTGTTGGATATTACGTCACTCTGTTTGTTTATAATAGATAAACTGAAATTCGTAGTAAGCAACTAATAATTACAGAATTATTATTCATTTTTATAGTAAATGTCAGAATATTTTGGCCTGATGACTAAATGATTAACTCTCTGACGATTGGGGGCTCAGATTTCGGATCCGAGTCCCGGCCCTGGATGCTTATAAGGGTCTGGAATCCACTTTAAACCGTAGGTTCTGGTCTAATATGACTACTACTACTACTACTACTACTACTACACCACACCACATCACTGTGTCTAGAGCTGAATTGCCTCTTTATAGTTTGGGATTGTGGGTGATTGGGCTCTGTGACGATCTATGGTTATATGAGACTGAGACCTATGGCTTAAAAATAGGGATTCCGAACCACTACATTCATGGCATCGCCGGGATTTGAACCCGAAACATATGGTACCAAGCGTCAGAGCGCTAGTCTTCAGCGATCAGGCCCCTGTTTAATATGACTGTATAGCATTGGACGTAGGACTGATAATCCTACCCAGTAAAAATAAAAACATCTCATGTTTTGAAATCTGCCACCCTTTGATTCACTATGGGGTTGTTGCACCATATTAGTATTAGTATTAGTGCACCATTTAGAAGAGAATATTATTTCACAAATAAACAAATGCACTTCAGGTACGAACGGCCTGTTTGTAGTGGTTCGGAATTCATTTTAAACAGTAGATCACGATCTAATATGACTAATAGGCTGACAACACTACCTCTTAAAAAGAAAACATCTCATGTTTCGGAATCTGTCAGTAAGTAGACGGCCTTGGCCCATCATGGGCTGTTGCGCCATTGAAGAAGAAGAAACATGCATATCTACCTTGCATTTGATTCATTTTATTGAAAATGCAATCTTTTATTACAATGAAATAAATTAGGACGCCTGTGCAATAAAAATAAATTAATTCACTACAAATTAAATATAAAACGACTAAATATTTCGAACTAAAATTAGCAATATAGATAGAGATATTGATATTAAAATCGAATTTATATAATTTAAACATAAATCCTTGCTTAAAAACGGTTAATGACATGGCGTTGTTCAAACGTAACTAGCTCATTATTTTTATATTCGCACCTTTCTTCTCTTTTTTATGCATTTTAAATGAAGCTTTTTTGATAAAGATCGTTGAATAAAATAATTTTCATTGATAATAATATTTTTTTTCAACTATCCACTATTTATCCATTAAATCTGCCATCTCTTATCCATTAAATTAATTCATTAAAGTTTCCATCATTAGTAACAGGGGCATAGTTATTTTGAAATTACTGTTTAAATTAACCATCTGGCGGTATATCAATAGCATATTTGAATACTCTAAAACTTATTAATTACATCTATTTTGAAATAGTTTTCTAACATCACGACAGAAACGATGGTAAAACTTTTACAAATACATAAAAGATCAACGAATAATGCCATTCTAATGAAAGACTAGAGGCACATATATTTGTTAAGCTTAGAGTTAGGGTTCAGCTTCATTAGATGTGGGAAAATCCTCAAAGAAGATGTTACCGCAAGAAGTCTGATCATTCTTTAAACCTTAAGGACTTACTCTTTGGAACTGTAATCCGTTCTGGTAAAGTCTATGCCTAATCTTAAGTGCAGTGACATGATTGCTGTCATAAAAAGCTAATCTTTCATGAACATATCCAATTACGATCTGACATTATCTATTACAAATTCTGAACGAATGTAAGTTTTGGAATTATTCTTTACATAAAAAATAAAAATGAAATTCATGTAAAGACATGGACAGGAATATAAGCTTCTGTGAACTAACCATGAACTTTAAATGTATATAATGCAGTTAAATAGGAATTGAAGTTGACAAAAATTTGTACATTTAATAATTTTTTTCTTTTTTTAAAAAAATTATTAGAATATATTACAATTAGAATTACTTATATAATAATTATTAGATTACATAGAACTAGTAATAACTGCATTAACATAATTATCAATAAATTAATAATTACATTAACAAGTATTAACAATAATAATTGCTAATTATTACATTAACAATTTAAATTACTTACATTGACAATTATTAATTAATTACATTAACAATTTTAAATTAATTACGTTGACAATTATTAATTAATAACATTAATAATTAGAGTTACTGTTAGCTTTTCGAAACGCATATTGTATCTATCAATAGAGGATTTAAGTCAAACTATACTTGATATTATATGTAATTAGTTTTTAAGTTTCTATAGTGTTAATTTTGAATTTTTAAACAGATTCTACTTTAGCAGTATAATCTAACAGAAATCATATTAGGAATATTTTGATAGGTTTCACATTGCAATGCACTCAAAATACTAGACATTTAAAAGGTAATGTATCTCATCACAAATTTCAAGTGGATTCAAGAAATTTATGATAACAATTTATTGATAAATCTGTTTTCATCTTGAGATTAGAATTGTAATAAATAGCATAATCTGAAAGTTAATAAAAATGATAATTAAAACAAGAGATATTAATGAATTGATTTTTATTTTTAATGGCATGAATTGTTTTATACATTTAATGACATCCAATAATTTATTATGAATTCAAATTTAACTGTTATTTAAGGAATTAGATATTTATAGAAATATTTAGAAAAAAAAAATGTATGCCTTTAATTACTTCAAAATCCAAGTAAAGCATTCAACTTTTAAAAGGTGATCAGAATAATAAGTTAATTTTTTAAAGGATGTAAAGGAAGAAAAATATAACTATCAAAGTAACACAAAACGTTATAATTCCAATAAATCAATCGAGTTTATAATTGTAATAAATAGTAAAATCTGAAAGTTAAAAAAAAAATGCATATTTAGCAATAAATATTAATGAATTAATTTTTATTTTTAATGTCATGAATTGTTCTCTACATTATTTAACTATACCTAATAATTTATTATGAATTCAAATTTAATTGTTATTTCATGAATTAAATATTTACAGAAATATTTAAAAAACAATATGTGCCTGTTGAAAATTACTTCAGTATCCAAGTTAAATATTCAAATTTTAAAAAAGATCAGAATAATAAATTACATTTTTAAATGGCGTAAAGAAATAAAAAAATATAATTATCAACATAACACACAAATAATTAAGTAAAAACATTTTATTATTAGTCATTTCAATTTCATTGAAAGAAGTGAATTTAAAAGTGTTTCATAATCTTACGAAACTTAGTTTTTAATCATTAGAAAAAAATGACTAACTAATAATTTTTTTAAAATTTTTTTTTATGATCTCATAAATATAATCGCTATCAATATAAAAGTGCGCAAAGTTGAAAAAAAAATATCGTGAACTTTGCCATCTCAAACGCACCTGTTCCCCATCAGAATCAACGAAAATCAATAATTTAAATGATGAGGAAGACTTATTTTTCCCCCTGCCATACTGAAGAGCGTAGATAACAATTTAAAGAGACACAGTACCGTCCTTTAATGAAGCGAACCAAATTAAGACCAGGATAATAAGGAAAAACTAAGAGCAACAATCGAGAAGATGGAAGTTTGCCGGATACCAGGACGAAATAATCATCTCTCCTGTAATGTGTGCCTGTTAATCCAGCTTCTTGAGGTACCGGACTCCAGATCATCAAGTGATAGTTAGGAAAGACAGCGAATGCCGTTGTTGCATTAATGAAGAAGATGGGCAAGAAAAAAAGTGGGGCAAATGAGTAATTTTACGGTATTTTAAAATTGGAAATGCAGTTTTTGCAGAAAATGAGCGGATATTATCTGAGGAAAAAGTTGAAAAATGCGTTTCCTGGTTATAGCGTATAATAAAGGGCAAAGTAAATGAAGTCAGTGATTTTGCATTACATGAGAATATAGAAGTTGGAATTTTTTCTTCTCTATAATTTAGGATTTTTTTGTTAACTTGTTATATGTTGTATAAAGTTAAAACAGTAGCTTCATAGATAGGATTAAGGTAATAAAAATAATGATTCACTAAAAATACAAAGTTATACAGTGGATGGATATTTATTATACATTTAATGAGATTTTATAACAAGGGATTAAACTCGAGTGATATAAAAGAATTGCTTATTATCTTTATAAAAATAAATACGAAAAATTTATCTTAGTTACTTAAGATCTAATGCCGATACAAATAAAAATGAACATTGCTATTGAAAATTAAAAAAGCATTTCTTGAAAAAGCATAAAATATGTTGATATTGGTTCATATTGTTATACATTTTAGATTATTTATGTTTGGTTTTCTTTCCCTTTCGTTTATTTCTTTGTTATTCATTTTTTTATGACAATGAATTTGATTGAAATATCTATGCGTTTGTAATGTTTCTTATAACTCATACAGTATTGATATTTATATTAAAATCCACTCTTTTCATTTTGCCATTATTTGATGAGTATTATTAAGGAATTGATTTTTATTTTTGTGGCATAAATTGTTTTATGCATTATTAATTGACACTATATAATTTAATCGTTATTTAATAAAAGTCAAATTTTTATTTAGGCTATTAGATATTTAGAGAAATATTCAGAAAAAAATGCGTGCCTGTTGATATTTACTTCTGTATCGAAATAAAACATTCAACCTATAAAAGAATATGAGAATAATAAGTTAAATTTTTTAAATGGATAAAAGGATGAAAATATAACTATCAACATATTACGCAACAAACAAATAAATAAATAAAAGAATTTTTATTACTAGTCATTTTGATATTATTAAAAAAGTCAACCTAAGCTTTGCATATTTCCAAAGTGTTTCATAATCTTGTGAAACTTATTTTTTAATCTTTGGAAAAATGAACTAACTAATAAAATCTTTTTTTAACTTCTGTTTATGATCTCATAAATATAATCGCTGTCAATATAAAAATGCGTAAAGTTGAAAAAAAAAATATCGTGAACTTTGCCATCTCAAACGCACCTGTTCCCCATCAGAATCAACGAAAATCAATAATTTAAATGATGAGGAAGACTTATTTTTTCCCCTGCCATACTGAAGAGCGTAGATAACAATTTAAAGAGACACAGTACCGTCCTTTAATGAAGTGAACCAAATTAAGACCAGGATAATAAGGAAAAAACTAAGAGCAACAATCGAGAAGATGAAGTTTGCCGGATACTAGGACGAAATAATCATCCCTCCTGTAATGTGTGCCTGTTAATCCAGCTTCTTGAGGTACCGGACTCCAGATCATCAAGTAATAGTTAGGAATGACAGCGGACGTCGTTGTTGCATTAATGAAGAAGATGGGCAAGAAAAAAGTGGGGCAAATGAGTAATTTTTACGGTATTTTAAAATTGGAAATGCAGTTTTTGGAGAAAATGTGCGGATATTATCTGAGGAAAAAGTTGAAAAATGTGTTTCCTTTGCCCTTTATTATAGCGTATAATAAAGGGCAAAGTAAATGAAGTCAGTGATTTTTCATTAGATGAGAATAGAGAAGTTGGAATTTTTTCTTCTCTATAATTTAGGATTTTTTTGTTTACTTGTTATTTGTTGTATAAACTTAGAACAATAGCTTTATAGATAGGATTAAGGTAATAGAAAATAATGATCCAACAAAAATTGAAAAAGCTATACAGTGGATGGATATATATTTTATATTGGATGAGATTTTATAACAAGGGGATTAAACTCGTGCGATGTAAAAGAATTGCTTATTATGTTTGTAAAATAAATACACACACACACTTTGTTACTTAAGACCTAATGAATGATACAAATAATGGAGATCATTGCTATTTGAAATTTAAAAAAAATACTTTTATGAAAAAGTATATAATATGTTGATGTTTGTTCATCTTGTTAAACATTTTAGATTATTTTTGTTTGGTTTTCTTTTCTTTTCGTTTATTTCACTGTTATTAATTTTTTCTGACAATGAATTTAATTGAAATATCTATGCGTTTTTAATACTTCTTATAATTCATATTGCCTTGATGTTTGTAATGAAATCATCTCTTTTAATTATCCCATTATATAATGAGAATGGATTCAAATAAATAAGGGAAGGTAATATATTTTCACAGCAATGAATGTTATAATTGTTAAATGTCAATAAATTAATATCTAAACCATTAGATTACAAACTTTCCGATAATTTTCTGAAATACAACTATTATTCTTCAGACTCAACATTTAAAAGTTCACTACATTTGTCTTCCGAAGGTCACACAAGATAGAGATTGGAATTCAACAAAACCAATTCGATGGAAATGAGTCCTCAGGCACGCACGGTCGATTTCCCCAGGAAGGTATTTTACTTTAAAAATTCAACAACTACGAATTTGGGGTTATTTAGTTTGGTTATTTAGTACACCAAATTAGCTTACACATTAGCCTTTAACGACATTCGACCCAATTTCAGTACAACTCCGTAAATAAGACAATAGGATCAATAGGAGTTACCAATAGAAGACCATTATAATTATGTTCCATGATGTCTATCTTTGTCATGAGGTAAACAGACTCTAAATATACCCCTAATCTTAATTATAGGAGAAAAGACCCAAGAATAATGCGCTACGGACTTGACTTTTCATGGACTAGAAAAAAATATGCCTTAACATCTTTTTCAGTATAAGATTTCCCAGAGACAGAAACAGAGAGAAAGAGAGAGTGAGAGAAAAGAATGTATTTTTATATAAAAATTAAATACTGAGATTAATAAATAGTAGTTTAACTTTTATTAACAATGATAATATGAATGACTAGTAACCTGGCAATTTGGAATTGATCTGAAGGTTTTCTGTCTTCTATTACTTTATTGCAAATTAAAGATTTTGAATATCCTTACAGTTTAATGTAAAGTTAGTTCCCTGAATATTTTTAAATAATTGAATTTGAATATTATGGGAAAAAAATTAATATTTAGAGTAAGAAAAGAAAACGTCTTTGCTACAATTTTGGAAGAGTTGGCTAAATTATCTAAGTTTATGAATCGACGAATAATAGAAATATTTGAATAGATTTTTTTTCTCTCATTTATTAATTATAAATTATAACTAGCTTCTGACTGTTAACAGTTTATTAATTATTGTCTGTTTTCTACTTTTTCTATTTGCATATTTTTAAAATTAATCCACTAAATATATGTTTAATTTGCTTAAGACGTTTAATTTTGTTAATATTTGTTTGATGCCCAAGGATAATAAGTGTTGTCGAAATAAATAATGTAAAATACGTTTTCCCCACAATATAGATAAGTTTGACAAAATGAGCCATATGTAGGCAAAATAAACTATAAAATGATTGAGATAGTGACAAGACAGTGGCTACTTTTTGGTACAAGAGTGTGTAATTCTATTTTTAAAGTGATTTAGAAATTATAATGAAACTTATCTTTCGGTGTTTTGTTTCCCTTCTTTCTGGAAATATGAATTTTATTAAAATTTTCATTCAAATGATAGTTTATAGCAAATATTGCTTTTAAATATATAAGAACTAATTAATTGACTCTATTAAACAAAATGATGCCTCTATAACAGATTATCCCGCTTATAAAATAGTTCTACCATTTGAAAAATGGCTATTTTCCTGCAATGTTAAATTAATGAGAATTTCATGTTTTCAATTTTAGATTCAAAGTTTCTTTTTTATATATTTCGAAAAAGCGAAAACCCAGTAACTCCTCATTGTTGAGAAATCAAGTAATCTCTAAACAAGCCCTTTATTTGTCTGTCTCACTTACAGATCTTGTTTTATCGTGAATATCTTATGTAGAACATTGCTTTTGCCATAGAGAAACCACGCATGGGAGAATATAGAGTGCGATATAACCGACTACTTAATCTAGGTTCTAATATTTGTGAAGTTTTTAACCATGATTATTTCAGAATAGTACAAGGTTTTAAAAGCACAATTTTAATCTACAAAATTACAAATGGAGAATTACTCTTGCATGTTATACATTAAATTCTACTTTTGTTAATACAGTAAAGCTTTACCGAAAGTGGATTTGTGATTTTGCACATACATTTAATCTTAATTATTTTATTTAAATTGTTCAATGCTAGAATTTCCTTAATATGCCGGCAGAAAGCAATTTTCAATAATCGCGCATGCGCAATGCATTAATAACAAAACCCCCGCGTTCGGCGAAGGTTTATACTATATATATAAAAAAAAAAAAACTTAAGACGTTTGTACAATTACTCTTCTAAAAAATGAATGAAATGATACATTGCACAAACTACTATAGATTGGTAATACAAAGTTTAAAATTTTGGCAATACTTAAAATATTCCAAATAAAAGGATAGTACACGGAATTTATTACGAAATGTTTTTAACAAAATATTTTATATTACTTTACATTGCGATCTATTTCTTTTATAGATCTTGTTTTATTATAAATATCCCACACCGACTTTGCCGATATTGATTTTGCCATAGAAAACATTTCAGTGAATTTATCAAAAAACATTCTGATACTATCTTTTGCTGGAAGGTGAACGGACCTACATTTGAAAACGAAACAAAATCCGTACTAAATCCAAATAAAGGCTATGTGAAAATAGAGAGAGAGGTGCAATATATAGAAGTGACATTTTAAATTTAATAAACTCTCTCGATAGTTTCGACTGCTTTTATTCGAGAGAAGATTCCAGGTGTCATGAAACAAAATTTAACACAAAATCAAGACGTCCTGCTATCATGAACAAGGGAATTCGTGTGTTATATATCTTAATATCAAACATAGCATTCAAAGTAGTTTTTCTGTGTTACTTGTTGATAAAAATATATCTATAGTTTTATTTGAAATAAAATTCTGTTTCAGTGTATTTTTATATAGTGTTGTTATTCAGTATTATATTTTTATTTTATGGATCTTATGGAATTTTTCATAAATGCTGCGTTTTATAAAAATTAAATGTTTCTTTCACTTTTGGGATACTTCAATATTAAAAAATATCAGCTTATGTCATTGTTCCATCATGCTGCATATTATATATATATATATATGCATGCTCTAAATTAAAGAATAGCTTTAGGAAGGAGCAAGTTCTAAGAGATTTATGTTAATAAAGGTTTAAGACACTAATTTAGCAAACAAACATACCTAGTACTAAAATATAACGTGAAAAAAATAAACTTGCAGAAAATATAGCTTTCAAATATAAAGTACATAATTTTGCTGGAAAGATTGTAGAACGATCATAAGATATTGATAAGAAAGCTTTCTAACATACGTAAACATTATTACATTAGTAATAAATTATTGAGATATCTTATTAAGACGTTTGTAAACCTCGTATTCCAATGCATGAATAACATCGTCTTTTCATGTTAATTACTAAAATATCCAGGTTTGGTTTGGTTTGTCGTTCTACGGTCATCTTGTGCACACTTTAGGCTAAACAAACCGAGAATATCCTGGAGATTTTAAAGCAAATTATGATTCTTCTGTTCAAATACCAACAAAGAAAAGTGAGACGCATGGCAGACCATGGTAACGCATCTACCATGCGTCTCGCAGCTGCTTGACATAAATGTTCCAACAGGATTGTGGTCGGAGGAAGCCACACTATTCGAGCGCACCTTAACTTTCACCTAAAACATCACGAGCTTCACTTTAGCTTTCCCTAATGTCGTAAGGATGAAAGAATTTTCAGTAGAACCACTAAAATTGAGCACATGGAACATTACAATAAGCTGTCGATATTCATCATTGTATCGTTCTTCAAGATATCAAGCCCCCGTCCGTTCGTTTAAAGCTATATTTTGGCTGATAATAACCCCATTACATTTGCAATGATCTGCTTCACTGATGATGGCAGAAAAATGCGTATAGTTAGCAGTTTCGGTTCATGTTTGGTGTACTGTCACATTACCTCAGACCTGTACATTACATTGTTAAACACTCTTTAACAATGCATTACATTAATTAAATGCTGATCAGTCCACTGAACGTGTTTACGATACTGCTAATATCTTTTCTTGTTGTTGGGAATTTCAAACAAACACATCTAACTAGATTTCACAGCCATTTCTGATTTAATAGTCTGGATATATACTAGCCATTGCTTTGGCATGATGTTTTGAACCCGTGTTTGATTTGCCAACAGATATCCGGCAAGTTTTTGCCCTCATTCGTATCTAACAATCTTCAGCTGAGGTAGTTTTAGGTTATTGGCTTGAACGAGATAGTATGTCTAGTAGGTGTTCCTGTTTTAAAAATATCATTTCCATAGCAGTCCAACAGTGTTTCGGCCAGTTTCAAATTATTTAACAGTATCTTTACTTGAACGTTCTTTTTCTTCTAAATTACTCAAAATTATCCCACGAGTAAACAGGTCAAAAGTGTTCTTTGATTCATAAACTACGATATCAAGAGAACAAGTAATATAAAAAAAAAAATTTAAAGTGAATTCCTACTTTTTTTTCATTACATTGCAGAAAGTCCTTTATAAATAACTTTCATTCATTTTTTTAAGTTTATCTGGCGCCATCTATTGGTAGATATATGCAACTTAAATCTAAAAAAAACTAAAATTAATTAATTAAATTTAATTACTGAATTAATATTTGAAAAAACTGTATTAACATCAAGTGTCCCCCACTACAAGTTCAAAAAATGTATTTGAACTTGAGTGGATGAATAGAAAGTATTTTAATAATGATTGAAAATTTGTACATGATATATATAGGGAGAGTGTGAGCTAATAGAAGGAATTGAATAAAACTGTTCCCTCTCTTTCCCTCCATCCATTAGTAGATTATTAATTGTGTGTTCATTCCGCGCAGCCAGACATTGAGGATTACCCACAACAACAACGACAGCAACAATATTTGAAAAGCTCATTTTTGTTAAAAATTGCCCCGCTTTAGCTTTTATCTTCATATACCCCTTCTAGTCAAGTGGTTCAAAATATTGGCATAATATCGCCAATATACGATAATGATTATGCCAATATTTTCCGAGATATAGTTCATTATAAATAGTTCATTACTAAATAGAGAATAACTGATAAAAGTTGATGGTTAAGTAATATATTATATAGGCAGTTCCGTCTTGAAAAGTATAGTAGACTTGACAATATTTTCCATTTTAACAGTTTCATCGTAAATCTTTTTTAATGAGAGGCATTTTAATGGTCCAGTTATACAAAGCAACATAGCTTAATCTCTTGGTGACTTCTTCTGGTACATGCATTTTCTTGTATCTAGGTTTCAATAATCGTTTTAATAAATTAACGTTTCTTGAATAAAATTAATTATTAAGGTTACATGTATTTATTTGTATCTCCAGAATACTCGGAAAAAATACTGAGAAAAATATAATTTAATTTAAAATAAATTAATAATTTTTAATTAAAAAAAAATATTTTTTAATTTTTTGTCATTTTTATTATTACATTGTAAAATTTTGGGAAATTTTTTCAAAACAAATTTTTGTTTAATACAAACCTAAAACAGATTTATTCAACATAACTAAAAAATATAGTTCATATTATTAAATAAATTGTACGCATAATTTCTTAAACAGATCGTTTTTATGTTATGTATTTTTATTTTATTCACATACTGAAAATTATCTTACAATAATTACTATATTAATGCATTTTTTATTTATTACAACGTTTAAAAAATACTCTATTATTTTTTTTCTCTCATAAATTTTAATCACTCATATATGGTGTTGACATAATAACTACCTTTAAAAAAGAAAAAAATTAAATATCATTCTGTTTTAAAGAAATACACAGGGAAGTAATACACATTTAAAACCTGTGTGTTATCATTAAATTCTTAACAAGAAAAGATGCGCAATTATTTTAATTCTATTTTTTTCCCATTCATTAAACGAAAAGAGATTTGATTTAATGAGAACAAACTCCGTGCATTAAAAAACTCACATAAAATACCCTTCGGAATACGCTAATTTCTTCGCACCTAAATTAGATAAAAACATTCGTTTCGTTGGGTGCGAAAATTTTTCTCCCTTAATCCGCTATGCACTATAATTAGCGGCTCTAATACGCTACCACAAATTGCCACTAAAACAATAACCATAAAAATGTTCCTAAGTGAGAAACAGAAGCAAGGCGAGAAATTTTTTATTCTCATTTTCTTCAGTCTTGATTGGTGGAGGTAAAAACTTAAGTCCTAGTGGAAAAATTATAATGAGAACAAAAATAGAGCTCACATTAGGTTATCTTCCGCTAAAATTAGTGGGTAATTTTAGGTTCAGATAAAAAAAACTTCAATAAATAACTGAACATTTTTCCTGAGTTGTGTCTTTGAAAGTTCCTAAAGCGAAATTGAAACTTGTATTAAGTTTCGGCGTTAAAAAATATGGATATCTATTTTCAGTTAATTATCGGGAAACTTCATTTCATTAGTATTTATTTCCCTTATTAAAAGATGGTGGCTTCTCTTTCAGATATTATTAGCAGTTGAAAATTTCGAACGATCGTCGCATGTGTTAGGAGGGAAAACCATATGGAATACTTTTTTTTAAGGTGAAAGTAAAGTATAAGAAATTTTTTGTTACAAAAGCGGTGTACACAAATATTGAAAAAAGAAAAGAAATCGATAAATTTAATGAGGTGGAAAATAAATAAAAAAAAAAAAAAAAGAAAGATTTATCAATATTTTTTAACCGGATGGTTAATACTCACTTTTTTTTTTCCTTTTCTTTTTTTTTTTTCTTTCGGTTAGAGAACGAAATGTTTGCATGAGAATTTTTTTCTTTAGAGAAAAAAAAGGCCATAAAAAATATTAGCGAGTTTCAATCAAAAGCGAGTATAACAACGACAATGTGTTACACATAAATTAAAGGTCTGTAGTTTGGGGGATTTTTGTATTCGTGCGGAAAAGAAGGAATTTTTTTTTCAATCTGATTTGGCGCAGATGTAAAAAATAAATTTTTTAGTTTGTTAATCTATCACGTAAAGACATCATGCTAAAACATTTCATTTTCACACGAAAGAAAAGATTAAGAAATTTTTCCAAATTATTAAATTTTCGTTAGTCAAAATAAAATTAAATTTTCTTAATACAACCATAAAAATATTTATTAAATAAAAAGTACATTTAATATTATCAAATAAATTGTACGCATAATTTGTTCAACAGTTCGTTTTTGTATGATGTTGATATAATAACTACCTTTAAAAAGAAAGAATTTAAATATCATTCTGTTTTAAAGGGGTACACAGGAAAGTAATAGACATTTAAAACCTTGCGTTATCATTAAGTTCTTAACAAGAAAAGCTGCGCAATTACTTTAATTCTATTTTTTTCCATTCATTACACAAAAAAAGATTTGATTTAATGAGAACAAATTCCATACATTAAAAAACTCACATAAAATACCCTTCGGAATACGCTAATTTCTTCGCACCTAAATTAGATAAAAACATTCGTTTCATCGGGTGAGAAAATTTTTCTCCCGTAATCCGCTATGCGCTATAATTAGCGGTTCTAATACGCTAGCACAAATTGCCACTAAAACAATAACCATAAAAGTGTTCCTAAGTGAGAAATAGAAGCAAGGCGAGAAATTATTTCTTCTCATTTTCTTCCGTCTTGATTGGTGGGGTAAAAACTTAAGTCCTCGTGGAAAAATTATAATGAGAATAAAAATAGAACTCACATTAGGTTATCTTATAAACTTCCGCTAAAATTACCGCTTAATTTTAGGTTCACTTAAAAAAACTCTCAATAAATAACCGAACTTTTTTCCTGCGTTGTCTCTTTAAAAGTTTCCTAAAGCGAAATTGAAACTTGTATTAAGTTTCGACGTTAAAAAATATGGATATCTATTTTCAGTTAATTATCGGGAAACTTCATTTCATTAGTATTTATTTCCCGTATTAAAAGATGGTGGCTTCTCTTGCATATAATATTAGCGTCGAAAAATGCGCATGACCGTCGAATGTGCTGGGAGGGAAAACCATCTGGAATACTTTTTCTTAAGGTGAAAGTAAAGTGAAGTATAAAAAAAAAATTGTTACAAAGGCGGTATAAACAAATATTGAAAAAAGAGACGAAATCGATAATTTTAATGAGGTGGTGAATGAATAATAAATAAAAAAGATTTATCAATATTTTTAGAAGGTTGGAGGTTTTTAACCGGATGGTTAAGGCTCCTCTTTTTTTCCCCGTTTTTTTTTTCTTCTTATTTTTTTCTTTCAGTTAGTGAACGCAATGTTTGAATGTGAAAAGAATTCTTTTCTTTAGAGAAAAAAAAACGCCCTCAAAATATTTTTATTATTATTATGCTAGTGAGTTTCAATCAAAAGTGCGTATAACAACGACAATGTGTTACACATAAATTAAAGCTCTGTAGATTGGGGGATTTCTGTATTCGTGCGGAAAAAAACAGGTTTTTTTTCCGCGCTGGTTTGACACAGACGTAAAAAAATTATTCTTTACTTGTTAATCTATCACGCAAACACATCATGCTAAAACATTTCATTTTAACACTAAAGAAAAGATTGAGAAATTTTTCAAAATTATTAAATTTTCGTTAGTCAAAATCAAATTAAATTTTTTTAATACAAACTTAAAAATATTTATTAAATAAAAAGTGCATTTAATATTATCAAATAAATTGTAGGCATAATTTGTTAAACATTTCGTTTTTGTATGCTAGAGTTTTATTTTATTCACGTACTGAAAATTATCTTACAATAATTACTGTATTATTGCATTTTTTATGTATTACAACATTTAAAAAAATACTCTATGAATTTTTTTTCTCTCATAAATTTTAATCACCTCATGGTGTTGATATAATAACTACCTTTAAAACGAAAAAATTTAAATTCCATTCTGTTTTAAAGAAGTATGCAGGAAAGTAATAGACATTTAAAACCTGTGTGTTATCATTAAATTCCTAACAAGAAAAGCTGCGAAATTATTTTAATTCTATATTTTTTCCATTCAATAAACGAAAAAAGATTTGATTTAATGAGAACAAATGCCGCGCATTAAAAAACTCACATAAAATACCCTTCGGAATACGCTCATTTCTTCGCACCTAAATTAGATAAAAACATTCGTTTCATCGGATGCGAAAATGTTTCTCCCTTAATCCGCTATGCGCTATAATTAGCGGCTCTAATACGCTACCACAAATTGCCATTAAAACAATAACCATAAAAATGTTCCTAAGTGAGGAATAGTAGCAAGGCGAGAAATTATTTCTTCTCATTTTCTTCCGTCTTAATTGGTGGGGTAAAAACTTAAGTCCTAGTGGAAAAAATATAATGAGAATAAAAATAGAGCCCACATTAGGTTATCTTCCGATAAATTACCGGGTAATTTTAGGTTCACATAAAAAAACTTCAATAAATAACTGAACTTTTTTTCTGCGTTGTGTCTTTAAAAGTTCCTCAAGCGAAATTGAAACTTGTATTAAGTTTCGGCGTTAAAAAAATATGGATATCTATTTTCAGTTAATTATCGGGAGACTTCATTTTATTAGTATTTATTTCCCGTATTAAAAGATGGTGGCTTCTTTTGCAGATAATATTAGCGTTGAAAAATGCGAACGACCGTCGCATGTGCTAAGAGGGAAAACCATCTGGAATACTTTTTCTTAAGGTGAAAGTAAAGTAAAGTATAAAAAAAATTTTGTTACAAAAACGGTATAAACGAATATTGAAAAAAGAAAAGAAATCGATAAATTTAATGAGGTGGTGAATAAATAATAAAAAAAAAGATTTATCAATATTTTTAGAAGGTTGGAGGTTTTTAACCGGATGGTTAAGATTAACTTTTTTTGTCTTTTTCTTTTCCTTTCTTTTTCTTTTTTCTTTCAGTTAGTGAACGCAAAGTTTGCATGCGAAAAGAATTCTTTTCTTGAGGGAAAAAAAATATTATTACATGAAATTATTTTTTTTTTATTATTATGCTATTGAATTTCAATCAAAAGCGAATATAACAACGACAATGTGTTACACATAAATTAAAGCTCTGTAGTTTAGGGGATTTCTGTATTCGTGCGGAAAAAAAAGGAATTTTTTTTCAGTCTGATTTGACACAGATGTAAAAAAAAATTTTTTTTTGTTAATCTATGACGCAAAGGATTAATGCTAAAACATTTCATTTTCACAAGAAAAGATTATTAATAAAATTCATCATCATTTCCTTTTAAAACATCGAAATTTTTTTTTTATATAACGCAAATTGATTCAATTTTTTTTAGTTCTATTTCTTCTTTTTTTGAATCTTTTCCCCATAAGTATATTTCTAAAAATTTTATTTGATGTATATAAATTTTGTTAAGTATATATATTATTACAGACATATATGGATCTTAATACTAAATTTTCTTTTTATATTATGATTTCTTCTTCATTTGCGCAACATTTCCACGGTGATCCAAGGTCATCTGCATGCTGGCAGATTTCGAGACAAGTTTGGTTTAGCTTGGCTTGTTTGTGGTTCTACGGTCATTTTGTGCACACATTAGGCTAATTTTCACCGGTAACAATAATTTAACGAGCATTCCGAATCCCTAAAAACATCCATGCCACTGCTATCATTCGAACCCGAAGATTGCGGTACCAAAGGCCATAGTTAGCAGCCAGTTGGCTAGCGCTAGTTCGAGACTGGAAAGAGTAGCTTTTTATGACAACAATCATGTCACTGCACTTAACATTAGACAGAGACTTTACCAGAACGGATTACTGTTCCAAAGAGTAAGTTCTTAAGGCTCAAAGAATGGCCTGATATTCTCTGAAAGTGCCTTCTTCGAGGATTTTCCCACATCTAATGAAGATAAATCCTAAGCCTAAGCTTAGCAAATATGTGAACTCCTAGTTTTTCATTAGAATGGCATTATTTGTTGATTTTTCAACTCCTTCTATTAGCTCACACTCTTCCCTATATATTTCTTGTTCAAATTTTGAATCGCTCATAAAATACTTTTTATTCATCCACTCAAGTTCAAATAAATTTTTTTGAACTTGTAGTGGATGACACTTGATGTTAATACAGTTTCTTCAAATATTAATTCAATAATTAAATTTAATTAATTAATTTTAGTTTTTTTTAGACTTTAGTTGTATATTTCTACCAATAGATGGCACTAGATAAACTTAAAAAAATGAATGAAAATTATTTATAAAGGACTTTCTGCAATATAGTGAAAAAAAAGTAGGAATTGACTGTAAATTTTTTTTTTTATATTACTTGTTTATGTATAGGTAAAAATTTTACTTTCATCACCATATATGGGTTATTAACATTTATGAGAGAAAAAAAAATAATTAAATATTTTTTGTAATGTTGTAATAAATAAAAATGCGTTAATTAGTAATTATTGTAAGATAATTTTCAGATGTGAATAAAATAAAAAATGTATCATAGAAAAACGAACTGTTTAACAAATTATGCGTACAATTTATTTAACAATATTAATTTATTAAAAACAATATTATATTATACTTTTATATTTAATAAATCCTTTTTAGGCTTGTATTAAATAAAATTTAATTTGATTTTGATTAATGAAAATTTAATAATTTTAAAAAATTTCTCAATCATTTCTCTATTGTGAAAATGAAATGTCTTGCCATGATTCCGTTGCGTGATAGATTAACAAACGAATAATTTTTTTTTACATCTGTGTCAAATCAGAATAGAGAAAAAAATTCTTTTCTTCCGCACGAATACAGAAATCCTCCGAACTACAGTGCTTTAATTTATGTGTAACACATTGTCGTTGTCATACTCGTTTTTGATTGAAACTCACCAGCATAATAATAAAAAAAAATTGTTTTTGGTTTTTTTTTTCCTCTAAAGAAAAGAATTCTTTTCGCATGCAAACATTGCGCTCCCTAAATGAAAGAAAAAAAAAAAAAAAAAAAAAAAATAAAAAAAAATAAAAAATAAAAAAAATGAGTCTTGACAATCCGGTTAAAAACCCCCAACCTTCTAAAAATATTGATAAATCTTTTTTTTTTTTTTTATTTATTTATTCACCACTTCATTAAATTTAGCGATTTCTTTTCTTTTTTCAATATTTGTGTGCACCGCTGTTGTAACAAAACGTTTTTTTTTATACTTTACTTTTTCACTTTAAGAAAAAGTATTCCAGATGGTTTTCCTTAATAGCACATGCGACGGTCGTTTGCATTTCTCAACTCTAATATTATCTGCAAGAGAAGCCACCATCTTTTAATACGGGAAATAAATACTAATGAAATGAAGTTTTCCGATAATTAACCGAAAATAGATATCAAGATGCTTGTAGTGGTTCGATATTCACTCTAGACCGTAGGTCTTTGTCTAATATGACTGTAAAGCGTTGGACGTAGGGCTGAAAACTTCTATCCGATAAAAAGGAAAGCCTCTAAAGTCTGGCAGTCAGATGGAAAATTTTCTAGCGTTCTGGCCTTTGGTATCACAGCCTTTTGATTTGACGGTGGCCTGACGGTGGCATGGATGTTTGTTATTTGTTCAGATTCCCTACAAAACTATAGGTCCCAGTCTAATATGATAGTAGAGTGTTAGACGTAGGGCTGACAACTCTACTCGGTAAAAAGAAAAACACCTCCTGTCTCGAATATCTACTGTCTGGAAGCCTGATGGCCAATTGGTTAGCGCTCTGGACTTTAGTACCACAGGCCTTTGGCTTCAGGTTCGAATCTTGAAGGTGGCATGGATGATTGTTAGTGGTTCGGAATCCATGTTAAACTGTAGGTCCCTGTCTAATTAGCCTGAACTGTGTTCAAAATAACAGTAGAGCGACAAACCAAATCAAATGTGTTTCGAAATATGCCAGCAGACAAACGGCGTTGACCCACCATGGGGCTCTTGTGCAAATGAAGAGGAAAATCATAATATAACAAAAAAATATAGTATTGGGACCAGTAACGTCTTGCGTAGTATATACTTAACAAAATTTAATGTACATAAAATAAAATTTTTGGAGATATATTTATAGGGAAAATATTCAAAGAAAGAAGAAATAGAACAAAAATAAATTAAATAGATTTGTGTTATAATTCCAAATCTTATTCATTTTCGACGTTTTAAAAGGAAAGGATGATAAATTTTATTAATAATCTTTTCTTTAGTGTGAAAATGAATTGTTTTAGCAAGATTCCTTTGCGTGATAGATTAACAAACTAAGAATTTTTTTTACATCCGTGTCAAATCAGAACCGAAAAAAAAATTCCTTTCTTTACGCACGAATGCAAAAATCCCCCAACCTCAAAGCTTTAATTTATGTGTAACACATTGTCGTTGTTATACTCACTTTTGATTGAAACTCACTAGCATAACAATAATAAAAAAAAATATTTTTTATGGCTTTTTTTTCCTCTAAAGAAAAGAATTCTTTTCGCATGCAAACATTTCACTCACTAACTGAAAGAAGAAAAATAAAAAAAGGAAAAGAAAAGGAAAAAAAATTAAGTTTTAACCATCCAGCTAAAAACCCCCAACCTTCTAAAAATATTGATAAATCTTTTTTTTTTTTTATTCTCCACCTCATTAAATTTATCGATTTCTTTTCTTTTTTTCAATATTTTTGTACACCGTTTTTGTAACAAATTTTTTTTTATACTTCACTTTACCTTAAGAAAAAGTATTCTAGATGGTTTACATGCGACGGTCGTTTGCATTTCTTAACGCTAATATTATCTGCAAGAGAAGCCACCATCTTTTAATATGGGAAATAAATACTAATGAAATGAAGTTTCCCGATAATTAACCGAAAATAGATATCCATATTTTTTATGGCCGAAACTTAATACAAGTTTCAATTTCGCTTTAGGAACTTTTAAAAGAGACAACACAGAAAAAAAGTTCGGTTATTCATTGAGAGTTTTTTTTTATCTGAACCTAAAATTACCCACTAATTTTAGCGGAAGATAACCTAATGTGAGGTCTATTTTTATTGTCATTATAATTTTTCCACTAGGACTTAAGTTTTTACACCACCAATCAAGACTGAAGAAAATGAGAAGAAATAATTTCTCGCCTTGCTTCTATTTCTCACTTAGGAACACTTTTATGGTTATTGTTTTAGTGGCAATTTGTGGTAGCGTATTAGAGCCGCTAATTATAGCGCATAGTGGATTAAGGGAGAAAAATTTTCTCACCCGATGAAACGAATGTTTTTATCTAATTTAGGTGCGAAGAAATTAGCGTATTCCGAACGGTATTTTATGTGAGTTTTTTAATGCACGGAACTTGTTCTCATTAAATCAAATCTTTTTTTGTTGAATGAATGACAAGAAAAAAAAATTAAAATAATTGCAACTTTTCTGGTTAAGAATTTAGTGATAACACACATGTTTTAAATGTCTATTACTTTCCTGTGCATGTTTTAAAAAATAGAATGATATTTACATACTTTCTTTTTAAAGGTAGTTATTATATCAACATCATATATGGGTGATTAAAATTTATGACAGAAAAAATTTAACTGTTTTTTTTTTTAATATTGTAAGAAATAAAAAATGAATTAATATAGTAGTTATTGGAAAGTAATTTTCAGTATTTGAATGAAATAAAAATTTATCATACAAAAACGAACAGTTTAACGAATTATGCGTAAAATTTCTTTAATAATATTAAGCATACTTTTTGTTTATGTTTCATAAATCCTTTTTAGGTTTGTATTAAACAAAACTTAAGTTGATTTTCAAGAAGGAAAATTTAATAATTTGGAAAAATTTCTCAAATTTTTACAGTGTCATAGTAAAATTTATATAAATGATAAAGTAATGCTTAAAAAAAACATTTTTTTTTAGTTTTTTTTTGTTAAAAATAATTAATTTATTTAAATGATTATTTACATTTTATTTAACAATTTAGGTAAATAATATCTTTTTATTTGTAATATGCATACGAAAAAAAATACCTTGTGTGTAAATATGAAAAACAAAAGAAAAAAATTAAATAGATTGTTATTCACAAATTCTTTTCTGATGTTTTAAAAGGAAAGGAAGATGAATTTTTATTAATAATCTTTTCTTTATTGTGAAAATGAAATGTTTTAGCATGATTTCTTTGCGTGATAGATTAAGAAACTAAGAATTTTTTTACATTTGTATCAAATCAGAATTAAAAATTTTTTTCCCGCACGAACTACAGAGCTTTAATTTATGTGTAACACATTGTCGTTGTTATACTCGCTTTTGATTGAAACTCACTAGCATAATAATAAAAAAAATATATTTTTTATGTCGTTTTTTTTCCTCTAAAGAAAATAATTCTTTTCGCATGCAAACATTGTGTTCACTAACTGAAAGGAAAAAAAAGAAATTAAGAAAAAAGGAGAAAAAATTAGTTTTAACCATCCGGTTAAAAACCCCCAACCTTCTAAAAATATTGATAAATCTTTTTTTTTGTTATTTATTCTACACCTCATTAAATTTATCGATTTCTTTTCTTTTTTTCAGTATTTGTGTGCACCGCTTTTGTAACAAAATTTTTTTTTATACTTTACTTTACTTTCACCTTAAGAAAAAGTGTTCCAGATGGTTTTCCCTCCCAGCATATGCGATGGTCGTTCGCATTTTTCAACTCTAATATTATCTGCAAAAGAAACCACCGTCTTTTAATACGGGAAATAAATACTAATGAAATGAAGTTTCCCGATAATTAACCGAAAATAGATATCCATATTTTTTAACTCCGAAACTTAATACAAGTTTCAATTTCGCTTTAGGAAACTTTTAAAGAGACAACGCAGGAAAAAGTTCGGTTATTTATCGAGAGTTTTTTTAAGTGAACCTAAAATTACCCGGTAATTTTAGCGGAAGTTTATAAGATAACCTAATGTGAGCTCTATTTTTATTCTCATTATAATTTTTCCACTAGGACTTAAGTTTTTACCCCACCAATCAAGACGGAAGAAAATGAGAAGAAATAATTTCTCGCCTTGCTTCTATTTCTCACTTAGGAACACTTTTATGGTTATTGTTTTAGTGGCAATTTGTGGTAGCGTATTAGAGCCGCTAATTATAGCGCATAGCGGATTAAGGGAGAAAAATTTTCGCACCCGATGAAACGATTGTTTTTATCTAATTTAGGTGCGAAGAAATTAGCGTATTCCGAAGGGTATTTTATGTGAGTTTTTTAATGCACGGAATTTGTTCTCATTAAATCAAATCCTTTTTTGTTTAATGAATGGTAAAAAAAAAGAATTAAAATAATTGCGTAGCTTTTCTTGTTAAGAATTTAATGATAACACACTGGTTTTAAATGTCTATTACTTTCCTGTGCATTTTTTTTAAAAAAACAGAATGATATTTAAATTCTTTCTTTTTACTGGTAGTAATTATAACAACCCGATATATGGGTGATGAAAATTTATGAGAGAAGAAAATTAATAGATTATATTTTTAATATGGTAACATAAAAAAGGCATTAATATAGTAATTATTATAAGGTAATTTTTCAATATGTGAATACAATAAAATTTTATCTATAAAAATGAACTGTTCAACAAATTATGCGTACAATATATATAATAACATTAAGCATACCTTTTATTTATGTATAATAAATCTTTTTTAGATTTGTATTAAATAAAATTTAATTTTGGAAAATTTCTCAAAATTTTACAATGCAATAATAAAAATGATATGAATGGTAAAGTGATGCTTGAAGCCAACATGAAATAAAAAAAATTTAAATATTTTTTAAATTAAAAATTGTTAATTTATTAAAATAATTATTTAAATTTTATTTAAAAATATTAATTTATAAATAAAAATATTTAATTAAAACAATAAAATATTTTTATTTATAATATGTATATGGAAAAAAAGTATCTTTGGTGTACATATTAATATGCCATGCCATATTAGTTTCTCAAATCGAATGAAATAATTAGCAAATATTTATAATAAATCACTGTTATTAAAATATTAATAGAAAAAAAAAATTTTTTTTATTTAAAAGTAAGCATACAAACAATTTATAATATTTGAGGGTTTTTCAATTTATATAAATAATTTTATTGAAATCAACTCAATGATTTCAAACTGAAAATACTGCAAAAAGTTGTATATTTATTCAGAACTCAAATTTTTGAAATATTTTTTAATATTTTTCACGACTATAAACTGATCATATATAAATGTTATAGCAATCTAAACTGATATTGATATTTAATATAAATACTTTCTTTAAGGCAGGTGACCCTGTAAGTAGTCAAGGCCGTGACAAATGTAATGCAGGCAAGGAACTGGGAATTTTTGTTGACTTATTCAATAGGAAATTCCACTTTTTCTCAGAAGTCTTCTCTCTATACAGGTCGAAACGGTTGGATTTAATAGAGAAGTATATATGCCGTCTTATATGACGTAAATGCAAAGGAAGATCAGGTTGTATCATTTGTGATCCATTCTTGGCCAATATATCAGCCTGCTCATTTCCATATATCCCGTAATAACTTGGAATCCACTGTAGAGCAATGAATTTTCCGCTGGTCAACGGCTTATCTATCTTTGTATGTAGTTTCTAGAAATCTCACATTCACAGTGATTGGGTGTTGTCAAGATCAAAATTGCCGTTCTAGCATCTACAAAAAGACGATATTTTCTTTTTCACACTACTCTATTTTGTCTTATGCTAAGTAAATGGCTACTATTTCACCATCCAAAGTGTCGAAGTGTCTTCGAATGACATAAGGTAATGTAAAGTCAATAGAATAAGCTCCAGCTCCAACATTTATTATGGCCCCTACAGCGGAACTATCAGTATAAACATGGAACCAAGAATCATCAGGGAAATGTTCATGTATAGTAAGTTTAGTTCGCCAAGGCAATATATTTCAATTCAGAGTCAAGAGAAGATTTCTTGCTAACATCAGAGACAGGGTACAAATAATGCAAGTTTAAAGTTTTCAGTGGACACCAAGGATATTTCAGTTTTATTAAAACTCTTTTAAATATATATATAAGATGTATAACAAAATTGAAAAATTAATAATATAAATATTATTGGTATTTCAAAATGTTGATTTTTATAAAATGATTCTATGAGCCTTTTCAATTTTGCTTAATAGAATAAGAACATTTCACAGAAATCAAAACACATCAAGTTGAAAAAAAAATTAACTATTTAATGTTACTCTTTTCTGAAAATTTGTAGTTTTCAATATGCAATTTAAATATAGTTATGTAAAAATGAACCTTATTTAAATTAAATGAATTATAAGAAAATTAAAAAAAAATCATCAAGAATTTATTTTTATTCTACTTTGAATATTGATTATTCAAGATTTTAATGATAATTATTTTGTAGTTTTATTTTCAGGATTCACAAAGGTAGGTAAAAATTTTAAAAACCACTGACAGAAAACCAGTTCCAATTTCAGCTTTTCAATTTTAAAAAAGGGGGGAATGTATTATTTTTATCTTCCTAATGGACTATGAACTATTGAATGAATGTCAGTAATACAATAAAAAAATTCTCCAAGTATTAGTCTCAGGAAGCATTAATTAATTTTTCCTACTTTGAATATTATTTTTTAAAATTTTTTGTGAGTATTCTTTTGTAATTTAAATATTCAGGATCTAACAACTGATTAATGGAAAATAATGAACAGGAAAATTTCACCCTTAAATATTACAAAGAATCTTTTGGGATGTATTATTTTGATCTTTAGATCTAATTAAGAGCATTCGTGAAATATTTTTTAATTTATTTCTCTTTTTTTAATATTCATTCTAATGGATTAGAAACCTTTGAATGAATGCTAAAAAAACGGGATGAATTAAAAAATATTTCACAAATACTCTTTATTAGTAGCTATTCATTAAAAACTTCACGGAGTGCAGTTAATCATAGGGTACAAAAAATCTTTTAGGGTGTATTATTTCGATCTTTAGATCTAATTAAGATGTAGCATTTTTTCTACGGGAACAGATATAACATTTCTGTTCCCAGGGGAAAGGGAAATACATTCTTAAATAAGAGCATAGTAACGATCTATCATTCAAATCTGACAGCTGAAAAGCAGTGTCATGGATATTTATATTACATTCAATTAGTGTTTTGTACTAATGAGAACAACCTGTTACTCAAATATGATAGCAGATATTCAGCGTCATGGATAATGAGATAGCATGAAACTAGAGATTGTCTGTTCGACCTTCACAAGTCGAAACAATTACAGATGGGGTATGGACTGCCTCACAAGTTGTTACATCGTAATTGGTGATAGACCATGGGCTGAGAAAGTGTCCACTCCAGTGACAAGTGAAGGAATCTGACCACTCCTTCTTGACGGATTTTCTTAAAGTGAAGTTTTTGGTGAAGGAAAAAGGGTATTCTATACGAGTCGACAAGAAGTGTTTTTATTTTCAAAGTGAGCCGTTTGTGGTTTCGTGTATCACGACCGTGTGAAAATTAAGCTCTGTCCAGGTGAAATAGACCAGGTGAAATAGATTCGTCGTAAACTCGAGAACTCTGAAAATCTCTGTTCTTGGAATGAATAGAACTTGTGAATCAATTGATATCATTAATTTTCATTATTTTCTAATTAATAACTTGTAAATAGAGTTCTGTATATTATATACATAATGCTTGTAAATAAAAATTAAAGTATTCCCATGAACCTGAAAGTGTCTCTCTTCTTGAAGCTGTTATAAATCTAATACAGACAGAGAAATTACATAGAATATTGTTGAAATATTTTTAAATTTGTTCTTTTTTTAACATTCCTTCGAATGTTTTTAATCCATTAAAATGAATGCTAAAAAAAAAAGAGGGATAAATTGAAAAATATTTCTCGAGTACTCTTTATTAGTAACTATTCATTAAAAAAAATTCACGGATTGCAGTTAATCATATGGCATGGCTCAGTAAATTCCTGCATGCCATAGATTAAAAATAAAAATAAATGCTGTAGCTCAAGTGAGCTTGTTAGAATTAACGATTGTTTACTCTGAAAAAAAAAACATTATCCTTCTTGAAACTAGTTAATTTTATAGCGGAATCATTCCCTGATCATCAAATTCTCATTTTCACCAGAGCAGATAAAACAGTATTTCTAAATGAGTTTACATCATCGATTTCATCAACATTTTTTATTGGTTCAGAAGCATTTAATGTGTTTAAACAGCTACCAGCACTTGATAATTTGGTACGAGCTCGTGTTTTTATATTTAAGTGATAAATAACCATTGGCCTCAATTCATCCAATAAAAAGTTAGGGAATTGCGAAGACATGGGCTGTTATCTGTAATAAAGGCTCGATGTTATGAAGGGTGCTTGATGTTAAATTTTTTTTTATTCTTCGTACTGATAGGAAAATAAAACATTTAAGCCAAAGTATATTTCATTGCCTTCTTTTTTACTTTTATCTCTGAATTTCGGGGACATCAGCCCTTGTTTACTTAGATTAATGTTTAGTTTACAAGGATCACGTTAAAATAATAAATTTATTTAATGCAAGTACTGGATTGAAAGAAATACAAAATGTGAAAAATAGTAAAATTAATTATCATTGAATTCAAGAATTAAATAAATTAATTAATAAATGAAAACTAATAATAATAAAAAAAAATGATAATTAAAAAAAATATTTTTTTGTTGAAAATATTAATTCGTTTGAAAATAACCTTTCTAAAGTATTAAGAAAAAATGCCTAAATATTTATTTCAGTTCGCTTAATGATACTGTTAATAAATATCTGAAATGTTAACGTTAATGATATTGAATTTTGTTCATTAAAAATGAACAAGATTGAACGTAATCTAAAATCTGTAATTTCCAATTACTGATTATCGATTAATGTTCCTTCCTTTCGATTTATTATAACAACTTCAACATTTCATTATAATAAGTTTTTAAATGAAAGTTGATTTAAATTTTACTTTATATTGTAACCATGCTTCCTCCTACGTACTGCAAGAGGTGGTGGTGCCCTGTGGTGTTGAGGAGAAATTGGCAGTAGGCTACATGACTCTCACCCAAAAGGAAGGAGAACCTGCTGAGAAACGTTTATTTTACAGCCTCTCACCCTGAGAGGAAATATATTTAATGCAACCTTGTGTATAAGTTGGCCTACAGACTTTCATCCGGAGGGGAAGTATGTTTCGCGCATCCCGCGCGTACCTGAGTATCGGGGTTTTGACTTAGAAGTAGAATCCTTCACCTAATCTATAATTATATGTCGTTAAATATGTTAGTTTGAGTTTTCCAACTTGTGCCTCAAGTATTTCAATTTAACCACATCCAGTTACAATCAGACCCAACTTGTATACTACAATATATTTTTCTAACACTTTAGCTATGATTTTTTTTTCTTTAGCCAATATAATTCAGCTTCTACCTCCCATTTGTTTCAAATGTCAACTAAGAAATTAAGAATTTTTCTTAATAAATTTTCTTTGTAAATAAGTAGCAAATTATTTATCAGTAATCTTAATTAACCTTGTTTATGCTTAAAATAGGGCGTACGAACATAAATCAAAGTTAATATTTTTGCCATGCGAAAGTATTTTTTTTCCCAGCAATTCATCAATCTATCAACGACTCTCTATTTGAGATATGAATGTTCTCTTGTAAGGTTTCTACTTAAAATTGACCAGACAATTGTCTTAAACAAGAAATGATAATGAAATTTGAAAATTATATTTATAAAATTGTGTCGGTACAAATCGCTGTCAGTATGATGTCTCTTTTAGACTTCTCCTGTATAGTAGCTATAGTAGCCAACTTAAGCATAGACATACTTTTGAAATAGATGGCAATGCTGTTAAAGAAAGAGGTTTGCAATAATCAATCTTTCTACACAACTGGGAGTTCATTAGTCGGTACACAATGAACTCCCAGTTCGATTTTCCAGTTCCCAGTTCCCAGTCTCCCAGTTCGTTCCTGGCGATTTTATGTATTCACATAATGGAAACAAGAAATCACAGGTCATCTAAGGGCTCTAAAGGGAGCACAAATGGCGAGTGCAGCATGTGACAATAAGTAAACGGATGACATTATTTGTCGTCTCTTCTGAAGAAGCATTATGACGAATGGTCATCCTGACACATTTTTGGCACATCTAACATTTTTAATGGAAATATCTTATACGGAGAAGGCTACTGTCAACAAATGGTCTTCCTCCAAGTGCTTATGTTCCAAAGTGGTAATAATTCAGACTTTTGTTTTATGGACGATAATGGGAACATCGGGCTAGTTTTGTGAAGAAGCTTCTAGAAAGTGCGAGAGCATCACTAGAATTGATTGACCAATATTTTTATATTATTTTAATTCTCTAGAATGTATGTGACATACTTTGGAGAGATACTTTCAGAAGTGACCATATTAGCCGGGAAGCATTAATAAATATAACAAATATTTATTTAGGAATAGGAGTTCTTTACTTCCATAGTTTGACGTCTTAACTTGAAGTAAAAGTGTTATCAACCATTGCTATGAGAAGAGCACGCATTACATGTTATTTGTCATTCATCCTTTTGAGCAGACAATGATTTGCAAAACACAACTTTTTCAATAAAGTTTTTTGCTGCTTAGTTATAAATTGTGTCTTATTAATTATTTTAGTGGTTTTTTTTTTATTCAACTTTTCGTTATAAATATGAATCTATCTGATTTTAGTGTTTTAAGGAGATTTCTGGTGGAATACCTGAATAAAACACCAATGACCTTATTTTTACATATTGCAACTAAATAAAAGCACACATTAATTGGTATTGGAGAGTGTATCACTATAATTCAAAATGGATGGCAAGAATTCTGTAAGATATTAAATATTAATTTCAGGTATGAATGAAATAATCTTGTAAGAGTTAAATCAAAATTATTGCAAAGATTACTGCGTACTAATATGTCAATATAAAGCACCGATAAATAGTTCATCACATGACAGGGAAATTGACAGAAGCGAATTTTCCATTCTGAGGACATTTCGGTTATTTTATGCTTGTTTTTTTGTATGTTGGTAAGTTTACAAACTGTTTAATGCTTAATAAATTGCATAATACCGTAGCATTTCGTTCCTAGAAGAGAAGAATGTATATTCTTTCACAAATATATAATAACAACCCCTATCACTCAAATTTGACAGCAAATAGTGTTGGGGATAGTTATATTACATGCAATTAGTGTTTTGTACAAATGAGAACAATGAAAAAGTAGGGAAGCTGACCCATCCTCTTAACGGACTTTCTTAAAGGGATGTTTAGAGAGAGAGTTCTACAATGATTCGACAAGAAGTGTTGTCTTTTTCTCTGAAGTGACTGAACAGGCTGGAGTTTCAGCCTGTTTTCAAAACGAGCCCCTTGGTATTTCATGTATCATGCTGTGTGATAATTGCGTATCTAATTTATATCTTTAATTTTCATTTAATTGTAAAGTTCATGTTCATTTCATTTATATATATAGAACTCTATTTCTACATATATAAATAATGCTTGCAATAAAATCTGCAATTAAAGTGTTCCCATGAACCTGAAAATTGCCCTTTTTTGAAGCAGATATAGGTCTAGTATAGGCCGAGACGTTAGAATATGGTTGAGTTTTTTAAATTAACAATTAAAAATTTTTTTTTATAGTTGTTTTCAGATAAACATCATTTTTCTATGCTCAGCCACAATATATTAGAAACCTTCTCATATCCAAATGATTTAACTGAGATACTGAAACAACAGATAGACAGTGTGGCTAAAATAAGTCACAATTGTATATCTTACAAAATGCATAGTATATTCAAGAGCTAAAAAGAAATTAATTACAAACATCACATTTTTTGTCTGTAAAATTAAAACTTCTTCCACCTTATGGTTTATTTATTCATACGTACTGCAAACTAAATAATTCTTATTCAAGAAAAAGAAAAAAAAAAAACTGAATACAAATCAGACAACTCCCTGAGAATCATATCAAGTATTCAACAAATTTAAACCAAAATGTTAATTAACCTTCCCTTTATGTGTTTAAGTTTAAAACTACAAAAGTTAATTTTCAGTCTCCATCAGTCACATCTCTTTCTCTCTCTCTCTCTCTGTGGTGGAATTTTCTTATCTTCAGTGCTGCCTACTTCGTTCGTTAACACTTTCTTTGATAAATGTTGTTTATCTCTGAAAGAAAGAGTTCTTGCATTTGGGCCAGAGCCAGACGCGCGATTTGTACGCTGGCTTTAATTTTCGTTTAAAAGAAAAATTCTGGGAGCGTGTATTTCGGCATGCAGATTAATTTTCGTTAGCCTTTGTGATTAGTACAACGGCCCGGCACTCACTAACAAGATACTTAAGGGTTTTGAATAAGGAGTTGTCATGATTAATTGAATTTCTAGATCGAGTTTTTTTAATTTGGGCTTATCCAATTTATAATAGGAGCCGGAAAATGAAATATTAAGCTTTTTTCATTATTAAAAGAAGAAAAAGGAAATTACGATATTTAAATTAATTATGTTATATTGTGAAAAACTTAAGCAGTATTAGCTTAATTATGTGGTAGGCATAAATTATGTTTTTTATCACCTTCTTAATTTTATATGGAAACGAGTATATTAAGAAGGTGTATTACTAAATATCTTTGAAACATAAAGATATTAGAAAGAAAATAATTTGTCTTCATTAAAAAAAAATAGAAGAAATTTTTAAATGTCTTTAATTATACATTATAATGAGATTTGATTAGGTAATAAAACAATAATATACAAGCTTTATAATTTTGCATTTCCAAGGAAAAGTTATAGGGAAATTCAATTCCCCAATTCAAAAATAATTTAGTAATTCATAATTTTCCCTTAGTGAGGTAATCCCTCTTATTAAATATAGTATCTTTCATGCTATATTAATATTTTTTATAGTAACTCTTAGATAAACATCACTTTTCTATGCTGTCACAGTATATATTAGAAACCTTCTCATATACAAATAATTTAACTGAGATACTGAAACAATTGATATAGCTTGTGACTCAAATAAAAGTCACAATTGTACATTTTACAAAAATGCATAGTAAGTACAAAAGTTAAAAAAAGAAATTAATTACAAACAACAAATTTTTTTGTCTGTAAAACTGAAAACTTCTTCCACCTTTATAGTTTATTTATTCATACCTGCAAACTAAATAATTCTTATTCAAGAAAATGAAAAAAAAAAACTGAATTTAAATCAGACAACTCCTTGAGAATCATATCAAGTATTCAACAAATTTAAACCAAAATGTTAATTAACCTCTTCTCTATGTGTTTAAGTTTAAAACTACAAAAGTTAATTTTCAGTCTCCATCAGTCACATCTCTCTCTCTCTCTCTGTGGCGGAATTTTCTTATCTTCAGTGCTGCCTACTTCGTTCGTTAACACTTTCTTTGATAAATGTTGTTTATCTCTGAAAGAAAGAGTTCTTGCATTTGAGCTAGAGCCAGACGCGCGATTTGTACGCTGGCTTTAATTTTCGTTTAAAAGAAAAATTCTGGGAGCGTGTATTTCGGCATGCAGATTAATTTTCGTTAGCCTTTGTGATTATTACAGCGGCCCGGCACTCACTAACAAGATACTTAAGGGTTTTGAATAAGGAGTTGTCATGATTAATAGAATTTCTTGATCGCATTTTTTTTAATTTGGTGTTATCCAATTTATAATAGGAGCTGGAAAATGAAATATGAAGCTTTTTTCATTATTAAAAGAAGAAAAGGGAAATTACGATATGGAAATTAATTATGTTATATAGTGAAAAACTTAAGCTATATTAGCTTAATTATATGGTAGGCATAAATTATGTTTTTATCACCTCTTAATTTTACGTGGGAACTAATATTAAGGTATTATTAAAAATCTTTGAAACGTAAAGATATTTGAAAGAAAATAATTTGTCTGCATTAAAAAAAGCTGGAAGTATTTTTTTTAAAATGTCTTTATTTAAATATATCTTATAATAATATTTGATTAGGCAATAAACCAGTAATAAACAAGCTTTATAATTTGATATTTCCAAGGAAAGCTTGAAATTCAATTGCCATATTCAATAATTTAATAATTCATAATTTCTTCTTAGTGAGCTAATCCCTCTTACTAAAGATCGTTGTATCATTGATGCCTTGTTGGATTTATGTTATATTAATAATATAAACTGAATAATTTAATATTTTGTAAGTATATAAGCATAAGTATATATTTTTAAAATTCAAAATTAGAGTTACGAAGAATTATTATTCAATTTTTTGTAGCTGAGTATCTGCCAGCTATATTTGTTTTTCAATGAACAAAAATTACCATGTCGGTATAAATACGTTATTGAAAAAGGAATTATGATTTTAAAAAAGTCCTATAAAAATCCTATCTCCGTTTCTTAAAAAAACGGAGGCTAAACATTATCAGTTATCAATTTTGAACTGCAAAGTAATTAAAACTTTTGTTCATAAAAAGGTTTTTCAGATGTATTTTTCATATTGACTTCACTAAAAAAATTTGAAGTAGTTTTTTTAAAAATCTTTATTTAAATAGACCTTATAATTAGATTTGATTAGTTAATAAACCAGTAATATACAAGCTGCATAATTTTGTATTTCCAAGGAAAACTTACAGGGAAATTCAATTCCCAAATTCAATAATAATTTAATAATTCATAATTTTCCTTTAGGGAGGTAATCCCTCTTACTAAATATCATCCCGGTCTAATTAGCTCAAAGTGTGCACAAAATGACCGTAGAGCGACAAAGCAAACGAAACCTGATTAATTATCATCGCATCATAATAATTTAAGGTTATATTTTATTTAATTTATGACATATTAATAACATAAATTGAATAATTTATTGTTTCCTAAATATATAAAGAGAAGGGATTTTTTTTTAAATTCATGATTAGAATTATAAAGAATTATTATTAATTTTTATAACTGAGCACCTGCGGCCATATTTGTTATTCAATAAGTTAAAAAATAACATGTCGACATAAATGTGTTGTTGATAAAGGAATTATGGTTTTAAAAAATTCTGGAATTTTTCACAAATTAGAGACTAATCATTAGTAGTTAGCAAATTTGAACTGCATACTAATAAAAACTTTTGTTCATAAAAAGTTTTTTATATTGTTGAGTTTTAATTTCCTATATTTAACATGTATTGTTTTACTGTTGGAAATACACTGAGATTTCTTTAGCGATCATGCAACACAGGTTGAGAATCCCATAATAAGTAAATTGGACTGATTCTGTATTTCCTGTGATACCTGAAAAAATTATTAATAGATTTTATACACTCTCGCCAAAACACTAATTTTCAAATCTCTCTGATGTGCTTATAATAATATACGTAAACATGATTTATATAGTGAGCTATTTTCTTACTTACATGATATTTCATTCCCTAGTGTGGCGGAAACACCAAAAAGTGTCTAGTTTAGAAACGGTTTGGTGTTTCCCAAGTCCAGATTCTTATTATTAGAGAGTTTTTGCATACCGTACGTTAGTTACCGTAGGACGTCCGTTAGCTTTTTCTCCCTAGCGCGCATGCTCATAGAAAATTATGTTTCTTATGAGCATGCGCGCTAGGAGAAAAATTAACGGCGTCCTACGGTAACTAACGTAGGTATGCAAAAACTCTCTATTATGTTATAAAAATTCATATTTCTGAAAACATTATATTCGAATAGTATATTTTTTATGCATAGCAATTATGATTTGTAGAATTTCTTATCTATTATATATTTATGCATAAAATTATAGCTTAAAATTTATAGCAGAATTATTATAATTATCCTATAATAACTGTTATCAGTTTAATGAATAATTTTATTTTATTTAACCTTTGAAAAACAATTGAAGAACTTTTTATAATACTTTAAATTATTGAAAGCAATTTTGTTAATTCGTCTACTTTATGAAAACGTTACAAGTTTTACAGTCCGAGTAAAAACTTTAAGGCCAGTAGACATTTTTGAGAAAATGTGAACATTTAAACTGAGGAATTAAAATAACATTTGATTGATAATTATTGAGCTTAAATAAAAGTAAAAAAAGTAGAAAAATTAATTTGCAAATATTTTATTATTAGAAAATATTACAGAACACTCAGATGAATATTTGAGCCTGAGTAAGAGAAAAAGCTAACGGACGTCCTACGGTAACTAACGTACGGTATGCAAAAACTCTCTATTATATCATAGTTATGACCCAGCGTTGCCTGGTTACGGAAAGTAAAACACTTTTGGTTTTGGTAAGAATTAAAAAGAAAAAACTAACTGTGCAAAATTAAGTGTTTCTAATTTTGAATAATTCTCCTTAAATAACAAAAATTTGCTAAATAAAGCAATAACTATTAACCAAGAAATAATAATAATTTTACCATTTTATCCCCTAACATTTATTTTTAAGAATGTAACAGTGGTAGTTTGGAAAATAAATTGTAAATTAATATTGTAAATATTTTGTCTTATATTTTTTTGCAAGTATTGGTATCGGTCAGTTTTTCGATACTGTCTGCTGTCAATAACAAATAAGATTTTTTTTTCATTAAAAAATAATTAATACATTTTTTCTTAATTTTGGACTACTAATTTTTTGGACAAAATAATAAACCCAGAAAAAGAATGATCTTCTTATAGTTTACAAGTTTTGCTGCAACATCCACACAAATCCATTCTTTTAAATATTTATAATTAATAATTTTTTTTTATTTGTAAAACAAACTCTATGAATAAGCAGCACCTACTCGTATATCCTGGCCTTGATCCTACGTTACAACAATGAGTAGAGGTTTGCTTGTTGTGTTGGATGGCCAAGGATCTCATGTCCTTTTAGACTTTTTACGTATCTTTAAATTTTAGGGTTTTACTTGTGTAATTTTTTTAATGTTTTGATATTGCCAAGGGTTTTAATTCTAATGATATTTTATTGTGTTCTTAATATTTTGTTAGTGTGTATTTCTGAATTAATTGTTGCATTATTCTTTGGTGAGTGGCTTGGTGCAAAAGTATTGAGTTCGGATTTTGCCGTATGAAACACCAATAACAAATAATGTTTCTTCTGATAACTAGTATATTAACAGCTGAGGAGATGATGTTTTGTTTTCAGTGTCAACAAATCTGACACATTCTGACTACTTTAAATAGACAGACAACAACAGATTTAATTGCTATTAAAAAGGGCGCTTGAATTGCTTGATTCTCGTATTGTTGCAATTCAATTTATTTAGACAAGACCCTTGTCTGGATTATAGTGCTATTTAGATACTCAAAAGGAAAGATTTTCGAAATCTTCATTCAGATTTATTCTTTTAATAATCTATTTAAGTAGCTTGCTCCTTTAATTTAGAAGATAAAGAATAAACTCGTTATAAATTAATTGTGTGGTGTATATTAAATCAATTGGTTATTTTAATTTTTTAGTTAATTAGAAATAGTGTAAGAAATTCTTTTTTGGTTTTTTTCTTTGAATGACATAAGTATGAACTAGTTCTTAATTGAAAGTTCTCCTGTGAAAAAGTATATTTATCATTAATTGCATTGTCTTGGATTCTCTATCTTCGAAACAAACCTGGGTAAAACAATTTTTCTTCAAATAACTAGGATATTAACAGCCAAGAAAATATTTTTTTGTTTTCAGTAGCAACAAATTTTACATGTTCTGACTACTTTAAAAAGACAAACAACGATAGATTTCATTGCCGTAAAAAAAAATGCTTGAATTACTTAATTCCTATATTGTTACAATTGAATTCATTCAGACATGACCCTGGTCTGGATTATAGTACTGATTTAGATACAGAAAAGAAAAACTTTTGAAATTTTCATTCAGATTTATTCTTTTATCAATCTATTTAAGTAGGCTTGCTCCTTTAATTTGGAAGACAAAGAATAAACTCATTATAAATTAATTGTGTGGTATATATTAAACCAACTAGTTAATTTAATTTTTTTAATCAATTAGAAATAGTGTAAGAAATTTTTTTGTTTTTTTCTTTGTATCTTTTTTTCTAAGTATGTGCTAGTTTTTAATTGAAAGTTCTTCTGAAAAAGTATATTTATCATTAATTGTATTGTCTTGGATTCTCTGTCCTCCAAACCAACCTGGGTCATTGTTAAAACTCAGCAAGAAACCCTCTATGTTATTTTAATTCAACGAAACGAAATTCAAGTAGCCTGTAACGAAATAAAATTAAGCTTTACCATTCTTCTAATTCAAAAGACAATTTCTCTCATAAGGCTGATTATAATGATAAAATAACATTAAAAAAGTAATTACAATGACAACAGGGGTATTTACTATGAAATTCAGGAAAAAAAAAGAAGCTTCTTTAATTTCGAGATAAGAAGCAAAAACACTAATAATTTTTGAATAATTTTCATAATCCACTTCAGAGCGAGCACTCTAATCAACAGAGAAAGTAGAAAAAAAAAAAGTTTATAAGGCAGATCCAATTATTGACTCAGTGTAATTAAAAACACTGCGTTACTTTAAAACACGATCAATAGAAAGAATTATCAATACAGACTTTTTCCTATTCTTTTTTTATCTGAACACTTTAAAATAGCTTTGTTTTCAACAAAGGTGGTGCAACGAAATACTTTTGCCCTTAAAGCGAAAGTTCACTTGTACTATAAAAGATATACTTTAATAAAAAAATGAGTTGAAGTAGTTATAAATAAGATTTAAAAAAGGGTGAAGAAATAAATCCTTTTTTTTTAATCTTTTACAAATCGAAAAAAATAATTACAAAATTGAACTTTAAAAAATAATTCCAGTCTCCAGTTAAAATATAATGAAACTTTTATCAGAATAATACACTTTTTAATTATTTGATATTATTGAATAAATAGCCTAATAATATTTTATTAAGTTAAGTGTGATTTTGAGTGGTATTAAGTGCCATGTACTTAGGAGAGCAATTTTTTAAAAGAAATTAAAGCATTTTCGTTTTTCATTGATATAAAAAAAAACCCATGATTATTTGAAAATGACAAGAGTATTAAGCATAAAATAAAATTTAGAAAATGAGCTTAAAATATGAATCACAGATTAAAGAGTACTCGGATCATTTTATTTGTCAATATATTTAATAAAATTTAAGAAAAGGAGTCATGTTAGAACTGTTCACTCAATATTTTATTAGAACTCACTTTTTATTTGTAATACAACAGTGCCTGCTGTTTCTGAACTTACATTAATTGTAAAAGTTTGAAACAAATATATATAGAAAATATAAAATATTTAAATTTAAAGAAAACTGGGCACTAACTCTGATAGAAAAATCATTTTTTAATTTGTGACAATAAGCATATTTTTAAGCATCGAAGAACTATTACTTCATTCCTAAAATAGCACAACTGACGAATAAAAAGTATCTGATGCAACTGTGTAGCGAAGTTTGAAGTCAAATATTGATATTAATACATGGAACTTAAGAAGAAAATCAAGTGTACTTAAACATGATAAAGAAGTATGTCTAAAATTGGTAAAGAATGTAGTGTTCTGGATATGGGACATCATATTCGGAAGATAACAAATTTAACTTATACGATTAAGAGGGCTAAAGGTAATCAACAACTACTGACATGATTTAAAGTAGGAATTTCACGTGTTCTTAAGTAGGCAGATGAAAGTCAATTTCGCTATGAGGTGGAACGTTTCACATATTCAAGAAAATGTGATTTGCAAAGAGTTAACAACACAGAGTTAACAGTTTTCTATGAATGTTATATGGAAATCTGATGCTCTTCAGGTAACTTTTAGGAGAGCCAAAATGAATGTTTCAACAAACTAATCTTACATACATCTAAATCAGCCCCAGAAGGGCTGAAAAAGAAAATGTAGATGATTAATCTTGTTCATGTCTCAGCCTTTACCAAAGCCCTTAAAAACTTACGGAATTATTCACCTCGCCAAGTATATGGCAGTAACAGACTATATCTTCTGTTCTATGAATTAGGAAGTTCCCATTATAGAGAAAAGGGATAATATTCCAGAATCTGCACATAATATATAATTAAGTCAATCCCAAATAATGTGTTTCAAGTTGTTGAAGAAAATTTTCAAGTAAAATTTCCTAAATCTTGCTAAATCTCCCTTTTTCCGCAAATAGTCATGTAATTTTATGAACAGGTCTCTGTGTCCTGTTTTTGTTAGATTGCTGCTGTATTTTTCTAAATGAATCTCTTACAGATAAGTTGCTAAATATTATTGAAAACTCTATGTACTGATGTGGAGTAGTTTGGCTTTAGCTAAAATATTTCATTAATTACCTAAATAGCAAAAAGTATCTTAGTCTTATACTTTTGTAACCGACTGTATATTCGTCTATATTCGTATATTTCGTATGTACATATTCGTATATTTCGACAACTATATTCGTCAAATTAAAGAAATAACCATAAGTTGAGTCATAGCTTACAAAATTGAAATATTTATTATTAATAACTGATGGTTACGACAAATTAATGCTTGCCCATATATGTGCCATTGGGAAATACGTATATAATAAGTAATCTATACGTTAATTCTCAACAGGCACTATTAAGGCAAATTCTGCAAAATTTCAATGATTCCAATGTCAGATTCAATCATCATAAATTATCTTTTATTAACAGTATAGGGGATTGACTATGAATACAGTATTAAACTGCTTTCATCAAAGACTTTATTTAATGCCAGGGAAAACTCAAATCTTCCTGGCTAATCTACATCATTCAAAACGACTAAACTCACACCATTTTATCCATAATTAATTTTCTCTCCTTGTAGCAACAACTTGAAAGACATCATTACTAATAATAATGCGAGAGAGAAAGGGAATGACTATCTTGTAATTTCTATTTCTAAGACATCATTAAAATTCTTACAAAAGCCCACAACAGCAAAGAATGCCTCACTTATATTTTTTTTTTCATTCTTTGGAGGTTTCAGAATTGTATGCAGAAAAGATAAGCAAGCCACAAAGCAATGACAAGGAAAATGGAAAGAGAAAATGTCTTAATTTTCTCGCGCTTGCAAGCTATTTGTTCGCTTATAATAGCATTGATGGAAAGCGTGTTGATGCTTTCCGAATAACATTACAAAGCGAAATTTGACATTGACTTTGAATGCGATGCCTGATTGTTTGTTTAATTTGAAAATGCTATTTAACAGATTTTTAGATAATTTTCAGTGTTATTAAAAGTTTTGTTTACATATCTTAAACGAAATTACTTTGGTTGTAAATGATTAATGAATGGTATAAATTAAAAGGTTTGACTATTATTGGGAATTATTCAAACCTTACCTTTTAAAAGTTTAATTAAGCCTAATTAATGCCTGATTATTCGTTTAATTTGTAACGATAAATAATGTTATTTCACTGACTTATAGATCATTTTCAATGTTGTTAAAAGTTTTTTTACATATCTTGAACGAAACTACATTGGTTGTAAATGGTTATTGAACGATATAAATTAAAAGGTTTGACAATTATTGGGCTTTATTCGAACTTTAACTTGTAAAAATTTGGTTATGCCTGATTATTGCCTGCGAATGATATAAATTGAAATGTTTGACTATTATTGGGCTCTTAGTACTCAAACCTTACCTTTTAAACTACTCAAACTTACCTTACTCAAACCTTACCTTTTAAAAGTTTAATTAAACCTATTTAATGCCTGATTATTCGTTTAATTTGTAACGATAAATAATGTCATTTCACTGACTTGTAGATCATTTTCAATGTTGTTAAAAGTTGTTTTACATATTTTGAACGAATTTACTTTAGTTGTAAATGTTTTACGTGTGGTATAAATTAAAGGGTTTGACTATTATTGGACATCATTCAAATTTTAACTTGTAAAAGTTTAATTAAGCCTGATTATTCGTTTAATTTAAAACTATAAAACATTTCACTGACTTGCACATCATTTTCAATGTTGTTAAAAGTTTTTTATGTATTTAAAATTAAATTATTTTGATTATAAATGGTTAACGAATAATATAAATTAAAAGGTTTGACTATTATTGGGCATTATAATAAGCATTTTATCTTTTAAAAGTGTAATTAAAGATGCCAAAGAAATGTGTGAAATTTTAATCTTAAATTATTAGAAACATTTTTAATTTTAAGAAAATATGAGAATATAATGATAGAATAAATTTGAATAGAAAAACAATTGTGTGGTTCTTAATTGGAAACAATTGTGTTGTTAAGAATTAACTGTTGTGTTGTTCTTAATTCTTCTCCGTAAATTAAATAAAGCAAAAATTACAAGATAAAAAAATATAAGGGATATTTACAATTGTAAAAAGTCTTTTTCATTGGTAAATTTTTTTTATGTCGATTCTTATTTTTTTGTGAATTTATTTAAACATCTTCCCTATTATACTTGTAAAAGACTATCATAAAAGTTGTTAGTCTAAAAGTTGATAGTTAAAGACTATCATACTTAAAAGACTGTATCATTCGCTATAAATTACTTGTAAAAGACTACATTAAATTTTCATTCGATACTATCGTTTATCATTTTAGTTAAAAAGTCATAATTAAAAATGCAAATTATATTCTATATAAGTTTATAACAAATACATAAATGCGGTTTATTTTGAGTATGTTTAAAGCATAAATTTACAGTTACCTGCAATATTTTTGAGAAATTTGAGTTTTTAACGATTGTGTCTGCATTTTGCTTTTATGAGAATCAATAGCACATATCTTTTTTTAGAAATTGACAATATTGTTCTTCTCTAAAGTAATCTCTTTTTGCTGTCATTTCCCTTAATATATTTGAAAAGAGAAATATCATTTTCAATCCATTCAAACAGACACCTTTTAATATCAGAGAAAAAAATAAAGAAAATGATAGGAGCAGTCAAAAATGAGAAATAGTAATATATATTTAGAAAAAAAAAAATATATAAAGAAACCCCTTCACATCCAGCCACAATATATTGAGAAGTGCATTTGTGAGAAAAAAGGAGATGCCGTAAACAATAAGAACACGTTAGAAGACACTACACACAAAGGATTTGGCGGGAAAAAAAATAATAACAAGAACTAAAAAGAACCATTCCAACTGTAGTAGGTGGCGAGAAAAAAAGAAAAACAAAGAGAAAAGGGGGAAAAGTAAAAACTTAAAAGATAAATTTCGAAAAGTTTTCAGAGCTTTCAAAATTTATCGCCATAAATTCTTCATCCAGGCCGAAGACAAACTCTTGCCCGGAGTTGAGAAAAAGAACTTTTTTTCTACCCGTTCTAATCTAAAAATAAATACGATACGCTCTAGTGAAAGGGCCGCTTATGTTTTATTGCGGAGGGATCTTTGGTTAGATTTTTTGGGTCTTTGGCGAGCTTTTGGCATCACGCGGGTTCCAATACTTAAAAGAATCTTCTGATGATGGCGGAGTGGCTCAAAAGCTGTAAGACTTTGCGAACAGAGCTAACAAATTTCATAATTTATTTCTGTTCTTGGATAAAAGTTTACATTCAAAAGTTCATTTCTTATTTTTGTTTTTATTTTATTTTTCCCAATTGCAAAGAATTTGAATACACCTTCTAAAGTAGTCGATATATATTCAGATTTCAGAAATTGAACTTATAAGTTCTGGATAATAGTTCAGATAAAAACAAAAAGTATGAATCCAGTTTAAATACATGAACACTTGAATTTAATATTATTTTATACTTAATTATATTTTCTTATTAAACTTAATAATAATATTATTTTATATAACAAAATCTATAAGTATTTTATTAGGTTGATGAATTATGTTAAAAAAATATTTGCCATTGAGAATGATAGTTGCACATAGTAAAAGAACGGTAATTATCTGAAACTCATTGGTAAAGGGCATTTAGTTTGTCTAATTTAATATTAAGACGGCTTTACATATATAAGGAATCTTCAATATTCTTGTATATTTAAGGAATCTTTAATATTTTTGTATATTATTTTAAGAATCTTTAATATTTTTGTATACTATTTAAAGTACCTTTAATATTCTTATATAACATTTAAGGAATCTTTAATATTCTTGTATATTTAAATAATCTTTAATATTCTTGTTTACTATTGAAGGAATCTTTAATATTCTTGTATACTATTTACAACAATCAAATGAGTTCCCATTTCGTGACTCAATTCATTCAGTCTTCAATATTTTAGCGCCGAATTCTTAAAAGATATAATAGCTAGTATACAAGAGGACGTGACTTTGATTTTGTTTGATAAAATACTTAAAATTACTGTTTCGAAAAACAAATATGTTAGCCCTTCGTTATATCAGGTTATATTAATTTACTTATAAAAGAAATTTATAAGCATATTTAGAAAATTATAACTTTTTAAGTTATGAGAAACTTTTATTTTCATTTATGTTATTTCAAATGTTCACACTAAGAATATATGAGAAAGATGTATGAAAGTATAAGAGAGCACAAGAAAACGCACGAAGCATAAGGATGTATAAGATAATTCATGGAAATATAAGAAAACATAAAGCAACGTTTTTTTTACTAAAATATTCAGAACTTAAATATAATTTTACAATTACGATTTGTTCAAAATAATTTTTTGATTTTTTATACCTTCTTATAGATAATTCAATATAACATTTGTAAACTTTTTTTGTAATTAAAATTTGCGAAAGTTTAATTTTTATAGAATTATTGTTAGTCCACAACTCACAAGGGTTTTGAAACAGATTATATTGTAATTTTGCCCATTTAAGAGGGTTCATGCATGTTCACCTTTGCTCCATGATAGGCTATTGTTGGGATCATTTTTGTAGTTTCCTTTTTTTCTTAGTTTTCCTTATGTTTAACACATATATCAGTCAGATTCCTTTACTCTAATAAAATAATCTTATTCCTCTACTTTTGTTCTTTTGTGACTGTAATATATAATAGGCCCAGTACACTGAAATCTGTGTATTACCGCTGATTATTCTAATCTAACATTGTAGAGAAAATAATCAATTATCCTTAATATAATAAATTGATTAATAAATAAAATAAATTACAAATTTTTATTATGTACATTTAAGCATCATGGTACATTCAAGGATGGATATAATGTAAAACCGAACAGAAATTACTAAACAGAAATTTTCTGCAGTAGCTGAAGACGAAAGAGTCAAAGCGAAGTTGTTCTTCTGATCCAAATAATCCCACGACAATCATATTGTCATGTTACTTCTGACGATAAAAAGAGAAAGAACATTTGGAACTTAAACTATTTGTATGAAATCTGTTTTTATTCTACAGGATTTCAGGCAAGTGGAAAATGTGCAACGGAGGAAAGCTTTTGCGATGCGTATCTATTCCTTCGTCTCAAAGGTGCAGTTTGGAGTGAGAAAATAGATGCACTTTCACCAGAAGTTTCGTTCATAGCGCTGCGATATCAGATAGAATAAGGAAACATGGCTCTCTAATATTACTGTAAGATTGGGATTTCCTTTTCCAGGAAGGAGATCTTCCGGTTTATGGAAAAGAACATTCTGAATTCCTTTGATGTATACCTGTAGAATATATTGCTGTTTAAGTAAGTTTTTAATAAAGTGCTCATAGCTTATTAGACTATTTTAACGTCATATTTGAGGTAAAACTGATACATATCTTTATTAAAATATTAAAAAAACGATTCTTTGAGTTAATACATTTCTTCGAATTCTTTTTATAGCTCGAATAGCTTATGTATAGCTTTTAGATTGTATAGCTTGTATAGCCTATTATGATTGTATAGCTTATAGCTATCCAGAATGATTGCCCAATAATATTTAGCATAAACCTACCCAAAATAAATTCAATGGAAATTGCATTTAGGATGATATTTATATTTCCTGTTTCTTAAATTATTGTTGTCCTTGATTAATTTAACTTTTTGAAGAATTCGTATTTCAATAGATAGGAAAGAAATCTTCCGGTTTATGGAAAAGAGCGTTTGGAATTCCTTTGATATATATCTATAGAGCATATTGTTGTTTATGTAAGTTTTTAATAAAGTTCCCATAGCTTATTAGACCTATTTAAACGTCAGATTTGAGGTAAAACAAAAACATATTTTTTTAAAAATATTAAAAAACGATTCTTTGAGTTAATACATTTCTGTGAATTCTTTTTGTAGCTCGTGTAATATCCAGAATGATTATAATAATATTTAATATAAATTTACATAAAATAAATTCACTCGAAATTGTATTTAGGATAATACATATTTCATGTTTTTGAAAAATATTTCTTACTTTGATTAATTTAACTTTACTGAAGAATTCGTATTTCAATAAATATTTACTTTTAATTTTGATAATTAATGAAAATTCAGCTAACAATCTGATGGTCGCAGTTTTCTTTTGGATGACAATCTTTATTATTCAAGTACAATGGAAAAATTATTTTTTTTATTTATATTAGTAAAAAATAGTTATTGTTCTTTTTTATCTTATCTTTATCATATCTTACCATTTTAGTTCTTTATTATATCTTTATCATAGATTTTCTCCATTATATTGAATTGACTGCCATAATTTTCGTGGTTATTATGGTTATGTATATCTATTGAAAATTTCAAACAAAAGACTTTATTTTGTGATTATAACAGCTTTTTAATAGAATGGCTTAGTGTATAATTTATTCGAAAAAAAGGCAATTAACTTAAATTGTCTTTGTTGAAATTCTGAACTAGCAACAAATCAGATACCATAAACTGTTATTTTTTAAACATTAAAGTAATACTTGTTAAACACTTTTTGCAGACTGAATAATTTAATACTGCTATTTGATCTTTTTCTACATAAAAATAAGCTTACTGTTTGATTATTATGATATCCAGATTCTACAATATACAGTATAATTACACTATATAATTAATAATATTAAAATACTATGTAATTACAATATCATATAATATATACGAACATGTACATTTAATCATAAAATAGTAATGAGAGATGTTTACTCACAAAAGTTTTTAAATACTATAAAAAATAACGAATTTTTATTAAATTTCAATAATGACCATTAGCTAAGTCTAAATCAGTCACTATGATTTGATGAAAAAGTTTAGGTATTTAAAATAAAACCCTAAACTACTGTCGATTGCAAAATGGTGCTTGGTATTTGGAATACAAACATAAATGAAACAAATTAAATTAAAAAAATAAAAAGATTTGATTGAAAATTACAAATCATATCACAGTATTGCTGCCTTAAGTTATAAATTATACAAGACATATGAATAATGAAAACAAAATGCGTGCCTAACTTTATCGCCATAACAATATAATCCTTAATATAACAATGATTTAATAAAAATTGAAACAGATAACTTACCTATTCAAAATTAAGTAAATAACATATTAACTACTTGCGCGATAAATTTAATAATGTTTTGCGTAAATTTTATTCTGTAATGGGCAGACATTCTAAACTAACAATTGAACTAAAAACACTAATCTATTTAGCTTATCTTCGTCCGATAATAGCATATGCGAGTCCAGTCTGGGGCTCTACAGCCAAAAGCAATTTTATTATTTTAGAACGGCTTGAAAACAAGGTTATCCGCATGATTGTTGATGCCCCATGGTATTTTAGAAACGCCGAAATTAAATATGCACTTTCCATGCCTAGCTTTAGGGAATATGTGGCTAAAATTGCAAAAAACTTTTATTCATCACTCAATAGATCTAGTAACTCTGTCATCCAAGCATTAAATCAATTTGAATATGATATTTCTCTGCACTCGTCTCGTAAAAGACCTAGATGTGTTATAAACATCAATCAGTAGACTGCATTTCTTCTCTTGCATTTTTTCTATGGTCCTGGTAACTTCAGGTTAAGTTCACGCTCCGCGTATATTTTTGTTTGTTCTTTTAAATACTCCTGCGTGGGTGCTATGTTGTGCTTCGGCTTTAGGTTCTCTCGGTCTTTTCTCTTTTTTTAGTAGTTGTGCTTTGTATTTTCTTGTATATGTTTTCTTTTATATTTTTACTTTTTCTATATATTGTGCAAATTGTTTTTCGTTATCAATGGGCAGTGACCGACTACCACTGTTTAATTATTTCTTGCTAATAGGAGGTTTGGTCGCTTCGCGACCAAGGAACTCCGATGAATCGTACAGATTCACAATTAAGTAAATAATCGACAGCTATGTCATGTGATATCATGACACTAAAATCTATATAATTTTTGATACAGCTTATATCATATGATATACAAGTAACCCATAAAATTTAGAATTTAATGTAAGAATAAAATGCATAACAGCAATCTTAAAAAAAATTATAGAATTCCAAACGATTTTATTTTCTTGAAAATTCTTATTTTCACTTTGAAATAAAATGGTCTTTGCTTTCATCAGACGATCATTTTGGAACAATTTTATATTATTTAATTATATAATTATTAGCACGTGAAATAAATTTAAATGAATATTATGTATAAAAAAAAGCTCGTGATGTAATTTAAATAAACAACAAAAATAGCTCGTAAAATTTTTTTAAAAAATAAACCAATACAAAACGTTGAAAGTGGTCAAGGAAATGAAAAACTGATCAAGGACACGACAAAAGTGATCAAGGAATCATCCATAATTTTAGGGGTATGAATGCAAAAATTAAGATTATTATTAATGCAAATGATTAATAATATTGATGTTAAAATAATCAAGCGAACTTCTGGGAAACTTTGGAAAAACAACTTCAGTCACAAGTACAATCAATCAAGAGACACAGCTTATATCATTTCCTCCACCAAACTCCCATCATACATCACTCGGGACACCAATCCAACAATCAATCTCTCATGGTATGACTTAATTGCCAACTAAAGAGGCTACAAACAAAAGTATCATTATCTTTTTCTCATTTCATATCTTCGTAGTGCAGTCCTAAATTTTTATTTATCATAGATTTTATATGCAACTAAATATTGAATAAATTTAACTTTGTAAAATATGAATAAATTATAAAATTTCGACATGTTCTTTCTAGCTTTGATACAATTTCTTTTACAATTCATTGGTTGCCTTAAATGTCCTCCTTGTCCTCGTGATCACTTGAATATAAAATTGAAAGCAGATTGAAGTTTTAATATCTTTGAACATTAATAAGTAGTTGGGTTTTTCTTTTTATCCTTGGTCCTGGTTGCTTGTCTTAAGGTCGCGTTGAGTGCGCGTTTGATTGTTTGTATTTATGATCTGCTGCTGCGTGGGTGATTATTTTTACTTCGGTTCTGCTTCTTTTGTCATTTTCTGTTTTGTTTCTGCTTTAATCTCTGTTTTTCCTTTTTCTAAGTTTTTATTTTTACTTTAAAATTATGCAATGTGTTTTACATTTACTATGGGCCTTGAGCCGACTGACAATATTGTTATGTTGCAACTAGGAGGTTTGGTCGCTACGCGACCAAGGTACTCCGTCACCTACACGATTCACATTTAATATCTTCATTGGATATTAATACATCAGAAAGTTAATTTAATAAACAAAAGAAGTTATAATGATTGCCAAACTGATGTTTTTTAGGAAATATATATAATTAATTTTGAAATATATAGGAAGAACAATGTTAATGATCCTCTATAACACAATTATTGCGAAAAAACAAAATTATTAAAAAGATATTAAAACGAAAAAATGGACGATATTTTAAATGTCCAAAATTAATAAAAAGTTATTAAAACGAGAAAAACAACGATATTTAGAATTAGAGCAATTTACCTTTTATTAATTTTGGTCAATTAATGACCAAAATTAATGACTAATGCGACTAATCGTAGATGAAAGAACACTTTATGAGACTAGTTGTAGTAATTGTAGATGCAATAGCAAAATATGAGATTAATTATTTAATTGTAGAGGCAATAGCAATATATGAGACTAATTGTAGTAATTGTAGATGGAATAGTATTGTATGAGATTAATTGTAGTAATTGTAGATGTAATAGCATTAATAGGAAACTAACTATAGTAATTGTAGATGCAATAACATTGTATGAGACTATTTGTAGTAATTGTAGATGCAATAGCATTGCATGAGACTATTGTAATAATTTAAATTCATATATATATATATATATATATATATGGATTTAGGTTGTAATTGAAATCAAAAGTTTGCAAGAGAGAATGGCAAAATTTATAATAAATGAAAGGAAATATCACTGAATGGAAGGTATATATATATATATATATATATGCGTTCATGCGTCACAAACGCATGTTGCAAACATGTATGAGATATTTTTAAGCATTCATCTGCAGGCATCCCAGTTTCCTTTTAATCGCAGTAAAAGGCTTTCGAACTGTGTAGTAGGCGAGTTTATTTTGAGGCCCACGTTCGAGATGTGAACACTCGTTATAAAAGATGCGACAGCTAGCCACTCCATTTCAGTTTATTGCTCTCCCCAGAAGAGAGTCTTGTTACACGGGGATCAAATAAGGAATCTCGACTTTAGTGAGCTTTTCAAGTGGAGCAATGCCTGCCTTATGGGGGAGAGATGTTTTTCTTCTCAGGTGCTTTTGTAAGAGGTCATCGCTCGTGGGTGGAGAAATGTCAAAGGTTCTTAAGGAAAAAAAAAAAGGATTGGATAAAATGAAGTTCCTTTTTTCTTCTACAAGTTCATTTGTGAAAGGTTTACCTGGCATGCATCAATAGATTCCTAATATATTTTTTAAAAACATAGGTACTTACGAATTTAAATTCTAAACTTGCTTTGAAATATTTGATTGTCCTTTCTCATTTAGTATCTTGATGTATATTAGAATTTCATTCTGACGCCAAAGTGTACAAATGGTAATGGCATCTTCGTTAGAAATCTATTTTTATCTTTTTATGCTTGTAACATTTATAAATATGCCTATCAAATGAGTTTTCCTTCTAATATTTTAATTTAAAACATTTTATTTTAATTCCCATCACTTCAATGGTAATTTTGCCGTTTTCCTGGATTTTGCAGTTTATATTTGTCTTCAACGATATAGAAAAATAATATGTCTTCTACGAAAATAATAATATATATAATATAATAATGGTAATATGTCTTCTACGATATAAAAACGTCATATATATATATATATATATAGAAAAATTATGTATATATATATATATATATATACACACAGAAATATGGAAATATGATGTAGAAAAATTATGTATAGATATATATATATATATATATACATAATTTTTCTATATCATAGAAGACAAATATGAATTACAAAACCGAGGAAAAAGTCTTATCCTTGTTTCGGGATTTCGCCTTAGACGTGGAGTCCTTCCGCGAATCTATAATTATTTGTTTTTAAGTGTGTTTAAATAGTGTATATCTCTAATTGTACGTGCGTGGTGTTTGCGCGTGTGTCAATAAAACGGCGAGTTTTCAAATCTGTGTCTCAAGTATCTCAAACCACCAACACTCAGTTACAATCTGGTTGCCAAACCTGCATATTACAATCTGGAGCCCGAACATATGGCCGTACCCGCACCAGTACAGTATCAGATAATATTATCACAATCGTACTGATGCTCAAATTATTTACAGGTCATTAAAAAACACGATATTTATAATGATGAATAATAGTTATTACACGCGATTTTTGTAATTAATTATTAATATTATATGTTACTGAGCACAAAGAAAACACAAGCTGATAATATATACTTCATTTTAATATTATTTAGAATCCTAATAACGAATTTATTCACGTATTATTGCAGCTAGGTTGCAATGCGCTGAAATCAGTACATCAAAAACCTGAATTAAGGTTTGTTTCTATACAAGTAGCACACATACAAGTAATAGCAAACTAACCCCAAAGGGGAGAGCAGTCTTTATATACAAGTTTCATGAAAACAAGAAAAGTTTTTCCTTCGGGAAAGTTGCGGAGAAGCAACAGAATGCAACGCGTGTCTCCCTTAGCGGTGAACGGCGACTGAATATGAAGCAGGGAAGGAAAATGCTGGGCAACTTTTATTTCCTCCATTTTTGACTACTTTAAAAATTTTTTCACCGTCCGTGAATTAAATATTATCAGTCTGAAACGGAAATAATTTTTTTAGGGAAATCATAATTGCAACAGATATTTTTTTTTGTTCTTTGAATTAGGATAGTAATTTTATACAGAAAGGGCAAAAAATCTTAATTCTAAACTTAATACTTTTTTTTATTGTAAAAAAAAAAAAAAAAAAAAAAAAAAAATTCTTCAAGATTACATTAGATAATTAAAATAGAATTTTTCATGGTAAAAGGTCATAATGTGAAATATATATACACTGAAGTGACAAAAGTCATGGGATACCTCTTAATATCGTGTCGGCCTTCCTTTCGCCCGGCGAAGTGCAGCAACTCGATGTGGCATGGACTCAACAAGTCGTTGGAAATCTTCTGCAGGAATATTGAGCCATGCTGTCTCGATAGACGTCCATAATTGTGAAAGCGTTGATGGTGCAGGATTTTTGGCACGAACAGACCTCTCGATGATGTCCCATAAATGCTCGATGGGATTCATGTCGGGCGATCTAGGTGGCCAGATCATTCGTTGGAATTGTCCAGAATGTTCTTCAAACCAATCGCGAACAGTTGTGGCCCTTTGACATGGCGCATTGTCATCCATAACAATCCCATCGTTGTTTGGGTACATGAAGTCCATGAATGGCTGCAAGTGATCTCCAAGTAGCTGAACATAAGCATTTCCAGTCAATGTTCGGTCCAGTCGCACCAGAGGACCAAGTCCATGCCATGAAAACAGCCCACACCATTACGGAGCCACCACCAGCTTGAACAGTGCCTTGCTGACAGTTTGGGTCCATGGCTTCGTGGGGTCTGCGCCACACTCGAACCCTACCATCAGCTCTTACCAACTGAAATCGGGACTCATCGGACCAGGCCACGGTTTTCCATTCATCTAGGGATCAACCGATATGCTCACGTGCCCACGAGAGTCGTTGCAAGCGATGTCGTTCTGTCAGTAAAGGCACTCGAGTCGGTCTTCTCCTGGAATAGCCCAAGAAAGCCAAATTTCTACGCACAGTTCTAACAGACAAGTCCCTTGTACGTCCCACATTGATTTCCGCGGTTATTTGACGCAGTGTTGCTTGTCTGTTAGAATTTACGACTCTTTGCAGACGTCGCCGGTCTCGGTCGTTAAGTGCAGGCGGTCGACCACTGCGCTGTCCATGGTGGGATGTTATGCCTGAAATTTCATACTCTCGGCACACTCTTGACACAGTGGATCTGGGAATGTTGAATTCCCTAACGATTTCCGAAATGGCATGACCCATGCGTCTAGCTCCAACTAACATTCCGTGTTCAAAGTCTGTTAATTCCCGTCGTGCGGTCATCATCACATCAAAACCTCTTCACATGAATAACTTGAACAGAAATGAAAGCTCTGCGAAAGCACTGCGCATTTATACCTGTTCTACGCGATGCTACTGCCATCTGAAAATTTGCATATTGCTATCCCATGACTTTTGTCACTTCAGTGTATTTTTTATAAAACAAAATTGTTTATTATCGTAACCTGTGACATTTCAGATACATTAACTTAATATAATGTGATGTTCTCTGCGTTTACATAATCTTATTGAATAAAAACACTATGTAGAAAGTGTCCTTTTTATGTTATCTTGTAGCATACTGTCCTGTATCTATTGTTATGCTTATAGAAGCTATATTAAAACATTTCTAATAAGGTATAATAATTAATATTTTAATCATGGAAGTGATAGTTATAGTTACCTAGTGCTATTTGCTTTTTGTAATTGATTGTTCTGATATACAACACCAAATTAAAATAAAGTGAAACAAGTAATATATAAAAAAAATTTTAAGTCAATTCCTACTTCTTTTTCACTCTATTGCAAAAAGTCCTTTATAAATAATTTTCATTCATTTTTTAAAGTTTTTCTGGCGTTATCTATTGGTAGATATATACAACTTAAATCTAAAAAAAAACTAAAATCAATTAATTAAATTTAATTACTGAATTAATATTTGAAAAAAAAAACTGTATTAACATCCAGTGTTATCCATTACAAGTTAAAAAAAGGCGTATTTGAACTTGAGTGGATGAATAAAAAGTATTTTATTAAATATTGAAAATTTGAACAAGATATATATAGGGAGAGTGTGAGCTAATAGAAGGAATTGAAAAATACAAAACAAAAACGAAAGCAATTTTAAAACTAAATCTACCGGATTCATCTCCCAAAGCAACTTTCCTGCTTTATTCCGATAAAGGGCCTTCTTCATTCGAAAAAAGGAACGAGTTCCCTTCCAAAAAGCAACTTCTGAACTTCCCAGTGATAAAGGGAACCAACAGAAAGATTAAAATATTTTCCTTCAGAGAGTGAGAGAGAAGAGAAAAATTTCTTCCCAACGATGCGAAAATCATTTTAAAACTCTTAAGTCTCCAAAGACCAACAGTTGTTCCCGAGAAAAAGAAGTGAAAATCTCTGGGTGGATATTTACCTATGGTCCTGCTAACTTCGTGAGAAGCTTCTTTTAACAGAATCAACATTTGGCTAAGAAAGCAGATGTTGTGCTTTTGTGTCACGAACCAGACTATTTAAATGGAAAAGCTCTTTAAACAAGACACTGCTTTCTGACGATTGCTTATTTAAAGAGAAAGTTTTAAAACAAAAGGACTTCCCGCTATTAATTGTAAAGAGTTAAACCTTAATATAGGAATGATGTAGGGAATGTTACATTTAATTCTAAGAATTGGGCTCATTTGTTATTGAAAGCGAATAACTGTATTGTTTTTAATTCCATTAAATAAATACAAGTATTCACTTTCTATAATATCATTCTCAAGATTAGTAAACATAACTTCAGTTATTGGATAATTAAAGTATTATCGGAGTTCAATTCCAAAAATATGGATTCAGTACTCTCTACTAGTTGTGGAAGCTGATAAATTATTAAATTCTATAAATAAGAAATTGTGATATATAATTAACTGGTTGTGTTACTATATCATTGCTCATAATTAGTTAACCAAAAATATAACGAATATATAAAAATTCCAAATGGAGCTTTTTTGTTGTTGCTGAACAAATGAACTTAGTTGTTACTAAGTTCATTTGTTCAATATCAGATAGGATGCAAGTCTAAAGATATATTTTATGTTATTATAAAGCACTGAATATATTCCAAATGTGTTGCAAAAAGTGATGTTGAAAGTCTATGTTAAGGATTAGTTGTTACTAAGTTCATTTGTTACTGATTTAATACATTTCTAGAATATTTGGCCTTATTTAAAGTCAGGAAAAGGATTGGAATTGACTCCTTCCCTCGAAAAAAAAAAATAAAAATTGTGAGGCAGAAAAGAAACAAGAATTGAGTTTCAGAAAAAGAAAAGAAAGAAGATTCTTTTTCGGAAATCTTTTTGAAGTTATTAATTCAAATTCGTTAAGTAGTGGGTTTCTGTTTGAAAACACTCCTAGAGCAGGCCAAAAGTCTAAAAATATTGTCAAACAGAGAGTATCAATAATTTTAAATGATATCAATTATAAGGAATTGTGATCAAACAAATACATTCTTCTGAGAAACACAACTGACTTTATAATAGACCAAATTGACTTTATAATAGATAACTGAACTTTATAACTGACTTTATAGTAGATAACTGAACTTTATAACTGACTTTATAATAAACCAAATAAAAGATGGTCACAATCACGATTCAAAAACGCTCATCAATTAAAAACGTCAAATAGACATCAGATAGGATGCAAATCTAAAGGTATATTTTATGTTATTATAAAGCCCTGAATATGTTCCAGATGTGTTGCATAAATGATGTTGAAATTCTATGTTAATTTTAGATGAGGGAATCACCCTTCTGACGATTGTATAAAATGAGAAATTTTAATATTTTATGTTCCATGGGAATTTTCATCAGTAGATGAAAGCCACTGACCTCTCAGAATGTTATTTCAATTTCATAATAAATTTAAAAGCAAATCAGTAATTGTAAAATACAGAAAACAAAATAAAAAAAGTAATAAATTTTTTTTAATGTACCAGATCATATGTATTTTTTCATTTTGTCCAATCATAGTGGAAATATATTTTACAGTGTTAAAATAATTTAGGAATCAAAGCAAAGCATTTCTTCTATATTTAATGTAGAAATTTTCATCATCGGATTATTTACTTCAATTTCAAGATTTATAACTATTTATTCTAAGTTATTATTTTTATTACTTTTATCAATTTTTCTTTTATTAGCCAATAATTCTATTCATTATAATTAATTATTTTTTCCACGATAAATAAAAGAAAGCTAATATTTTGATCATAACTATTCAGTGAATATTTTTGATGTTGATGCAAATGTTGATAGATGATTTTAATTGTGTTTTCAACGATCATTTAATTTTTCTTAAATCGCATAATATTTTAATGCTTAAAATTAATTTCTTATTCGGAATGAGTATTTAATTGAATATAAATATATCAAACTGATTGCAAGCTTGATAAAATAAACCACTTATTTTTGTCATATTGAATTAATATAGAATTTTGAATATTTTCATTTGAGAAATATTCTGTAAATATATAAAATATTTTCAGACGACAGGCATTTTGATGTTATTTCAGCCGCACTAGAACGGTCGAATGAAGAATGCAATATCTATAGACTTCTACATATAAAATAATGAATTTAATGTAACATCTATAAATATTAAAATGTAATTTATCTTTATTAAAACCATAACCGTTATGGTGTTTTTAAAAGAAAGAAAGCTAATATTTTGATTATGATTATTCATTGAATTTATTTTGATATTGCTGTAAATGTTCATAGATGATTTTAATTGTGTTTTCAACGACCATTTAATTTTTCTTAAATCGCTTAGTATTTTAATTCTTAAATTTAATTTTTTATATGGAATGAGTATTTAATTAATTATAAATATATCAAACATTACAAGCTTGGTAAAATATTAATTATTTTTATAATTATTAAATATTATTATTATAATTTATTTTAATTATTTTTAATTTGTCATATTGAATCAATATAGAATTATATTATTATATATTTTCAAATGCGAAACATTCTATAGAGATATAGAATATTTTCAAATATCAGTTATTTTGATGTGAATTCAGTGAAAACTAGTATGATTGAACGAAGCAAGCATGTAATATTCATAAACTTCCACAAGTAAAATAGAGAATTTAATGTAACATATATAATTTATTGAAAACTTAACATACGTTATAACTATCATAACCTTTCCCAACAAATACCCATTGGTAAAATATTTTAACGTTAAAAAATGCGGTATAGAAATTTATGTGAACTAGAGAGGCGACAACTTTAGTCAAGTGACTTCATTTGGTGGTTGTCTGGCTACAACTAATGACTTACAAGATAGTTTGCAAACTATGTAGTATATAATCTGTACACTTTAGCACTGGAATCCAGTTGAGTCCTGCTTCTACTATCCTAACTTCAAAATATTTGTGAAATATGAAACTACATGTAACCACTCGCGGTGACTGCAAAAATATTTACTATAAATGTATTTTGTTGTTAATGTGTCTATGAGAAAAGGGCATTTTAGATTTTTAATAGGGATCAATGAAAATAAAGACAATTACTTGATCGTTTATCATATAAACTCCTGTTAGAATATTCCAAATTGAGAATCGTAGATTTAACACTTTAACTAAATAAAAAAAATGTCATTTGTTAAAAATTGAATTATTAAACCATGATAATACAGAAAACTAAATCTTTAATGACTATAAAAATGTATAAAAGTTCTTTGCAATAATATCTGAAAAGCTCTAGTTAAATGTGCCAAATGTGCTCAAGATTTCCCTTATCTACAATGAAACTTTATAAACTTTTTTGAGGAGGTTTGTTGTATATTCTAATCAAAATAATATTTTTTCATCATTATCACTGTTTTAAATAATTTTACTTTTTAATCATTTCCAAGTTATTTTTTTAGTCCCTTTAAATTTGAAATTCAGATAATCTGACCCCATTTTGTACGAAGAAACCTTTAAGGTATCTTTAATCTTATTCGATCCACTTTGAATTGAAATGAAGATATTTTTTTTTTAACAAGAAAATCCACTTTCTTTAATCGAATGTTATTAGAAGCTACCTGGAACTTTAAGAACATTACCAAATTCTCAATGTGCAGTTTTTAAAATTCACATGGTTTATATTATTTTAACTAAAATAATTATTTTCATTAAGTACTTCATCATGCTAATAATAACAAGAATAATTACACTGAGTAAAATAATCGAATTCACACATTAATATTTATTTGTAAAATATTGTGTAAGAAACCAATACTATAGATATTTTTATTGAAAGTAAAAATAATTAAGGTATCTTTAAAATTCGCATTGTTTATAATGTTTCTACCAAAATAATTATTTTCGTTAAGTATTTCATTATTCTAGTAATATCAAGAATATTAGACACTGAGTAAAATAATTGAATTCAGTCATTAATATTTATTTATAAATATTGCTTAAGAAAACTTTACTATGCATCTAAACCTATAAATATGTTTGATGAAAGTAAAAACCTTTAATTCATCATTAAAATTCGTATTGTTTAAAATGTTTCAACCAAAATAATTATTTTCATTAAGTACTTCATCAGGCAAGTAATATCAATAATAATTACACATTAAAATAATCGAATTTAGTTATTAATATTTATTTGTAAAATATTCGACTAGAAATCTATATTATGTGTCTAAAACTATAATTATCTTTGATGAAAATAAAAAACTTTAAGGCATCTTTAAAATTCTCATTGCTTATAATGTTTTAATCAAAATAATTATTTTCATTAAGTATTTCATTATTCTAGTAATATCAAGAATATTAGACACTGAGTAAAATAATTGAATTCAGTCATTAATATTTATTTATAAATATTGCTTAAGAAAACTTTACTATGCATCTAAACCTATAAATATGTTTGATGAAAGTAAAAACCTTTAATTCATCATTAAAATTCGTATTGTTTAAAATGTTTCAACCAAAATAATTATTTTCATTAAGTACTTCATCAGGCAAGTAATATCAATAATAATTACACATTAAAATAATCGAATTTAGTTATTAATATTTATTTGTAAAATATTCGACTAGAAATCTATATTATGTGTCTAAAACTATAATTATCTTTGATGAAAATAAAAAACTTTAAGGCATCTTTAAAATTCTCATTGCTTATAATGTTTTAATCAAAATAATTATTTTCGTTAAGTATTTCATTATTCTAGTAATATCAAGAATATTAGACACTGAGTAAAATAATTGAATTCAGTCATTAATATTTATTTGTAAATATTGCTTAAGAAAACTCTACTATGCATCTAAACCTATAAATATTTTTGACGAAAGTAAAAACCTTTAATTCATCATTAAAATTCGTATTGTTTAAAATGTTTCAACCAAAATAATTATTTTCATTAAGTACTTCATCAGGCTAGTAATATCAATAATAATTACACATTAAAATAATCGTATTTAGTTATTAATGTTTATTTGTAAAATATTGACTAAAATATATTATGGTAAAAACTATAATTATATTTTAAAAATAAAAACTTTAAGGCATCTTTAAAATTCTCACTGCTTATAATGTTTTAATCAAAATAATTATTTTCGTTAAGTATTTCATTATTCTAGTAATAGAGAGTTTTCGCATAACGTTGTTTTATCGTTTCTTTATCGTTGATATTTTAACATTGTACCTTTTGCTCAAAACGTATCTGTAAGGTATCTTTAAAATTCTATTGAACTATTCCTATGTTTGCGCGAGCTAAAAAATTATTTTCGATAAAAACATCATCAAAAACTCTCTATTATCAAGAATAATGACACCGAGTAAAATAATCGAATTCAGTCATTGTTATTTATTTGTAAAATATTAGGTAAAAAACCCAATATTTTACAAATAAATAACTACATAATTTTAAATATAACTATATAATACAAATATAACTATGAGTATTATACTTTAGAAATAAATAAGTATGTGTCTAAAGCTATAAATGTTTTTGATGAAAGTAAAAACTTTAAGGTATCTTTAAAATTCGTATTGTTTATAATGTTTTAACTAAAATAATTATTTTCATTAAATACATCATCATCCTAGTAATATCAAGAATAATGACACTGAGTAAAATAATCGAATTCAGTCATTGTTATTTATTTGTAAAATATTGGGCAAGAACCCAATACTATGTGTCTAAAACTATAAACATTTTTGATGAAAATAAAAAATTATATTTTTTTAATTTCTCACAGATGCAACCTAAATATTTACGAAGACAGAAAGTTGTCATTTTCACACATCGTCTGTGAAAAAATATACAAAGTTGAATCAATATCATACTAGTTTCTTCACAAAAGAGTAAGAAAGTTACATAGTGGTTTAAGTCATATTTTGTTTTTATTTTTGCTGATCAAATGTAAAAAACTAATAAAAAACAAAGTGTATATAATTGTTTATATTTTTTTGTTTACTAATCCAGGAGCAGAAGAGTACATATATCATTCAATTACTATATAATTGCTCAGTATTTGGTTAACACTTCAGTATCTTTCAATAACCAGACTTATATCACTAGATCTTTAATCCTATAAATTTCGATATTTTTAGACTTATATGTAAGAAAAAAAACTCTTTGAAGTCTCTTCTTGAGAGTGTTTTAAAAGTTCTAAAAAGTAGAAGGCATTCCTCTTTTTATATTAAAGTATAAGAAAAGGACGAAGAATATTTTTGTCATTTTTTTTTATTTATTCTTACTTCTGCCATTGAGAACGAGAAGTATACCGCCATAAATCTGTTGGTTTAATGATTTTTTTTTGTGTGTAAAAGGGCTTTGACAATGTCACAGACATCGTATGTTAGGAAACTAAATAGCTTCAAATGATTTGATAGAGTATTTTTTGATGATTTAAAAACAGTTTCACATAAAAGTTTCAACATCTGTATCAGGCGTGACGGTTGAATTAAAAAAATATATGAATGAATGTCTTTTATTGTAGTTAGAAATTTAATTACAATTTCAAATCGGTATTTCTAATACTTTTCATTTATTTACATTTTACATTATTTACATTTATTTATATTTTGTATAATCTTTATACATTTATTTATATTTTGCATTATCTTTATACATATATTTATATTTTGCATTATCTTTACACATTTATTTATATTTTGCATTATCTTTACACATTTATTTATATTTTGCATTATCTTTACACATTTATTTATATTTTGCATTATCTTTATACATTTATTTATACTTTGACTTAAAATACAGGTTTTATGTGCAATTGCAAATAGATATATAACAAATACTCGAAATAATAAATGTTTAAAAAAAAAAAAAAAAAAAAAATAATGAATTATATGAAAAGTTGTAATCGTGCTTCCTCCTATGTGCCCACTATGGTATTCGGGTGAAAGGATTAGTCGGACTGCAGAATCTCACCCGAGAGGAAGTACAGCGAAACCGGCGCTGCCGCTGAGAAACGTTTAGTACAGTGCAATCACGCTCTTCTGTTGAGAAACCTTTAGTGTACAGTCTCTGATCTCGAGGAAAAATACATTTAACACATTCTACATATAAGCTGCCATACAGACTCTCACCTGAAGAGGTAGTACATACCGTGTATCCCGCGCAAACTTAAGTATCGTGTTTTCGGATTAGAAATGGAATACTTCCACGAATCTAGAATATTTGTCTTTTAATGTGTTAAATATTGTATATCTTTAATTGTATGTGTGTGATGTCTGTATGTGTGTAAATAGAGCTGTGAGTTGTCAAACCTGCGTCTCAAGTCTCAACCCAACCACACCCAGGTACAATCCAGTTGCACAACCGACAACATTACAATCTGGGGCCCAACGTGGGGTCCGCTAGAGCCGGCGATACTACAAGGCGCCATTGATACATTCTTCAAAGGTACTTTTTTTGTGGTGAATTCTTGATAAGAGTTAAATGAGAACTTCTTACTAATTTCGTGCAATACCAATTCTGCTTATAAAATTTAATATTATTACTTATAACACGGACTGCTCACTCAGTTCCCGTTGTTATACTCTAGGTTTAGACGTGTTATCTGGAGGATCAAGAGGTTATTTGAAGACTTTGCGATATATAACTAAGTATAACAATAAAAGCCACGATGAAATATTTATAGGTATGAAATCCAAACGTAAGGGAAAATCTTTCGTAGCATTTTATAATGCCAGGTTATATGCAACAAAGATGAAAGCAAGATTCGAAGAAACGTATTGCGGAAGGTAGAGAGATTAAAGGTGAATCCAAAAATCCAAAAGGGCATATGTAAATAGATTACGTGATTACAGAGCCCTGGGTCTAAGCTTAGCTATTCCGAACTATAGAAGAGCCTAAGGAACTGTAATAGAATCTATGGACGTTGATTCCAGAATGACCAGTGGATACAATGATCATTCTGTTTCAATAAATGTCTACATGTTGGCTTATATCAAGCGTAGTCACAGTGATGCAGGTATGAAATCGACGAATGTAGTCAGGAAGGAGTAATCAATGGGAATGATTGAATTATACTTATCACAATGCCCCACGTGAGGACATACATATTGTGTGCTATACTAATGGATCTCACTGCAACAACAGGAAGCAGAGTGAAGAAATAGCGCCTGACGCACAACAATGAACTGATATCTTTCGTTGATGGTTGCGGTACAGGAGAATTTCAGCAAGGCGTCCATTACTGTGATTACCTTTGACTTAAACCATAGGTGTGTCCCATAGGTGTAAAACATAGGTAAGTCCGTAATGATACGATGAATGCCAGACATGGACAAATGAAAGGCAAGAAGAATAATGATTCTGTCTGCAGCACTACTAGGGTCGTATTCGAGTTTGGCGACATCGTGGCAAGAGGTTGCATGACTTTTGCATTATGCATCGTCATACAGGTTCTTTAATTGGTATTATGGTTTGGGATATTAATGTATTTTAAGCATTGCTGATATATGGAATGCTGATATATGGAACAACCAGGGCTACATGTCTGAGGTTTATGAAATATCACTTTAAAGGTTTGCATTTAGACGTATTTTAATGGGATAGTGAAAGAACGCACATGGCATGTAATGATCAACAATTCTGCTCCCCAACATATTGCATTGCTGTTTTGTATTACCGGTTCTCAAGATCGAACATGTTGTTGATTATTATAAACAGTAAACAGTTGCCCTAGCATGCAGCACCTAGTTTCTACCTGATCAACCTTGGCAACTTATTGAAACAGCATGAACGACGTACCTCCTGAACTGATCCAGAGCATAACATTGAAAAATATAAATGCCGACAATGACATAAAAAAATAATAAAATGAAATTTACAATAAAAAGATTAATTAGCACTGATTTCTTCATGTTTTTTAACTCAAAAGAGGCTATATTTTCAATCATTTCCTCTTTATGCATTGTGTTATTTATCTAATAAATTTGGTTTTGACATCTACCGTCCTTTTTGGTGTTCAATTTTGGATGGTCAGCAATATATTATTTAAACACACTACAATTGGGTTTTGAGTGGAGCTAATTAAAACATAATATTGAAAAATGTAAATGTCCACTATGCCACAAAAAGTAATAAAATGAAATTCATCGATAAAAAGATTAATTTAAAAACATATCAAATTGATTAATAATTTGAACACTACTTTCTTTGATTAATCTTTTACTGTGGCATATCTCTTGTATTAAAAGATAATGAATAAAATCTCATATGTAGCTAACAAGATTTTTTTTTCTTTCTAATGCAGCTGCAAACACAGACAGCTTAGTTGTAGCTAACAAGATCTATTTGTTAAGATTTTTTCATTTTAGATATCACAAAAATTTGAAAAGTTATCACTTAAGAATTTTAAAGCAATAAAAAATAATTTACTTTATTTAAATAGTTTGTCTGAAGCTGAACGTAACATTTGAACAAACCTTTTAACTCTCTGCACTAAATTATCACAAAACTCGTCTTAACGCAATATATAAAAGCGTTGTAGAAAAAGCTTGTCGATTAGTGAAAATTTAATTAAAAGCTCTAGATGAGAGTCAGCCTCATTATTGTTTTTAAAACAAAGAGAATTTTTTTAAACTATAAAATTATTTTATCCTCTAACTATTACCAGAAAGCGAGCAGTTATTTTCTTTAACATTTACAGACCTTTTATTTCAGTTAATGGAATTTCCATCTGGGAAAAAAATTGTCAAAAATCATTATTTTTTTACCTTTTTGTAATTACTTCATTCAGACTCTGCCATTTTGAAAAAAAAAATTAGTGTAATTTCAACTCTGAGCGAGAGAGAAAAGTATAATAAAATAATCATTAGCTAAAATTTAATTATTTGGCCCGAGTCAAAAAGATTCAATTTATCATCACTAAACTTTCAAATGTCAAATATAAAAATTGCTTTCACCTAGTTTCTCTCAATCTGTTTCTGAAGTTTTTCTCGCTTTTTCTGATACCAGAGCCATTTTTTGATGGCGAGTTATGCTACACAGAATAAAAAAGAGTCTCTCTCTAAATCAATCAATGTCAAAGTGCCAGCAGAGAGAAAAAATTTACCAGTCAGCATTTTATAACAGAAGGAAAAAAAAATTGTTTATTTTGAAAAAAAAATTGAATTAAGTGTGATATGGTGGTGCATTTTGCGACGAAAACTTTTTTTTTACTTGAATTTCATACCTTGATGTAAATAAACAAAAGATAATCTTTTTTAGCACGAACTTTGTAAAGTTGAATAAAAATGTCACTTCACGTTTTTATATTCGTAAACTAGTGTTGACACTTCTTTGGACATTAAAAAAAATGTATTCAAAAGTTTTAAAATATCTTCCTGTTTACTTTTTATCCGTTAAGATCTTTCAGTAAATTAGGGGTAGTAAAGTTTATACATAATATGGATATATTGTATTCGCAACAATTCCTTGACATTTAAAAAATTATTTTCTTATTAAAATTATAGTTCCAATTTAATTAAAAAATATTCAAAATTTATTTAATAACATATTATTAAAATTGTTGTGTTTTTAAAATAGAAGTGTAGTAGTTTCAAAGTTTTCTAGGGTGCAATAAAAGAGATTTGCTATATAGCACCACAATTTAAAAATAGTCAAAACTTTTGTATCATGGATGTAATAAATCTGTAGGACTACAAATTCCTAGGAGGTGTAATTATTCAAGTAGTTGGATGAAGTTTATGGATGCAATAAACTTGTAGGACCAGAAATTACTTGTGGGTGGAACCATTCGAGGATTTGGACAGTATGAAGCTCATGGATGCAATAAACTTGTAGGACCAGAAATTTCTTATAGGTGGAACCATTCGAGGAGTTGAATAGTATGAAGCTCATGGATGCATGGATGCAATAAACTTGTAGGACCAGAAATTTCTTATAGGTGGAACAATTCGAGGAGTTGGACAGTATGAAGTTCATGGATGCATGGATACAATAAACTTGTAGGACCAGAAATTACTTTTGGATGGAACCCTTCGAGGAGTTGGACAATATGAAGCTCATGGATGCATGGATGCAATAAACCTGTAGGACCAGAAATTACTTGCGGGTGGAATCATTCGAGGATTTGGACAGTATGAAGCTCATGGATGCATGGATGTAATAAACCTGTTGGACCAGAAATTACTTGTGGGTGGAACCATTCGAGGATTTGGACAGTAAGGAGCTCATGGATGCATGGATGCAATAAACCTGTAGGACCAGAAATTACTTGTGGGTAGAACCGTTCGAGGAGATGGAGAGTATGAAGCTCATGGATGCAATAAACTTGTAGGACCAGAAATTTCTTATAGGTGGAACCATTTTGAATAGTAGAAGTTCATGGATGCATGAACAGTAGGAAGGAACCCTTCGAGGAGCTGGATGCATGGATGCAATAAACCTGTAGGACCAGAAATTTTGTGGGTGGAACCATTCGAGGAGTTGAACAGTATGAAGCTCATGGATGCATGGATGCAATAAACCTGTATGACCAGAAATTACTTGCTGGGTGGAACCATTCGAGGATTTGGACAGTATGAAGCTCATGGATGCATGGATGCAATAAACCTGTAGGACCAGAAATTACTTGTGGGTAGAACCGTTCGAGGATATGGAGAGTATGAAGCTCATGGATGCAATAAACTTGTAGGACCAGAAATTTCTTATAGGTGGAACAAATCGAGAAGTTGGACAGTATGAAGCTCATGAATGCATGGATACAATAAACTTGTAGGACCAGAAATTATTTGTGGATGGAACCCTTCGAGGAGTTGGACAGTATGAACCTCACGAATGCATGGATGCAATAAACCTGTAGGACCAGAAATTTCTTGTAGGTTTAACCATTCGAGGAGTTGGATGAAGTTTACGGATGTAATAAACCTGTAGGACCAGAAATTCATAGGAGAGAGTTGGCGAGTATGAAGTTCTTGGATGCAATAAATTTGTACGACCAGAAATTCCTCGGAGGTAGAAACTATTTGAGTAGTTGGATGAAGCTTATGGATGCAATAAACCTGTAGGACCATAAATTCCTAGGAGGTGGAACCCTTCAAGGAGTTGGAGAGGATGAAGTGAACTTCATATGTTATCCTTGGAGGTTTTAATTCCAAATTTGGATGGAAAAATGAGAAAGAATGAATGGACCTGGATAACTATGTATCATCTATTTATCAGCCGTTATAGTAGCAAAAGAATTTAAGAGTACACATTAAGTAACTGAAAACATTAACAATAGAATATCCTCAAAATTATGAAATAACCTTAAAATTTTATTTTATAACAATAAAATAATCTTTATAACCCTAAATTAACATTAAATAAACCTTTAAATAAAATAGGCTTAAAATGATATTAAAAGGAGAAAAATAAGTAAACCATTAAACTTTTTTTTTATTGTAAATGATCTATCATTGCAAAATTAATGTTTACAAAATTGATTTGTATGCATCTATAATTGGACAGTGAAAATACTCAAGTTACAAAATTAAAAAATAAAATGAGATTGGATTAAAATATTTTATTAGAAGTTTTCAAATTTTTGTTTACAATATGAAATTATCGTTCAAACCTTTTTCATTTCATGCAAACAAATAAATGAAAAGCCCGTATTTCCTCTTTGCACAGTAAATAAATACATTTTGAAATTCATGAATTTTAAAAGTCATTACTGCAGAAAAAAGGGCATAAATGTTCGATGTGGTCTTGTGAAAACAGGTAATTCAATGTAAAGTCTTAGTATTTGTACATTATTACATTTTTAATCATGTATAAATAATTCGACTTGGGGTAAGGTTCCCTTCCGACTGATTCTGATGCCAATCGATAACTTTTAATAACTCTTTATTTAATTATTATCTATATGTCTTCATTGATATTTAAATTAAATTTGAGGCTGAAATTAATTAATCTCTTAATTAATCTCTTGATTAAAATCTCTTAATTAATCTCTGCTTTTTTAATACTATAAACTAATTTGACAAATTATTCTTGAAAAAGAAAATCAATACTGATTTAAGATGTCAACTCGATTGGAGACTACGTCAGATAGATTCATTTTAGTGAGAAGTTGCTAATGTCTTAACTGATGTTACATTTCGTAGCACCGTGGAAATTTGGTAACAAGTACTTCAGGGACTACATCTCTAAGATACGCATTTTCCTATTACATCAAGGATAAATTCCAAACTTCAGATTAAACATACCCCTTTCCAATTGTAAAAATTATGGAAGCTTTCTGTTCGGAATTGCTTGTTGAGATTCAAACCAAGTTCTCTTTGTTCCGAAATCCAATGAGTTGTCCACCAGAGTATTCTGGATCTTGAATTCATGGTGATAATTTTATATAAAGCCTGAAAAACAGTGTAGGTTTGGTTTGGTTGGTCGCTCTACGGTCATCTTGTGCACACTTTGGGCTAAACAGACCGGGACCTACATTTTAACGTGGATTACAACAGTATAGGATATAAAATCTAAAAAAAGCCTTAAAAATGAATATAGAGTTTCTGGGTGGCGAAATTCAAGTGTATGTTGCAACTGCAAAAGGACAGTATAGTTTACACTAAAGTACTGCAAAAATTGTACAATATTTTATGCAATGATTTAAGAACAGTAGAAAATTATGCAAATAATAGAGAATATTCAAGAATCTATATTATTCTATTAATTATTTTCCTATTATTATATAAAAATCAATATGTGCTGTCTCTTTTTATTTGCATGTTATGTTTACATTTACATCTTTTCAATGTATAAATCTATAATAGTTATTTTCAATATATTATTAGCAATTCAATGTTATTAGCAATTCAATATATTATTCAATATATTTCAATATATATTATAATTGTTAGCATCTATTTAACGCAAAGGGAGTCTTGTCATAATTTGTAAAAAAAAAAATTAATGATCTACTTGTATACATTTGTACCCTGCGGTTGCTTATATTGTAATATTTTTATGCATTAAAATTTGAAATGAAATTTTTCATGCCATAAAATGAAACTTCACTTAATAATAGGAACTATTGTAATAAATATGGATTGATTTTATTTTAGTGTTCGCAATAAAACATGGACTTTTCATGTGTATTTTATACGACAGCTTGTCTTCATTTCTCTGATTAAAGTACATCAACTTTATCAGACCAAACGTAATATACAGTGAGTGTAGAAAGTATTTACAAATTAATATTAAAAAAAAAACTTATTTTATTATATAATAGCGGGCGCAATTGTTAAGAAGAATTATCAGAAATTTCATAAAATAATTAGACATAAAATTTTAAAATAGCCATAAAAATATTTATGCCTTTTTATTTAAAAGTTAAAAAATAAGCCTAAAACGACTAAATTTTGAAACCATAAAAAATATTCGTATTAATGTTCTAAAAAGTCGGTTGGGCTGATATATAAGTTACCCATAGTGTTTAGAATTTAATGTAAACCCAAAACTCATAACAGCAATTTTAAACATACAAAGAAAGAAAAAGGTCATATAGTATCAGGCAATCATATACATGCAATAAATTATGTTGATCAATCATCATTCAAAACTGAAAAGTGTAGTGTAATTGTTGATACGAATCATTTGAATCTTCACAATTTATATGTAACTGCAAGTTATAACTTCCTTAAAGTTTCTTAGTGCAGATAAAGTGTTGCAACTATTTTCGGGCAAATATCGCTAGAATCACTCATCTTTAAAATGGTATTTCTGGCGCAAAAAATTAGATTTATGCAAAATGTTTGCATGGCTAAATCCAATTTATCACCAGTGCATGATACCGTGGTTACATTACACAACTAATATCCTCATATTTTATTTAGGAATTTTTTGCCCTGAATATTATTCTACATGCAAAAATTTGAATGACACCCAAATTGCTGCGTATACTAACTGATAATTATTATTAAATATTCCAAATATTTTTGTTGATTGGTTTCGTAAATGTAATAATTTCTCGCTTCATCTACAATTTTGGAACCCTTAGAGTGTTACCAAAACCCCCCAGGAAGTAAGAAAAAAAAAATTGACCAATATTAAATTATTTACCAAGTTCGATCAGAGAAAAACTTACCAGGAAAAACTCACCAGGAAAAACTCGAATCGAAATCTCATATATCAGAATTTGCTGATACTTAAGTTTTTTCTTACTTCCTTTTTTTCATGGAAACGTAATCTCATCTCGAAATCAGGGCACAAAAAATGTTTTTTGGAAGCGAGGTTTCTTTTGATATAACGTCCTCTTTACTAGTTTTCTATAATCGATATTTTTTATTTTCTGTTTGGGCAGGTATTAAAATATTTTTTCGAAAACAATGATTTAAGGTTCTTAGTATGAAGTCATAGAAGTTTCTAGTCGAAATCGATTATTGCATAACAGGAAGTTGTTAACATTAAAAGTGATCATGTTTATTATCTGTGCTACTTAATAGTATATACAGAGTTGAGAATAAAGCAAATAAAGGTAGGGGTTATCGATGTGTAACTTTTGACAGCATTTGAGACAATGACACGACTTAATTTTCCGTTGACGAGATGCTATTTAAAAACTATACAAGTGTAAGTTTTGCAAAAAAATATTTTTTATTTGTTTATATGCAGCTTTAAAAATAATTAACAATAGAGATAAGGCATATAGTGATTATTTGACTTTTTTAATTACTTAAAAAGAAGTTCAATAATTTATTTAAATTAAATATAATTATTTAAAAGATAATAATGGAAAGTAAACAATAAGTCGATCTCCAATAAAAATTCTCAATTTTAAATATTTGTTAATAATAAATATTTCGGTGTTTAATAAAAAAAAAAAACTCACTTGAACTCTATTATATGATTTAAAAAAATTCTTTGAATGGATTATTTTAATTTGGGATAGCAAATTATAGATACTATAATTGTGTGCTAGCTAGCTCCCCTGCACTACAACCCATGGTGAGCCAAGGCCGTCGTCTGTCTACTGCTAGATTTTGAGATAGAAGATGTTTTCTTTTTGCGGGATAGGGTTGTCAACCTTATACCCTCCAACCATGCTAGACCGAGAAATATGGTTTAGAGTGGATTCCGAACCACTACAAGCATCCATAGCACAGCCATGACTCGAGCCCTAAACCTGCGGTACCGAGCGCCAGAGAGCTAGTCACTCGTTTGCATTCAGCTAGTCATAATTGTTTGCATTCAGTACAAAAACATTTTAAATTCGAAAAGTGGAATATTGTATTGTAAGAAATTAAAATCATTATTAAAAAATCTAACAAATCTTGTCATAAAGCTGAAAGCAAAGCTAAAGAAAGCTGAATTTCACGAGCAACTACTATGGTTTTTATTCATAAAATAATCACATGTATGGAATCATGATCACCATTGTTATTAACATGGACATCATTGTTAAATGATGTCAAAAAATAGTTCCAAACAAAAAATTTATTAATTATAAAGACTTATTTAATGAATTAAGGAACGAGGATCTTCTTGTTTGTAGATTTGTAGCTTGAGATTCTGAGGTTCGCTAACTAATAAGTACCGTAAATAAGTAGGCTGAAAAGTCATCTATTATATTCGAAAAAGTGGAATATCTGTCATACAACTTTTGGCTATATTCCTTCAGCACATTCCAAGTATTGATGAAAAAAATTACGATTTTCATTTTATTAAAAGCATACATTATATTTACATGAACTTCATACCTGGTTTGAAGAAGGTTTGAAGAAAATGAAGTGTTTGGTAATAAACCGATTTATTTGAACTGCTTACACACTGTTACACATTCAAGATGAATAGTTTGAGGCCGTCCTCTTCAAATTGGCTATTATTATGTATCAACGTAGCAAGCATTTGAGTACATATTAATAACAACAAAATAAATAAAACAAAACATTACATAAATTTTTTTTTAGTATTTTCTTATCAGAGCTGTGTCATATATCAAAACGAAACCTTTTAATATAAAATAAATCTTTATATAAACATCTAAATAGAGAAAAAATTGATGAAATTTGTATGTCATAATGTCAATCTTACTTCAGATTTTTATTCTTCTATCTCCTTTGATGTCATGGAATAAATTTTTCTATTCAAATTTAAAAGTGGTGATATTTTTTATTTTTATTTATATTTTTTATACTTTTTCTAGTACTTTATTCTTTTTGAAACATTGAAGTTCAACTAGATTTTGATTCATTTTTTTTTCAATCTTAGAGAGAACTTTTGTTATGAGTACAGGGCATTAATTTAAATATGCAACAGTAATTGTGAAGAACAGAATTTGATCGAATGTTGTAAATGTGTCGTACATTATAAAGGTTTCAGTTTGAAGAAATATTTTACTCTTTTAAAATAAAAAGACGAAGATTTTTCCAAAGTATTCACCTTCATTGTCCAATAAATAAACAATACACACATAAACGCAGATAGAAGAAATCCCTTGGAAAATGGAAGAATATAAGACAAAAATATATAAATAAGGGACATGCTATTTATTAAAAGAGCAACCTGACTGAATAAAGTCTAAACGAAACAATAACATTCTTTATACAAAAGTTTTCTGGCGTCTTTTAAGTTAGTCTCCTCAAAAAGAGATATATAAAAAGAGAAATTGATTCAAGAACGAAATGTGCATTAGCTGCAGTAGTGAAACTGTATTTTAGGAAACGCACATACACATACAGGATATTAATATATACATATATATAAATAACACTTTTGATCTTAATGATTTTTTGCCTACAATTAACAAATTCAGCTGTTGTCCCCATTAACTTTGTGTACTCGTATTTTCTCATAACGGTTGCTTCTGCCTTCTTCATGTCCTGACTTCAATTTCATTTTCTACTCTCTTTTAATGATATATTTTTAATAGATGTTCTCTCTGACTGCTAGATTCCAAACGGCTTCGCAGCATTTTTGAGGTATGAGGTAACAATTCTCTTGTCGACGTTCTTTGACATACGTTAATCTTCCTAATGTTTAATATAAATATCCATGGAAATTAATAAAATGTAAAATATTCAAGACATTTCATTTATCTGCTGAATCCACTTAGTTTTCTACTACCCTTTTCAGCAGTCTCCAGGATTTCTTCACATAATAGGTTAAAGAAAACATTACAGAATCGGATCAAAACAGAACAAAATGTACTAGTATACAAATATAAACGAAAAACAAGTCACCCAAGAAGCCAACAAAATTTATAAAGAATACAATTATAATATCCTGAATGTAGGATTTTTTAAAAAAAATTATATACTCTATGCGACAGTGAAAAATACATGACCAAAAAAAAAAAATTATCACATTCACATAGTATAAAAAATTTACTAGTATGCAAATATAAAGAAAAAACAAGTCACCCAGGAATCAACAAAATTTTATGAAGAATACAATTATAATATTCTAAAGGTAGTTGTTTTATGAAAAATTCATAGACACTGTGTGACAATGAGAAATACGTGACCAGGAAAAAGCCCCCATATTTAAATCGTAAGGTAAAAAAAAATTGTACTAGTATACAAATATAAATAAAAAACAAGTCATCCGGGAAATCAATAAAATCTATAGAGAAAACAATTATAATATCCTGAAAGTAAGAAAAAGTAAGTTTTTTTTTAAGAAAAATTAGTATACACTCTAACAGTGAAAAATACATGACGAAGAAAAAGTGGCCATATTCAAATTGTAGTGCAAATAAAAAAAGTACCAGAAAATCAACAAAATTCATTAAGAATATAATTATATATCCTGAAGGTAGATTTAAAAAAAAAAATTAATATACTTTACGTGACAGTGAAAAATACATGGCCAAAAAAAAATGGCCACATTCAAATCATACGGGCAAAAAAAATATCTTACCTTATGTAAAAGAATGGCTAAGAGGAGATTATGAGATAAAGGGAAATTCTCTTAAATCGAATGTTTTATCTAGGGGTACAGTAGAGGAAAGGATTGTACACACAGTGGTAGACTATGCTAATTATTCTGTCTCTCATTCTCTTTTTTTTGCTGTTTCTGTAATTCACCAAATTATGAAAATCATCCAAATGGGCAGCCTGCTCAGTGAGCAGGGATAGAACTTGCAGATTCGGCAATAATTTCGTCGCTTTGTCGGTGGGGGATTAGTTAGCAGGGGAATTACTAAGCTGGGAATTAGTTAGCGGAGCTGTTTAATTGTTGCAGCTGAAACTTGTCGTAGCAAAGATGACAGGTTGACACCGAAGAAGACAGTTCTTACAGACAAATGAGAGAAATTGTTGGGACCTTTCATCATAAGTTTATGCAGTTGAAAAGTGGTATAATACTATCCGTTTCGATGTTAGGCTGGTACTTAAAAAATTGTAATAAATTAAAAAATTTAAAAAATAGCCTCATCATCATATAAACCTCATCGATTTCATTCGTTTTATACTTAAAACTATTATTACCTAAACACACATACCTTCTCTTTTTTATATGAAGGTTTGGTTTATTGCTCTACGGCCATTTTTTTTTGAACACTATTGATAATTAGATAGGACCTACAATTTAACGTGGATTCCGAAACACTAATAAATATCCACGCCAGGATTCAAGTCTGAAGCACCAAAGGCCAGAGTAATAGCGACTTAGCCATCAGGCCACTTTCTTTATATATAAACGAATGGGTTAGGCTAGAGATTATGAGTGTTGGGGAAATTCTTGTAAATGAAAAGTTCTACCATGACTTACTGCAGAAGAAAGAGGTTTTGGACAGTTCTAGACAATTCTAGCTATTTTTTTTTATCTACCTCTACAATTTTTGCTGTTCACCAAAGGTATTTGGATTGAAACTTGACAAGCAATCTCATAACGAAAGCTTCTGTTCATATTTTGGAAATGAGTGAGATACATTTTCAAGCCAGAATGTTCTTCCCTTATCCTCGTAGTGTAGAGATTCCGAACTATCTAGACACCTTTGGAAGCGGGGATGTTTGTTCAAATTTGTGGTGGTGAAGTGTTGGTGCAAAGAAGTAGGCTCCGTACGGTGTACCCTAGGTAACGTTGAATCTATTACATATCTTCCATTTTAGCAGCAAATGATGTATGTTTTTAAAGAATGTGATGCTATTATATTAATATACATGAAATAGATAAAAACAAATACACAAAAAAAAGGCGATAAAAACTCTTTTTTTTAAAAATGATTGAAAAAAAAATCTAAACTACGAAACAAGTTTTAAATATACATTTTTCTTTTCCTTTAAAAGAAATAAGCTTTGAGCATTTATAATTCATTGTATATAACAAGCATTAATAATATCGAATAAGAAAAACAAAAATAATGAAATAAGATACTCTTGTATGCGGTTAAAATGAATCATTAACAATTTTTTTAAAACCCATAATGAAAAATTAATCCCATTCTTCTATATTTCTTTTATAAAAGGCATTAATTCTTTATACACGTTCCTTTCTTATAAAAAGATAATTATATTGGTTTTCAATAAGAAAACCATACAATGACTCTATTCAGTTCATAAACTCGTGTAAGCTTACAGTCACGATTATAAATAAGAATTTAAAAATTCAAATCAGTTGAACCGTTTCCACTTAATCTCGTTCCGGGGTTTGAATGAAGTATGCTCGAACACAATACATTGTCAATGAATGTATTGTTCTGCGTGTATTATTCATTTCAGATGGTGGGGTCAGAATAGCAAAGAAAACGTCAGGACGGAAGACATAATAGAGATACTTCGCTTCCTTAAACACATTCTGTTCTGTTAAACTCCTTCCAAATATTTGACTGCACTTCAAATAGAGGGACCGTCCACTAAATTAAAAAAGATAAATGTAGGCTAGTTTTGTATGTTGCTAAATACAATATATATATCACGAGAAAAAGTATATGTGTGTAAAAATAACTAACGATAAAAGCTTTTTTAAGTTTTGGTTATAAATTTGTTTCACTAATCTTGTTATGTTAAATTAATTCAGTTTTACACATAATTCCTAATGTCTAGTGTTTATGAATAACATTGTCTAGATAGAAATCCCAACGTAACGTTAAAAGCTATACATTTTTGAATTGTGTTACTTTTTTGTGTTATGTTTTTATCCATATGATTAGTTTATAAATCATAATCTAAATTAAAGTGATCTTGGTGTGTTGGAAAAAAAACCAATTGGTATAAATAAGAAATTTTTTTTTCAAATTTACAAAATCGTTATATTTCCAAAGCAAGTGTATGTGTTAATGTGTTAAATTTTATATATAATTCATGTTATGAATAAAATTGTCTAGATCAAAATTCCAACATAATATTAAAAGGTATCAATTTTTGGATTGTGTTATTTTTATGTTGTGTTTTCATTCATTTGATTTATTTATAAATCATAATCTAAATTAAAATAATATTGGTGTGATGAAAAAAAACCAAAACAATTGGTATAAATATGAGACTTTTTTTTCAAATTTATGAATTCACTATATTCACAAAGCAGTATTAAGTGTATACCATTCTTAATAGAGACGAGAATATTGTCTATTTAGCAATTTTTTTATTGACGAATATTCAAATTACACTCTAGGAACCGACTCGCTGCTCAGTGGCAAAGAGCACAGCTGGTGAGTATTAGGGCTGAGGTTCAATCCACTGGCGTCTTTGTTATAGACACTGTTTCATAAAACGATGATGATTCGATGGCGTTTATGATGTTAAGCATCTTGCCTTGTTAGTTGGACTACCTGATGGGAGTTTTCGGGGTTTCTTCCATACGATACACAAATGAGGGGTAGTTTCTCCTAAAAAGCTTTCTTGGAAAGCACTGTCCTCCTTCTTCAGCGACACGGAGCCAAATCAGACTACTACCTATGGATCTCCATCACAACAGCCAGCCACAGAACCTGATGGCCAATTGGAAGCGCTCTGACATTTGGTAAAAAGGCTTCAGATTCGCATCTTAGCGGTAGCATGGATGTTTGTTAGTGATTTGGAATCCACGTTAAACTGTATGTCCCAGTCTAATTAGCCAAAAAGTGTGCACAAAATTACCTAGAGCGACAAACCAAACCATCACAATAGAAGCTGTTCCTTTCCCTCCATCCAATAGATTACTCATGGGATGTTTATCTCACACTACAGGTACTGAGGATTAGACCCACAAAACACTCTTCGAAAGTCAGGAAAACAAGGAGCTAATTTATGGTAGTATCATCAAAATAAGTCTTACTACTGTTTTGAGTTGCCTTGCCTTTTCGGAAGGGTTGCCTCGTTGTTATTTTCAACGTGAAGCAAATTTCCATTGCCACTCAAATAATTAATTTAACTAGGCGCACACATCCAACTTATATCTTCCTTAACTCAATTGAGTAACTTCAATTGTATTGCTCCAGTCCAAAGAAGTTCGCCGAAGATCACGAACTTATAGTATGAGAGGTCAAGGCCCGTTTGCGTCATGTATAAAGTAATGTAATAAGCTTGTGTGATATGCTCTTTAGTATAGCAAAATAGAACTGAATCTCTAACCTCTTACCCAGATTTCCAATGTTTTATACAATCAAGCGATTTATGGGCTTTTAAGATTTTCGTGTGATATTATTTGGCAATTATTTTAGAATAATAATATTTAACCGATTTATATTTCATAAATATTATTTATATCTTATTTATTATTTATGTTTCAATTATATTATATATGTTTTCATTAATATCAGTTGTATTTCATTTATATTTTATTTGTTTTCACTAATATTATTTATATTTCATTTTGTGCAAATAAAAGTATATTAATCATTGATGTTACATCACTTTATAAAACAAGATTAGGATCACTGAAATATAATTAAATTATTTTAATTTTCTTTGAGAGATAAATTAAGTAATATTTTTAGAAAAAGGCTTAAGAAAGCAGAAAAAAAAATAAGTAATTGAATTTTTAATTCTCTGTTTCATTTTTTTAAGATCCAGAGTTCTTTAAATTGCGTTAAGTACAAACTAATCCAGATAAATTTTCATAAATATAATGCTCACATAAATTCCTGTTAATATGTTTACCTCATTAGATTTATCCTAGTTTTTTTTTATCTTACTTATATCTAAGGTTCAATTAAGAAAATAACCTAACAGAAGTGTTTATTGCTCACGATAATACATTTATTTAATTAAGGAGAGCAAAATTCTTTTTTGTCGAATAGCGTTTTCATAAAATTAGTTTCATCAAAATCACCTGTATAGAGTACAATAAAAATATTGTTTATTAGTATAAAAAATAGGAAGATGTTTGTATCTTGATAAATATGTATATCCGTAAGCGGTCTTAAAAATTACTTTAATTCGAAATTAAAGGATATTATTTTTTCTGAATAAAATGCTTAAAGTTTAAATTAATTTACTGTAATCTGGAAAAACATTTTTTAGAAATGTATAGTAATTTGTTTTTCAAATGTTTGTTAATTAATTATCTGTTTTTTTCTTAAAATTATTTAATAAAAAGTAAAAATTTTTGTGAAGTTTCAGAAATCCTTTCAGTTTGGAAACTATATATTTTATGCAAAAAAGTAGTATTAATTTATATTTAAGTAATTTTAAGTATTAAATTAACAATAAAGAATATTAATACTTAAGTATTAAATTAATAAATAATTAAATAATAATTATAATTAAATAATGATAAGTATTAATTTAATAACACATTTTTTTTGTAATAATACTTTAGTACAAAAAGTCTTAAGAGTAACTAACTGTCCGTACAAGTATGAATTTAGAAAATGATTTTTGAAGGAATGACTTGAAAAGTTAGATATGAAAAGCCAATGATAAATAGAATAATAAAAATGGAAAAGACGCAAATAACGTCAAATAGTGAAGTTCGATCTTGATGAATAATGAGGAATGCTGTTGAATAATGATGTTTGAATAGTGATGAATTATGATGATGTTTGAATAGTGAAGTTCGACTTGATATTAGCGCTGCGATCTGAATATATATACACTCAAGTGCCAAAACATTATGACCACCTGTCATTTTGTTTTGGCATAACGAGTTGGCCCACCTTTGGCGCGCAACACAGCTTCAACCCACCTTGGCATGGATTAATACCACCACTTAATACCAGTTAAAAAACCACTTCCTTGCTGATCACGTGCCTTCCACGTCACCCAGGCGAGTTCATTGCAAAATGTAGGGGTGGTCATAATGTTTTGGCTCTTGAGTGTAAATACTGTCGAATAAAATTTGGTTTTAAAAGTCTTAAAAATTTTTTTGGCATGGAAACATTGTCTATGATACATTTTACTGACTGACTGATGTCCATGTATCCATGGACATCATGACTGACTTGACTTGAAGTCCATGATGAATGACATGACATCGCTGCAAATATATATAGTAGTGAACATACTTATATATTTGCAGTATATATGTATATTATATTTAAATATATAATATAATATAATAGATATATATATAATATATCTATATAATATATAAGTATATTATATTTAAATGTACCAAGTTGACATATTTATATGACCAAGAGGTACATATAAATATGGTTTTAGTAAATTGTTTGCCATGAAATGGCATGCAAATTTACTTATATATTAAAATCCAATGAAAACTACCACAATTAAAATAAAACAACATAAAATAGTGAGATTCTGTGATGCTTGTTAGTCCTTTCACTTTCTAAATGTCATATAATTATTATCGCATTAAATTTGGTACGAAAGGTGTTAAAATTACTACTAAAATATCTATGTGTATCAATATCAGCTTCACTAATACTTTGGCATACAATTCCACAAAATAATATGCAATCTGCCAACTGTAAGGTGTAAAATAGAACCTCACTATTTCATTGTTTTCATTGTTCTGGTCATCATTGACTTTTCATATGTAAATTGATAATTTGTATGTCGTTTCATATTAAAATTTACTAAAACCGACCTGTTAACTTTACGTTTTCGTTTGTAAGCAAATTTGCAACTTATTTCATGTCTGGAAAATCTATTGAAACCATTCTCATTTTGTGGAATTTGTTGATATCTCTTTATAACACTCAGTTGTTAGAAACACAGCCAATCAAAAGTTGTTTGCTATGTGGGCTATCCGTAACTATGGAAACGCACCCTGTTTGATAACTATGTCACTATGTGATCCCTTTCACTATTTGAATGGCATATTATACTAAATTTGGTAAAAAAAGTTTCAAAATTACTACTGAAATGTCCATGTGTATCAATATCAGCTTCACTAACCATTTGGTATACAATACCCAAAAAATAATATGCAATGTGCTAACTGAAAGGAATAAAATAAAACCTCACTATTTGACATCATTTCCGTTTTTATGGTTCTGGTCATCATTGGCTTTTCATATTAAGTAAATAATTTGTATGCTGTTCTATGTTAAAAATTTACTAAAACCAACAAACCTTCTTGGTTTTTAACCAAGTTTGCAAGTTATTTCATGGTAAAAAAACCTGTTCTCTTCATAACATTCAGTTTGTTAGAAACACAGCAAATCAAAAGTTGTTTGCTATGTGGGCTATCTGTAACTATGGGAACGCACCCTGTTTGCTATTTTCCGTATCACAAAGGGAGAACAACACAGCGACAGGATATTCGGGGAAACGAGTCATGACTTTAAATGTCGTGGAAAACTGCTGATAAAAAAAGAAAAAAAAAACTACTGAACAACACATTAACCACGAAATACATACATATTCTACACATGAGTAAGTTTGCCGGTATCATATTTTTGTGATGTGCAAGCCTCATTTGCTTTAGCTGGGAAATCTGGGAAAAAATAACCCTGCTATAGTTTCAGGGAAAATAATTTTCGTCTTTATCTTTGCTATTTCACGCTTTATTTGGTAGTTTTATTCTATATTTGGTAGGTTTTGCTAGGATCTTTTTTTTATATGAAATTAAAATAATTGCTTGATATTTCTGAGTAAATATTTCATTCATGATAAAATTGTGTTGCCTGCAGCTGAGTAAATAAATGAAATAAAATATTTTAAATTATTAAAAGGAAACTCGAGAAACCATGTATCATATTGATCTACAAGTTTTATATACAAAAAATGCTGTTAATATTTAATTGCTGATTTCATTATTACCAAAACATTCATAATTGATATTTTACGCTTTATATTCGGTAGCTTTTGCAAGGACCTTTTTTATATCAAATTAAAATAATTTTTGTGATATTTCTGAGTAAATTGTGTTGTCTTCTTGATTAAATTGTGTTGCCCGCAGTTGAGTAAATAAATAAAATTAAATACTTTAAATTGTTAAGAGGAAATTTTTATCTATCATAATGTTCCCCAAGTTTTATAAACAATAAAGGCTTTTAGCATTTAATTGCTGATTTTCATTATTACCAAAGCATTCATAATTGCTATTTGAAGCTTTATTTGGTTGCTTTTACAAGAACCTTTCGTATATTAAATTAAAATAATTGTTGGGATATTTCTGAGTAAACATTTCATTTGTGATAAAATTGTGTTTCCTGCAATTGAATAAATAAATAAATAAAATTAAATAGTTTAAATTATTAAAAGGAAATTCTAGAAAGTATGTATCATATTGATCCACAAGTCTTATATACAAAAGGTGCTTTTAGTATTTAATTGTTGATTTTCATTATTAACAAAGCATTCATAATTGCTATTTTACTCTTTATTTCGTAATTTTATGCTTTATTTGGTCGTTTTTCCAAGAACTTTTTTTTATATAAAATTAAAATATTTGTTATGGTACTTCTGAGTAAATATTTCCTTCATGATAAAATTGTTTTGACTGCAGTTGAGTAAATAAATAAAATTAAATAGTTTAAATTATTAAAAATAAACTTGAGAAAAGTGTATCATAATGATCCGCAAGTTTAAATAAACAAAAAGTGCTTTTACTATTTATTTAATTGCAGGACTTTTTATTCTTACCAAAGAATTCATTATTCATAAAATTTTTTAAAATAATATTTAATAGTGAAGGTTTAAAAATCGAGTACATATTAATAAAAATAAAATATAAAACAAAATAAATGACTTTTTTTAATCTTTTTCTTTCAAAACTGCGGCAAACATCAAAACAAAAAATGTGAATACAAAGGGTATCTTTATATAAATATCTAATTAAAGAAAAGATTGGCAAAATAATTTGTACGTCATAACGTCAATCTTACTTCAGGTTTTTTTTTCTTAGCTTTTATCTTTTTTTGATTCCTGCCAGGAAAATTTTTTTCTATCCGGACATGAATAGTGTATTATTATTATTATTATTTTTGTGTACAGTATTCTAGTAAGTTTAATTCTTTTCGAAACATTGGCGTTCAATCAGATTTTAATAACATTATTGTTTTTTCCAAGCTTGAGTAAATTGTTGGAAGAAAATTTTTGTTATGAGTACAAGACTTCAATTTAAAAATGCCATATCAATTGTAAATAAGAGAATTTGATTGAATGTTGTAAATGTGCGGTATATTATAGCACTTTTAGTTTGAAGAAGTGCTTTAACTTTAAAATAAAAGGACGGTAGTTTCCAAAGTATTTCTCTTTATCGTCCAATAAAAACAATGAAAAGCAATATACACATAAAAAAAACCTTAGCAAAGGAAAGAATACAAGGGGAGAAAATAAGGGACAATAGACGTATTAAAAGAGTAGCTTGACTGAATAAAATCACCTAAACGAAACTATAATATTCCTTTTACAAAAGTTTTCTTGTGTACCTTATTATATCGGTTTTAGTTGAAGAAGTGCTTTAACCTTAAAATAAAACGATGATAATGTTTCTATAGTATTCACCTATATAGTCCAATAAAAACAACGAAAAATAATACACATGAAAAAAAAAAAACCTTCAGGAAATGGAAGAATATAACACAAGGACAATATAAGGGACAGTGGACTTATTAAAAGAGTAACCTGACCGAATAAAATGTAAACGAAACCATAAAATTTCTTTTGCAAAATTTTTCTTATGTATCTTTAGTTAATCTAATCTAAAAGAAATATACCAAATGATTCAAAATCCGAAGAGTGTTTTTGCTGCAGCAGTGAAATATAATTGTAGCAAAATGCAACAGAGTATGTGTGCGCAAGAGTACATTAGCTGCAGCAGTGAAGCACACAATACACTGAAGTGACAAAAGTCATGGGACACCTCTTAATATCGTGTCGTCCCTCCTTTCGCCCGGCGAAGTGCATCAACTCGACGTGGCATGGACTCAACAAGTCGTTCGAAGTCTTCTGCAGGAATATTGAGCCATGCTGTCTCGATAGACGTCCATAATTGTGAAAGCGTTGATGGCGCAGGATTTTGGGCACGAATTGACCTCTCGATGATGTCCCATAAATGCTCGATGGGATTCATGTCGGGCGATCTAGGTGACCAGATCATTCGTTGGAATTGTCCAGAATGTTCTTCAAACCAATCGCGAACAGTTGTGGCCCGGTGACATGGCGCATTGTCATCCATAAAAATCCCATCGTTGTTTGGGTACATGAAGACCATGAATGGCTGCAAATGGCTGAAGTAGCTGAACATAAGCATTTCCAGTCAATGTTCGGTCCAGTCGCACCAGAGGACCAAGTCCATGCCATGAAAAAACAGCCCACACCATTACGGAGCCACCACCAGCTTGAACAGTGCCTTGCTGACAGTTTGGGTCCATGGCTTCGTGGGGTCTGCGCCACACTCGAACCCTACCATCAGCTCTTACCAACTGAAATCGTGACTCATCGGACCAGGCCACGGTTTTCCATTCATCTAGGGACCAACCGATATGCTCACGTGCCCACGAGAGTCGCTGCAAGCGATGTCGTTCTGTCAGTAAAGGCACTCGAGTCGGTCTTCTGCTGGAATAGCCCAAGAAAGCCAAATTTCTCCGCACAGTTCTAACAGACAAGTCCCTTGTACGTCCCACATTGATTTCTGCGGTTATTTGACTCAGTGTTGCTTGTCTGTTAGAATTTACGATTCTTTGCAGACGTCGCCGGTCTCAGTCGTTAAGTGCAGGCGGTCGACCACTGCGCTGTCCATGGTGGGATGTTATGCCTGAAATTTCATACTCTCGGCACACTTCTTGACACAGTGGATCTGGGAATGTTGAATTCCCTAACGATTTCCGAAATGGCATGACCCATGCGTCTAGCTCCAACTAACATTCCGCGTTCAAAGTCTGTTAATTCCCTTCGTGCGGTCATCATCACGTCAAAACCTCTTCACATGAATAACTTGAACAGAAATGAAAGCTCTGCGAAAGCACTGCGCATTTATACCTACTGCCACCTGAAAATTTGCATATTGCTATCCCATGACTTTTGTCACTTCAGTGTATATGTATATGTGTGTGTTTAACTGCTGCAGCTAATGCACTATTTGGATTTTGAATCAGTTACTCTTTTCGGCATGTTTCTTTTTTTATATTTCTGTTACTGACAGAATACGAGAGACAAAACAGTACTAGATATTCTTATTTAAAGAAGAAGAGACGAATAAACTTCCAGAGGAATTGAATGATCTATTTGGGAGCTTGTCATAGCAAACCAATCACTAAGGTATTGTCTCACCTTTGGATATGAAGCTGCAAGTTATTATCCAGCTTGACATCGATTCATATTTTTTGTGAAGTCCTGTCAAATTTTTTCCAGTTGTCAAGTTAGATCACGAAATTCTGGAAAGTTGAGAGACTTCTGAAAGGCAATTCTGGAAAGATAAACCCCACCCAACTGATTCTAAACTTGCTATATTGGTAAAACAAGAGGCAATCTAGCGGGTTTGGAAAGTTTTTGGGAAATACGACTGTAATCAGTAAAAATGGTGTTGTGTGCGGCAGAGTATTATGCTGCCAAAATAAAAGCCCCGGATACCGTCAAAAGGAAAGACAAGACAATGTGATGTAAAATATCATTGACGTACCGCTGTGTGGTGAAGAAATCACGGATGGCAACCAAACTGGTCTAACTAGCAAATTAAAATGGCATCCCACACCATAATTTCCAGTTTCCGGCTGTATGTTCTGAAATTATCGTATTTGAAATTCATTCATTGAATATCTTTAGAGGCATCTTCACTAGCCAAAAGATCCTACTCAATTAATTATTCAATACAGTTTTATTCCATACTAATTATATTTTATTCTATTCTATTCAATGAGATTCCATGTTGAATCAGTAGGGCATCACAGTAAACGTGTTTGCCAGTGTTCAAAGTTAGTCGACGAAATGAGTTCTGTGAGCTCAAATCCAGTTTCTATGTCGATTATTAGTTGTCCTTGCATTTACTGGGTACTGTTTAAACATCGAAATATTCATAATGGCAATCGCCGGAGCCCAGTCTTTGTCCTCTGAATCGTTTATGAATGATTATTGTAGTTACCTGTGTCCAAGTTATACATATGATCTTTGATAATGTTAAATCAGGTGCTTGTAGAGCAGCTCTGACGATTGCTGTTCCTCATGTTCTGTCCTCTTTCTGATTTTATTCAACCATTATAACTTATATTGCTGAACGACGGAATAGTTCTGACGCAAATGTAAAGTGATCCATTGATGTTGATTCAGTCACCCTTCTTCCTTTAGTCGAACTGTTCGGTCACTCTCAAACGGTAATTTATGTTTATACTATGCGAATTGATATCTGAAGCAATAAAAAGTCAAAGTGAGAATCAAACCAAATTAGAATGGGTTATGAACCTAGGAATTTCTCCTGTACAGTAGACGCTGAATCCTGATATATATTAGTTACATACATAACGACTGAGACAAAAGACGATCTTGCTTTTATTTTATACATCGCATATTTTAACCATAAAGCAGAGATTTTTATTTTAGTTTCTCAGAATTTGAGATTTTCAAATTCCAAGATGTCAGTTTGTTAGGCTACACTTTGTTTTCTTCATATATTACACCTGACTTTACACATTTTGCATACTCTCTACGTACATACACTTTAAAAATAATTAAAAAAATTATAAATTTATTAAATAAATAAGTTTCTATTTTATGTAATGAATACAATTCCCTACTTATACATTACTATTTGCTACTTATATAATAATAACTGCAGCTTATAATTATATTAGCTGCTTTTATCTTTTAAATAAAAAGACATAAATGAAAAAAAATGGAATAGCAAAAAATGACTTTAATGGAAAAAATTAACTTAATATTTAGATACACATTCCTACATATATTAGAGACAAATTCATCATATATATATATATATATATATATATATATATATATATATAATATATAATCTATATATACATGTATGTCTACAGTAGCTATGCATACAGTTTTTCTTTCGTAACTGAAAAAAAGAATAAGACAAACAAAATAACAATTTTCTCTAGAAAAATATTATTTCTATTTGTATTTTTCAAACTTTCCAGGTTCCAATATTTTTATATCCAACAAACGTCAAAACTTCTCAACATTAGATAGCAGAAAAACATGTATCGTGGTATCATCTATAAATCTCATTAAACGAAAATTACTGAGATCCAAATTTGCTGAAGCAATTAAAATCTTCATTTGTGGATCATAAATATTTCGCCGGAAATTGTCAAGCATTGGAAAAACTTCATTTATTTTTTTTTTACTCCATCAATATCTCCTGGGATGAAGCAAATTTGTTGCAACAGCTGTTTGGGCTTATCTTCTGCAAAAAGGGCTCCAGGGAAAAAGAAGGAATTGGGGCAGATAATTAGATTCCTGATTAATGCACGAGATTGATTGAATTGAGCTGTCATCGGTACGCAAGGTTTTGATTCAAGTAAATATTAATAGATGCAGTAATGATGAAAAGTTAAATATCAATAATATACTTTTTTAATGTAGCCCTATTTTTCTCTTGAAGACTTAAATTCAAAAACTAGGATTACGATATGTCTGATTTCCAAAATCACAAAAGATCTCGCACTATTTTGAGTATTATTCATTAACATATCGATATCTTCTTTTCCGATTCTAAGCTGAATCACAATTTCCCCTCCAATTGTTTTTGTTTCTATTGTTTATTTTTAAATTCCTACTATTAGATCACACTCTCCCCATATATATCTTGTTCAAATTTTCAATCGATCATAAAATATTTTTTATTCATCCACTCAAGTTCAAATACATGTTTTTTGAACTTGTAATGGATGACACTGGATGTTAATACAGTTTTTTCAAATATTAAATCATCAGTTAAATTTAATTAATTATTTTTAGTTTTTTTTTTAGATTTAAGTTGTATGTATCTACCAATAGATGGCGCCAGATGTAAGATGAAAATTTCAACTTCAAATGAAAACCTTTCTTTTTCAATTCCTACTATTAATTCTCACTCTCCCATCATATATCTTGTTCAAATATTAACTCATTAATTAAATTTAAATAATTAATTTTAGTTTTATATAGGAGAAAAAAATTTCTCTAACTAAAATAAAACTTTTCTTTGTTGACATAAGTAGGAATTGCCTTAAAATTTTTTTTTAATAATTAAAAAAATAAAAAGAATTAATAAGTTAAATTGTTTACTAAATTAATATTATATATATATATATATATATATATCTTACTCTTTTTCTGTCTAATGAACGGGCTTAAAGCTTAAGAAAATTTCTCATTCACAAAGCAGGAGATAGAGGCTGCTATGCAACCAAGGTTCTCCGTCATTCTGGCAAATCGTAGTAGTACTCAAAAACTGTTAACAAAAAAAATGGGTAGAACTCAAATAAAAGTTTCTGATTACCTAATTTCAATTAAACTTTGATATACATCTTCTTACGGTTTCGAGTTTCATTCACTGAACTTGAAGTAATACAAATTGCAGGTTGTAATACTTTCAGTATACAAGTTGTAATATTTACAGTATACAAATTGTAATACTTGCAGTCTACAAGTTGTAATATTTTCTGTATAGAAGTTGTAACCTTTTGAGGGCCATCCAGTAATGGTGAGTTTTTACGTTGAAACTGAGTTCTTCAGCAGGTTAGCAGCCCATATTATAACTGGGTTATGAGCAGATAAATTTGGTTGACTGAAAATTTTACAAAATTTTACAAAAGTTTTAAATGTATTGCCACAGAATGCAAAAAATATAAAAATTTAAATTCCTTTTTTTTCGACGAAATGTCCTGTTCTATTCTACGAGTGAATCTTTAGTATTTTATTTAATTACCTATAAGCGTTATGAAGAATAAATAGTAAATATAGCGCAAATAATAATTTCTGTATGCATATTTGGTTAAATATTACTAAAAATAAAAATAATTTATACATTTGTAATGTAATTCTTTATTTGTTTTTTAATATTATTTTCTGGGTAACTGAGAAAGTATCGGCAAACTTTTTCAAAGGGATGAATGTTGTTATTGTTGTATCCCCTGAAGAGTACAAGAAAATCAATTATCATGCTTCCGAATAATATTGGCTGTTTTGATTGCCAGCTCGGAGTATAAATCCCCTTCCAAGGGATGGTCCAGACAATGCATGGCAGCTGCAGCAGCTGGGCAATCAAAGAATGATGAGGAGTAAGCTCGATATCAGTGCAGTTGTCACATTTTTGGTATTTTTTAATACCATCAGAAGAAATTTTTATATTTGTGTGAAGCTTCATCCTTAATCTTGGGAGAGTAGTAGCTGTTTTTATGTCGACTTTTTGTTCTGTAATTTGGCATTTAGTTTTAATCTTAGAAATAGTTATAAATTTAGATTTTGCTAAAGCATTTGCATCTGCAAGGTAAATAGGAATGTCAGTCTGATCCAGACTTCGCCAAAGAAGCTGCAATTTCATTACGTTTCAAATACACATGAGCCGGGATCCTTTAAAGGGATAAATATCGGTGACAACGTGGTTTGGGCGACATAAGTTGTGGTAATATAATTCACCGGTAAGCTATGTTGCTGTGTATAGTACCGATGTTGTATGCAAGTTGTTGATGTTGTATAGTACCGGCGAGCTATGTTTCCATAACATTTCTAACTACTCAGTGAGAACGTACGGAAGCTAGAATGGAGTACGTCTCAGGTTTGAATCCGCTGATGGCGTCCGTTTTAGTCACTGGTTTCATGAGTGATGAGACTCGATGGTGATTGTGTAAAGTGTCTCGCATCGATAAACAGGCTGCAGGGCAAAAGTTTACAAGTTTTCTCACATAAGATACGCAAATACTATGTAGTTACCCTTAAAATTCCTCTTGAAAAGCAATATCCTCCCCTTATCGCCCATCAGTCGACTGTTCCTGGCATATGTAAATGAAAACTGAGATCCCCCAAAGTGTAACAAAAAAAAATTTCCTAGAATTTCTTTAATAATGATGGCACTGAATGATGAATCTTAATGAAGCATTAATAAATCTTACTCAAAGCTTCAATGAATATAAGAGTGATCTTCTAATATCTTTATCCATTTTTCTAAAGGAACTGGTTCCAATTTGTGACACGTATAAATGAAATTCAAGAAAGTTTCCATGGAAACAGTTCGTTACCAATGAACTATGTTTCCAAAGGGTCTGTTATTTTATTTTTTAAATGATTCCTTTTAGTGTCATTTAAAATTAAATCAAGTTCTTAATTTTTAATACGAAATCAAGCCCCTTAAATTCATGTAGATTTATTATTTATCGATAAATTTTACAATTCATAAAATATTTTATATAGATTTTTACCTTATATTATTAAGTACATTAAAATTTTAAATGTTGCTTCCTTTGAATAATTTTTTAGATATTTTCTCTAATGTAAATAGTTTTCAGTTACAAATAAAGCAACTATTATCTATTTATTGCATCCATTTCTGGAATATATAATGATTCAATGTTTCGAAAGATAAACTATTAAATTATTTACGATTCACTTAGAAGTAACATGCTTGATATTTTCTATGTACATATTTTTTTTTTTTAGATTCGTGTGTGGAATTTAAACTAATACAAGATTTTAAAAATATAAAGGCAATTATTCTTAATAATCAAATTTATAACTAAACAAAATGAAAGTTTAAAATTGGAGGCAAATACGAATAGTGTATTTCGAGATGAATGGAAATTGAATGATGAATATTAAATGACATAAACAAATTTTAAATACATTTTATTGTAATGGTAGGAGAAAAAAAATCTGTATTCAAATTTTTTTAAGCATGGTATTGTTTCTATTAAAATGTTATACATGATTTCATGCATAGATAAACTAAAAAAAATTATGTCAGGTTAGAAAGTTCATCTGAATAATTTTTTTTTGAAATTCAAATTTAAGTTTAAACAAAATATAGTGAATGTTGTATAAAGAACATTAAAACGAAAAGTTTCTTCAAGCAAGTCCATTTACCGAGAATAGATGACGAATGATTTATTTATTTATATAACAGCAATTAATTTATATTTACTAGCAGCATTGTGTAAATTTAGCATCATACAATGCACCATAACATTATTTAACACCCTACAAAGCATTATAGCATTATTTAACACCATACAAAGCCTTATAGCATTATTTAACACCATACAAAGCCCCATAGCATTATTTAACACCATGTAAAATAGCACTTATCACCATACAAATGTGACAAATATTATTTCTTTGTTATGAATATTTGATGAAATTTATTTTTAAAAGCAATGTATTTTATTGTTCGTCTACATTTATTCTTTATTTCAGGAAATGAATGCTGTGGTTTTCGAAGATTCCACCGATTAAAAAGAATTTAATAAAATAACATTTAAAATCATGTTTGGTTTTTATATTTAATAAATGATCAAGTCATTGGTCAACCATTTAATAGTCAATGATCAACCAGATTCAACCATTTAATAGTCAATGATTTTTAATAACTTTCCCCAACTTTCCTTTTTCTCTAAGACTTATGGTAAAAAATGAAAAGCCCAAAAAGGCAAAGATCTTTTAAGGTATATTTTTAAATTTAATTCATAATAATTTTATAGCAGCACTTTTTAAAATTTATACATTTAAGAAATTGTTTAAAGATGGCATAATTTAAAATTCTTCTTTTGATCGACAAATTAAATCTGATTAAATTAACTGTAGTAAAAAATGAAAATAAATCCTTTTAAGTCAGATCATGGTACAATACTTCTTATAACAGTATATAATTAATAATTCAGCAGTAGGCAGATTGAAGGTATAAACAGAAAATTAATAATTTTTTTAAATCGTCTAAAATATTAACTTTGAATTTAATGATATCCATTATATTTTTTTTAAATTAATGCTATTAAATTTGAATTAAATAACATTAAATTTGATTTTTTAATGTTGATAATAATTCTTATAAATTATTATGAAATTTGAAAAGAAAAAAACCAATATTCTAACATTTAAAAAGAATATCATAAATGAACACAAATTTTCTATTGAGGTTAAAAAACAAGACTTGTTAAATATTATTGTTTCAAAACAGCTTTTCGAACATCTACTATACTTTGATTTTATAAATTTCGAAATTTTTTAGTTTTGAATCCTGTTTTTCCATGAAGTGTCTTTCTTTATTTCTAACAAACATTAAATTTCTTTGAAGAAAGAATATAATGATCGCATTATATCTAAAATAAAGAAAAAGCACTTACTAGTACATAGACTGCAAAAGGCATCACAACAGCTGCCACTAATAGGTCTGCAAACGCCAGACTAACGATGAAGTAGTTCGTAGCCGATTGCAGGTTGCGTTCCTTGTAGACGCTCAAAATCACCAGTATATTTCCCACCACTGCCACCAAAGGCAATGGAATCATGACCAGTGCCCAGTATACTTTGCCAGCCTGGAGAGTGGACGATGTGACGTCTTCAAGAGTTTCATTTCTGGAGCAATTGGATTGTTGGCACGATGTCAGGTTGCCAAAGATGTCGTATGATGACGAAGTGGAATTTATGTCATCATACAATATGTCACTTGAATTAGTCATTGGAGAACTCATTGTTGATAATCTTGCAGTGAACGTTTCCAACTGCTATCGTAAATGATTGCAAAATGATACACGAATGTTTCGATACGATATATGGTTCATAATTATTGATAAATTTATAGAATGATGATTTGTGGTATTATATTAGAATTATAAATATTTAGTAATTTATTAAAGGAATATTTGTTTATTTCTTCTGATTTTTCCTTTAACAAATTTCTTGAACAGTACAAATATTTTACACATTTGCATCCACTTAACATATTTTTTCATTTATATTCATAATAATTAAATATTAATAAAATATATTAATCTTAATTAAAATATAAATATATTTAATAATAAATTAACTGATTAATTAATAAATTTAGATCAACTCCCAAGAACGTTTTTATTCAATGTAATATCAAATTAGCTTTTTCTTTCAGGTTCATTTTTTATTCCATATCAGCATTGTCTAATAGATTAATATCATTATTCTATTTATTTTCGTACAGCATTTGATCTATACGAGTAATTATTTGGATGCATATTTACAAACTTTAGCTGAATAGTTCCTTATTTCTTATTATAGTTAGCATTGTTATGTTTACTTACATAGAGTGCAATTTCAGCAATGCAAACATTATCTAATTTTTTCAAGTAGTTTTTATCTTTAATGGTGTTCAATGGTTGCATATCATTGCACAATTTTTAAGAGTTTATCATCATTTATAGGATACCAACTATTCAATTATCAACAGCAATATGAACTCCATCTTTGCACATTCTGTTGACGACTCATAAAAAGTTCTGCAATCTATTTGAAAGTTTTATCTTGGATATATTTCACATTTCCAAAGCAAAACAAGTGTCTGCAACCACGATACCGAAGACAAACTTCAAAAATCTTCTTCGCATTTCAATTCCCATGCGGAAAATTTGATTCATGTAGACATCATTGATAACAAAGGAGACCCAATCGCAATGCTCCAAAAAGCAATATGCAATTTTTCAAATCGAGAAGCTTCCACGAAAATATTTCGAACTTTGTTCTCGGCAACCAAGCAAATGATTTTCCACCAATCGGAATTTCTCCAACCAAATCTCATTCTTTATGTAAAATTCTTTCTTCCGTGGAATTCAATTTCAACTTCGGTATAACCTATAAAAGAAGAAGAAAAAAAAAAAGAAGATAGAGAACAGTCACATAAAAAGCAATTGTGGAGCACCATTGTCAGCAAAAGAAAAAAAAAGAAGTATTATTAATGTCTTCCTCACGCGTCAAAAGATATCACCAGACTGCAGTCGATTTGTTAAATATTGCAGTGTGCGAATGACACAAAAGATGAGGCCTCAGATAAAATATAATATGAGCTTTTTAAGGGAAAATGGCTTCCTTTATTTGATAGACAAAATATTCGTTTTTATGTTCCCAGTGTTTGTGATATGTAGTCATCAATTATTTTTTTGTAGTGATTTGGATATATAATATCTAAATGCAGTGTATTAGCTCACAATTGTTTCGAAATATGACCATTTATCAAACAAATCGTAACTTAATGCTTTATCGCATCTGATACTTATGATGCTATTTGTAATATAACATTTTTCATATATATTTAAGATAGTTTACAATAATATTGAACCTTTACTTAATTCAACAAATTTAAGGACATTTTATTAAATGCTACTATTTAATGAGAAGAATTTTTTATTTTATTTTTAAGGATTTATTAGTAAATGCTTTGTTTAGTACAATTTACTTAGGTTGCATATGATGCTTAGTGATGCAGTCATCAATTACACTTTTTATTTTATTGTAGGAATATGGATATAGAATATCCAAATACTGTTCCTTATTTCACAATTGTTTCGAAATATGATCATTCACCAAACATATTGTAAATTAATGTTTTATTGCATCTGATATTTGTATTAAAACTTCAAAATAGTTTGCAATAATATCGAAACTTTATTTAATTCCATAAATCTAAGGGTATTTTATTTAAATTTTATATATTTTATTTTTAATGATTTATTAGTAAAATTCTTTTTAAGTAAATTAACCAGATACCAATAAATTAAACAGACGAAGCTTCAGATAAAATATAATAAGAGCTTTATAAGGGAAAATGGCTTCCTTTATTTGATAGACAAAATATTCGCTTTTATGTTCCCACTGTTAGTGATGCAGTCATAAATTATTTTTTTGTAGAAATTTGGATATATAATATCTAAATGCAGTGTATTATTTCACAATTGTTTCGAAATATGACCATTTTTCAAACGAATTGTAAATTAATGCCTTATTGCATCTGATATTTATGTTGATATTTATATTATAACTTTTTTCATATATTTAAAATAGTTTGTAATAATATCGAACCTTTATTTAATTCCACAAATTCAAGGGCATTTTATTTAAATGTTATTGTTTAATGAGAATTTTTTTTATTTTTAAGAATTTATTAGTACAATTTTTTTAGTAAATTAACCCGACTGCGCATGATTTGTTAAGTATTATATTAATCATTTGATATAAAAATGGCCCAATAGATTAAAAAATGTGCTCTTTTTAAAAACACTGGCCTGGTTTCTTTTATTTGACAGACAAACATATTCCTTTTTTTGGTTTCAAGTGTTAATAAGGCAATCATCAACAGTAAGTTGCTTTTATTTATTCTAGGCACTGATATATTTTACCAAAGATTCTAATTTAAAAGGGATTTTCAATCAATAATTAATAATAATTTTTCATTTTTTTTTCAGAAACCAAATGGTCTATTGCAGTATATAAAACATGTATACAAAGTATATAAAAATATTCTAACTACCATAAAAATATCATAACCCTATCTTCCACAATTTCTGGTGAAAGATATTGCTCACTATTGTTTCGAAATATGCATATTTACCTAACGAATTGTAATTAAATGCTTTATTGCATCTGATATCTGTAGTTATGATGCTATTTGTATTATACCTTTTTATTTAAATTTCAAGTAGTTTGCAATAATATAGAACATTTATTTAATTCCACAAATTTAAGGTATTTTGTGTAAATCTTACTATTTAATGAGAAATTTTATTTTTTTATTTTGAAGGATTTATCAGTAAAATTTCTTTTTCAGTAAATTAACTAGACTGCATATGATTTGTTAAATATTATAATATTCGTATGATATAAAAAAGGAACTAACAGATAAAACAAATTTGTTCTTTTTAAAAGAACTGGGCTGGTTTCTTCTATTTGAAAGATAAATATATTCTTTTTTTGGAGTTTCTATCGTTAATAATGCAGTCAACAATTGTAAATTGTTTTTGTTACAGTAAATAGTACTTCTGATATCCAAATAGAAAACATTATTTTCCAATTGCTTTTAAATATAAACATTTATCTAAAGTGTTTTTTAGTTAATGTCTTATTGTTTCTGAAAATTTAATAACATCAAATACATTTACTGTAGTCTCCAAATTTAAGAACATTTTATTAAAATGTTATTGTCTCACTGAAAAACTACTTTGAAGTAATTTTTATTTACAAGGTTTTGTTAACAAGATTTATTTTCGTTGAATTAACCCAGACAGTAAGTAATTTATTAAACAATACAATGTGCATATGATACAAAAGATGAGGTTTCAAATAAAAAATTATGCCCTTTTTAAGGAAATTGGCTATCTTCTTTTATCTGATTGGCAAAATTATTCGTTTTTGTATTCCTGGAGTTAGTTAAAATTGCTTTTATTGTAGGAAATTGGATTTATTTTATCTGCAGAACATTTGCTTATATGAGTTTTCAGTATTATTTTCTGAAACTTTTGGAATTAGTATTTTATTTTAATAAGATAATAGAATAAGTGAAATTATACATAAGGGATCTGTTTATGGTAGGATATAAGGATCATACATTTTAACATCAATTTAAGGTTACTGAAAGATAAATTATTAGTTATTATACTAAATATTTTGATCGTAAATGTTTCTAGCTAAAATGAAACATATTAACAAAAAAATTGTTTTCATAGAAACTTTCTTTTTTACTAAAAGAAAATTTACATTTTTTTTACTATATACAAATAAGAAAAATTTAATAAAAATGAAACAAATTAACCTTTAAAAAATAAAGAGTTTTTATGCACTTTCATCACTTCTTTTAATGCTTTAAAGAAATTCATTAAAAAGACGAACGAAACTTTCTATTTGAAACCTAAATACATCTAGAAATAAGAAATCTGACACTTTAAGAAAAATAAAGTTCGTAGAAACTTAATTAGGCATTATAAAAACATAAAAAATTCATAAAAATGAAATTAAAATACATTCATTAGACTTTTTACATAGGAAGAAAAAATTTACTCAACATTAATACTACACTTACTTACTTAACTTTAGAAATTAAATAGCTAATTTTGTTTATTTTACTTTCTTTTGAAGCAATATTTTTAAAAATATTACAACTGAATAAATATGAAAATAATTTTATTAATAATGTTTAATAACTTATTTTAAATATAGAGATATTTGCTCTTCTAAGTATTAGTCAATAGAAATACTTTCTAACCGATTGATTTATCTTGTTCATCGTTGAATAAACATGAGTTTTGTTTCAGTTTACTTATATCTAAAACCCTTAGATTAATGACAAGTAATGTAATTAGCAGGCTGTCTTTATTTAGGTCTAGTTTTTAGTAATAAATTAAAAAAGATGTTTATTTTAAATTGAAATGATATACATTAAAATGTTTGAATTGATGTATCAAAATATGGCATCAAATATATTTAGAAATACATGCTAATTAAAAAATGATAAAGTGCAAATGTGCATTATAATATATTTACAACACATAAATACATTGTAATTATGTATCTTTTTAAAAACAGCACATTTTTACCATACAGAATTGTAAATGTAATACGTTTTAAAATAAAATATTCACAATCTATTGCATTGTGCAAATAAATGTTTTTAATTTTTTTAAATTTCTACTTTACATATTAAATTTTGTCAATATTTAAAAAGCCTAATTAATTAGTGAAAATTAATTCTTGAATTATTATTAGTAAATATTGATATAATTAATTAGTGAATATTTTGTGCTTTAATCCCTTAATTAGCATTTATTTTTCAATAAATAAAATTTCGTTTTAACTCAACTTTAAGATATTTTATTAAGTTCCAGGAAAGATTATTTTAATTGTAATGAGCAAATGAGGATTGAAACCTTAGAAATAAACAAAAATATTTAATTTATGATTGCAAATACAATAAAGCATTTAAATACCATTGAACATTGAGACACGCTATGCCCTCACAAAAAAATCTATATAAAGACTCGAAAATTTTGACAATGTTCATATTTTATTGCATTTAAAGGATATGTACTTTAAACTTTTTTTAAAAAAATAAACCAAACTCAATTTATTTAATAATTAAATTTAAAAAAAAATATCTTAAAATCAAGAATACTTTAATTTTTTTCACAAATTAAAACTTTTACATTGTTAACTTATTTGCATTTTAAATTAATGACAAATAATCCCTTTACTTCTAAATACACAAGTCACGCTACCTGTTATTCAAACTCTTATTCAACAACAATCCAGTTCAACAAAAACAAAGTTAAATAAATTGTTAACAATGTATTCAAGTTTTCTTTACGGAGACTTTTAGCAAAATCCAAAAGAGTTCTGTTTGACAGACATTAGTAAAGATTAGAAACGTCACTATGTCACAACTAATGACAAGTTCAGCATTTTGCAAAACAAAAACCACAGCAAATTGAAAAAAATAAAAAACTGTCATCGTCGTCTTTAACTGGTCTGACCTAAATAATACTGAAGAGTTTGTTCTTAACATTAATCTGAAAAATGACTGACGTTGGGATAATAGTGAGAAGGACATTTTTAAGCCTCTAAACACAAGTCAGTTTATAACGGGACATTGAGTTGGTTTTCTTTATTCAGTTTATTAAAGACTTATTCTTCGCCTGGAATTACTTTGTTTGGTTTGTTTTTCTTTGTTCGGGGATCAAACCAAACAATGAGGGGATTAACAGAGAAAGGGCGACAGTCTAACCAGTGCATCGGATAGCTTTATTTGTTTTTTTCTAAAGATATTTATGTGTCTGGTTAGTTTGTTTTTATTTTTCAGGGATTTTAAAACCATACTAGACTTTTTTTAAACTTCAATTATCTTCTCCAGGTGCAAATTAATGCTTCAGGAACATTAGATAAGTTAAGACATTGATTATTTTCTTAAGGAGCCTCTCGTCTTAATAAAGATGAATATATAAATAATATCAATAAATGTTTTTTAAAAATTGTACTATATTAAATAAATAAAATACAGATAAAACAGATTAAAACACTTGTTATAATATTTTTAGGTTGCGGTTTTGTTATATATATATTCTTTGAAAATTTATGATTGATTAAAAATAAAATATAAATCTTTATTGAAATTGAAATCCTTTAATAAAAAGTAAATTTTTAGTATAACATTTAAGCAATATAAATACAAATATTGATAATGAGGATAATAATCATATCTTTTCAAGTCATGGTCATCATATAATAAAGGTTGTTATTGGCTTGATACTACAGTAGATTTTAACTAATACTTCCAGTGGAATTCCTTCACGATGACAATAATCCTATTGTATCAAGTCAGAATCATCATAGAATAAAGATTACTATTGGATTGGTACTACAGTAGATTTCAACAAATACTCTCAATGGAATTCTTTCACCATGACAATGATCATATCGAATCAAGTCAGAGTTGTCATAGAATAAAGGTTGCTATTGGTTTGGTACTACATTCGATTTGAACAAGTGTTCCCAGTGAAATTCCTTCATTATGATAATGATAGTATTGTATCAAATCATCGTCCTCATGGAATAACGGTTGATATTGGCTTGATACTACAATAAATTATAGCATATACTCCAGTGGAATTTCTTCATTATGATAATGATCATATTGTATCAAATCATAGAAAAAAGATTGTCATTGGCTCATTACTACAGTAGTTCTTAATATATATACTCCCAGTGGAGTTCCTTCATGATGACAATGATCATATCGTATCAAATCAGAGTTACTATAAATTAAAGATTAATATTAGTTCGGTACTACAGTTGATTTAAACAAATACTCCCAGTAGAATACCTTCATTATAATAATGATCATATTCTATCAAATCAGTCATCATAGAATAAAGATTATTATTGGCTTGGTATTGCAGTAGATTTGAACCTGTGGAATTAGTTAATGATGATATAAATCAAATCAGTTCAAATTAGACTTATTTTGGAAGAACGTCTGTCGTTGGTTTGCTACCACATTTTGAACAAATACTTCCTGTGAAATTTTTGGGGATGTAATCCATTCAATTTTTACCCTTTACCTTAAAATCACCTTAGCTATATTCTTTCCTGCAGATTTGTCATACCCATGCATGACGCAGCCCCAGAAATTTTCGGTTTGTCTGTGTTGTCAGATCTGACTCGCAGTAAAGTAATGCCTCATGCTTGAAGATTGTCCAATTGGATTATGTCATGTTTCTAGTGTAATAATATTCTAATTGCATTGCAACAGGAACATTCTCAGAATAGGGTACACTATTCTCAGAATAGTGTATTATTGGAAGGTGAGCGGTGCATTGTATATTCCATATAGTGATTCTCAAAGAAGATACAAATACATTGAAATAAAAGGCGTGATTTGCTTTGTATTGTAGAAATAAACCATGTTATGCAAATGATAAAATTAACAAAATCTTGAAAAGCACAAACTTTTATCGTCCAGTAAGTTAATTTAATTTAATCGTCCCGAAATGATACTTTTAGATTGACAGAAAAATTGTATTATAATTTAAAAAATATATATGAGTTCAATTTGTATGGAAATAACGCACTTATGCGAGAATGCTATTTATGATGTGGTTTATTTTAAGTTATAAGTTGAAAAAAAGGCTTTTTAAACCAATTCAGGGCCTGAATGTGAAACTGAGAATGTTGTGAGCCTAAAGTAATCACATCGATCCACTGACGTTCAGAAAAATTGTTCCCTGGCAAAGATTTTCAGATTTTCTGCTTTTACTGAAAACTGCCTGATCCTCAGTGCCTCGACACAATAAGTGTGGTCTGCAGTGAAAATAACTCTCAAACTTAAGAGTTCGTTTCTACTTTCATTTAGTATATTTTTTCACTTATGGACATCTGAGAAGTTATAGTTTTTAGAAACATTTATTAATTGTAGTTTCGGACTGTTCGTTTTTGTATAGTAGATCTCCCCCTGTCAGCGAACCTCTCATTTTTTGAAGATCGCAAATAGCTTGATGCGTGATCAAAAACCGACAAAGGGACGAATGGAAAATCAAGCTAGCAAAAGTAAACGTATATCGTTCGGTTTCCATCCAAATTGTAATAAACAATAAAACAATAGAATATCTGCACAGGTCTTTGGACAAGTTTTACTACATACTATTCTTAAATATTGGTTTCAATAACTTTTATCCGTTCAGCTTAAAATTCAACAAATCTCTCATACAGAAATTAAAATCTTCTTGATTTTAAAATTTTTAAAAAAATATTTTTAAATATTAAACAAATTGATTTCGGTTTGTTTTTAAAATTTTTTAAATATATCTATTTTTGAATGCAATAAAATATCGACATTATATTGGAAACAATAGAATGTCTGCACATGCGTTTGGACAATATTTACTACATACTATTCTTAAATACTGGCTTTATTTTCCCTTCAGCATAAAATACAACAAATCAATCAAACAAAAATTATAATATTCTTGCTTTTGTGATTTTTTTAGTAATTTTTAATAATTAAACAAATTGATTTTGCTATGTTTTAAAATTTTTTTTTTTAAATACATATCCGTTGAATGCAATAAAATATTGACATTATATTGAAAACAATAGAATGTCTGCACAGGTCTTTGGACAATATTTACTACATACTATTCTTAAATATTGGTTTCAATTAGTTTTATTTTCCCTTCAGCTTAAAATTCAACAAATCCCTGACACAAAAAAATTAAAATATTCTTGATTTTGTGATTTTATTTTAAATTTTGAATTATTTAACAAATTGATTTCGGTTTGTTTTTTAAAAAAGTTTTAACTACATATCCTTTGAATACAATAAAATATGGACATTATATTGAAAACATTAGAATATCTACACAGGTCTTTGGACAATAATTACTACACACTATTGGACAATATTTACTACATACTATTCTTAAATATTAGTTTCAATTAATTTTATTTTCCCTTCAGCTTAAAATTCAACAAATCCCTCGTACAAAAAATTTAAATAGTCTTGCTTTTGTGATTTTTTTAAATTTTTAATTATTAAACAAATTGATTTCGGTTTGTTTTTTAAAAAAAGTTTTAAGTACATAACCTCTGAAAGCAATAAAATATTTGTATTATATTATGTTTATGGAAAATATTTACTGCATATTATTTTTAAATATTGGTTTCACTTAGTTTTATTTTCCCTTCGGCTTAAAATTCAACCAATCCCTCGTGCAAAAAAATTGAAATAGTCTTGATTTTGGGATATTTAAATTTTTTTTAATTATTAAGCAAATTGATTTCAGTTTTTTTAAGAAAAGTGCCAATAAGAAAATAAGAAGATAAGCCAATAAGAAAAGTGCCAAAGAAAACCAATATTTAAGAATAATATATAGTACATAACCTGTGAATGAAACAAAATATAGGCATTATATTATGTGTATGGACAATATTTACTATATATTATTCTTAAATATTGGTTTCAATTAGTTTGATTTTCCCTTCAGCTTAAAATTCAACAAATTTCCTCGTGCAAAAAATTACAATTTGAACTTAATGCTGAGAAAAGTACATTACAATATTTTTTGTAAACAATTTTTCTCTAAAGATTTAATTAAAACATGAATTTCAATAAATTTATGCATAAGATACTGTTGTAAATAATGCAAATATAGCAAAACTTTTTAAATTAGATTTGCAAGAAAATGATAGAATACAGAAAACAGAATCTTCTTATTTTATGATACTTTTAAATTATTAAAATATCTCATTCTCTGAATTCTGATTTCTTTCGTTATTTTTTTTGAAAAAAAAAATGTTCCAAATTCAAATTATGCTTCTTTTTAAAAATGCAAATTAAAAACGAATTCTTTAGAGCAACATACAATACATTTACATGCATATAACTTGAAGTGTTTTTGCTTTTTACCTCTGAGCCTAAAGAAAAAGGATCCTTTTCAAAGTGAAGAAATCACAAAGAAGAAGAAATAAATTATGACGATGCAAGAAGGCATATTTATTGAGAATACTAAGAACTTCTCTTTCGTATAAATGCTAATTCTAGTTGAGAACAAATGCAGATTTCAATGGAACGTGCCTTACTTCCACTTTGTAGAACTATCTTACTGTACACTCATCTTTAAATAAAAAAAAATCTCAGTTTGATTTCGTGTAATAAGGTAAAAAACAAAAATAAAATAAAATAAAAATCATTTTCTAAATTTACTTATTCGAATTTAAAGAACACAGCAGGGAAGGAACAGTGGAATGCAAATTTGAAAAACAATGTTTTTATCGAATTTTAAATTTAGTTTTGGCAACCTGAAAAGTATTTCCCCTGTTTGAGATTTATTTATTACATATGTCTCGGCTATGCTCAGTTTTTTCAGATATGAAATATTTTGTGAATTTTTTAAAAGCAATGAATATTGTAATAACCATTGTATAATTACAATACTTAATAATTATACAATGGTTTAATTTTTGAAAAATATTAAATATTTATTAATTTATTATAGCTTATATATTAATTAATTATCATTAATTTCGATTGGACTAATTTTTTTCTATTACTATAAATTTAATAATGTATCTTAAATATCTTAAACATAAGGCATATTTATTTTAATTATCGTAAACATAAACGTATGCTAATTATTTTAACATCTTAAATATCTTATTACATAAATATAGACATTATCTTTTTATACATCTTATACGCCTTACATAAATATTACATTAATAATATATTATATTTTATACATTAATTTTATGTATTAATAATATGTTATATCATACATTAATTAATTAATTATCCTTAATTTAGGTTTCACTAATTTTATTTTAATATAAATTTAGTAATGCTTTATATCTTATCTTATTATATCTTTATCCTTTAGGTAAATATCTTAAGGATTATATATATATTACATAAATATGTACATTATCTTCTTATACATCTAATAATTTACATAAATATCTTATAAATTAAATATCGTGTTACATAAATATATACATTATCTTATACATTACTTATCTTATATATTAATAAGGTATTATATTTTTGCATTAATTGATAATCATTTATGTAAATCAATTAATCATCATGTAATCAGGGAACAGTGGAATGCAAATTTGAAAAAAAAAATGATTTTATCGAATTTTAAATTTAGTTTTGGCAACCTGAAAAGTATTCTTCGTTTGAGATTTATTTATTATATTTGTCTCTGCTGTGTTTAGTTTTTTCAGATATGAAATTTTTAAAAGCAATGAATATAATTTTATAACATATTTATCATTATACACCGTTTTTTGGAAAACTTAATTGTTGTTGGAAGTTTGGGCTAACTTAAGAATTTTACTAACTTTATTCTTTTAATATAACTTTAATAATGTATTATATCTTATACATACATCTACACATTCCTTATTTTATACACTGAAGTGACAAAAGTCATGGGATACCTCTTAATATCGTGTCGGCCCTCCTTTCGCCCGGCGAAGTGCAGCAACTCGACGTGGCATGGACTCAACAAATCGTTGGAAGTCTTCTGCAGGAATATTGAGCCATGCTGTCTCGATAGACGTCCATAATTGTGAAAGCGTTGATGGTGCAGGATTTTGGGCACGAACAGACCTCTCGATGATGTCCCATAAATGCTCGATGGGATTCGTGTCGGGCGATCCAGGTGGCCAGATCATTCGTTGGAATTGTCCAGAATGTTCTTCAAACCAATAGCGAACAATTGTGACCCGGTGACATGGCGCATTGTCATCCATAAAAATTCCATCGTTGTTTGGGTACATGAAGTCCATGAATGGCTGCAAGTGATCTCCAAGTAGCTGAACATAAGCATTTCCAGTCAATGTTCGGTCCAGTCGCACCAGAGGACCAAGTCCATGCCATGAAAAAACAGCCCACACCATTACGGAGCCACCACCAGCTTGAACAGTGCCTTGCTGACAGTTTGGGTCCATGGATTCGTGAGGTCTGCGTCACACTCGAACCCTACCATCAGCTCTTACCAACTGAAATCGTGACTCATCGGACAAGGCCACGGTTTTCCATTCATCTAGGGACCAACCGATATGCTCACGTGCCCCGAGAGTCGCTGCAAGCGATGTCGTTCTGTCAGTAAAGGCACTCGAGTCGGTCTTCTGCTGGAATAGCCCAAGAAAGCCAAATTTCTCCGCACAGTTCTAACAGACAAGTCCCTTGTACGTCCCACATTGATTTCTGCGGTTATTTGACGCAGTGTTGCTTGTCTGTTAGAATTGCAGACGTCGCCGGTCTCGGTCGTTAAGTGCAGGCGGTCGACCACTGCGCTGTCCATGGTGGGATGTTATGCCTGAAATTTCATACTCTCGGCACACTCTTGACACAGTGGATCTGGGAATGTTGAATTCCCTAACGATTTCCGAAATGGCATGACCCATGCGTCTAGCTCCAACTAACATTCCGTGTTCAAAATCTGTTAATTCCCGTCGTGCGGTCATCATCACGTCAAAACCTCTTCACATGAATAACTTGAACAGAAATGAAAGCTCTGCGCATTTATACCTGTTCTATGCGATGCTACTGCCATCTGAAAATTTGCATATTGCTATCCCATGACTTTTGTCACTTTAGTGTATATTAATAATATATTATATCATACATTAATTCATTATAATTAATTTAGATTTTATTATTTTAATATAAATTTAATAATGTATTTTATCTTATACATTAAATATTTTATTATATAAATATATACATCATCTTCTTATACATCTTACACTTTACAAACATATCTTATACATTATTTATCTTATATATTATACATTAATTAATTATCATTATTGTCTTTCTTTAACTATAAATTTTTCAAAAATAACAGCCGATATAACATTCTTTAAATAAAAAGGTGTAATATATATTTCTTTTAGAATTCTTCTGAATAACTTTGCAATCTTTTCAGATATTTTTTTTCTTTTATATTTACTTAAAAAAAAAAAAAAAATTCTCGAGATGTAAACGAGATAATCAATATTAGAAAATAGGAAAAGAAAAATTAAATATGAGAAGTGAAGATAGAGAAAAATTTGATAGAAAAAAAGAAGAAAAAAACAAGAACGAACGTAGAAAATAAGAAATGAGAGATCTTGAGAATAGACCAAAGAAAGAAAAGAGAATAGATGAAAGAAAAAAAAGAAAAAGGAAGAGAATGAATTAAAGAAGACGTTTTGGCGATATACAGATTCTATGTTCCTTCAAATATCTAAATGGAAAAAGTTTTTGTCTTGATAGCTTTGAGAAGATGTGATTTACGCTTATCGGAAGATACAATGCATCAATCAGAAAATTTATTTTATATATCGAGAAATTTTATTTTATATTTTTTATAATATTAATAACATTCACGAAAACTTTTATGAAAAGAAAACAAACACGCATGAAAAGTATAAATTCAATACCTTAAGATATATTATTTAAATCATATATGATTTGCTGTTTACTCCAGTAAGTACTAAGGGCCAAAAGCGTTTTAATTTTTCTGCCATTATCTAATTTCTAGACTAGTCGCCGAGTACGCGCTCTGAGCGAGCATACGCTTGCTAAATTCGATGGTTCAACTACAACAATTACTAATGTATATTAAATTTTAATGAGGTGAAAGTTCAATTTTCTGCAATCAAGCTTGTCATTAAGCTTTGCGTAGCAAGTAAGTAAAACCGAGTTATTATCATTGCTTGTTTTTTTATCCAACTTATTACAGCAACAATAAGCTATTCGCTGTCGCAGGCCGGGATTGATGACACTGGCGGGACGGATTTGGCCCGCGGGCCGTAGTTTGGAGACCCCTGATCTAGATTAATGAATCTGATTAAAGGAAATTTGTTAATGAATATTGTTAATGGTCATCTGATGGAAGAAAGTTTGTTAATGAATCGTGTTAATGGACATCTGATTGAAGAAAGTTTGATATAGATTAATGAATCTGATTAAAGAAAGTTTGTTAATGAATCGCTTTAAAAGACATCTGGTTGAAGATGCTAGATTGAAGCGCTATTTAACTGTAATAATTAACAAATAATATAAAAGAAAATTAATGTCAATTCCTACTTATTTTTCACTATATTGCAGAAAAGTCCTTTGCAAATAAAGTTGAAATTTTCCTCTTACATCTGGCGAAATCTATTATTAGATACATGCAACTTAATCTAAAAAAACTAAAATTAATTAATTTAATTTAATTAATGAATTAATATTTGAGAAAACTGTATTAACACCAAGTGTCATCCACTACAAGTTCAAAAAAATGTATTTGAACTTGAGTGGAGGAATAAAAGCATTTTATTAACGATTGAAAATTTGAACAAGATATATATAGTGAACTAATAGTAGGAATTAGAAAAAAAGATCATGATATTAATTATATGTAGAAACTAATTTCCCAATCCAAATTCGCTAAGAATTAAAATAAAATCTCTTGAGATCGATTTCCATAATCATTATCGTGTTAATCATTAAGATAACTCAATTCATAAATGTTTAATTCTTTTTCCATTTCATTTTCGATTCGAATATCCGTCGGAACAATTTAGAATGAATGGAAATTTTTCTGGAGAACCTATTTAAAAACTATTTTTTTCCTTTTTTTCTTGCATTACCGTCAAAAGCAATTGAGATCTTTTAAGATAGAGAAAAAGTTCTGGAGGGATTGAATTTTAAATTGAACCATTTACGTATAAGGAATGAGATGAAAAGCCAGTAGCATATTCAAAATCACTTCCTTTAAGATATTCTTTTTTTATTATTTAAGAAATAGAAAACCGAAATCCAATCAGCTTCAGCAAAACGCTTTACATATATTAAATAATTCATTACTTAAATCTTTGAGAAAAAAAAAATTATTAACTCTTCAAACAAAGATTCCCGATTCTGATGTCAAAAATAAAAAGAATTTCTTCGAATCTATTTGGAGATCTTTCTGTTATTTTTGCCGTTTTGTTTGAAGAGAATTATTTGACAGTTATGTATTTCAAAAAGATTTCTTTTTTTTATAAAAAGAATTAACGAATGTGTTTATTGTGAGTTATAATAATAAAGAATGTTTCCTTTTTGAAAATTCTTATTATTTCTTTTTTTTTTTTTATCAAAATGAAGGAAAGAATTACCAAACAACTGAGCTTTGTATTTTTTTTACCTCGTGTCTTTTACGATAATTTAACAATAATAAGATTTCACATTTTTCATTCGCAGCTAAACAGGTGTTACAGCTTAAGAATATTTTTAATTAATGTTTTATTTGCAAAACGGATAATACTTCTCAGAATTCGATGTTTTTCAAATGCGTCTAGAAAAAAAAAAGTAAAATATTTCTGATAACAATGGAGAGACGATTTTAAGATACTATTTGTTTGAATTGTAAATAATTCAGCAGAAAAATTTCTTATTGTTTGAAAAATTATTTTATTGTTGAGTGTTTCAAGTACAAAAATATTTTAATAAAACATTAAAACATACTTGATAGTACTTTAAGTTTATGAATAACAAAAATGTACAATCCATTTATATATACAAAGAAAAATGATATATTACTCAATATTTCTAAAAAGAGATAAAAATTTCCCATAAATGCATGTAATACTTAATGACAATAATCTAATTGTGTTCCTGATGGCTAAGTGATTGGCGCTCGGTTCCACATGTTTCGGGTTCGAGTCCCGCCGGTACCATGGATGTTTGTAGTGGTTCAGAAACCATTTTAAATCATAGTTCTCTGTCTAATATGATTGTAGAGCTTTGGACGTAGGGCTTACGCCGTAAAAGGAAAGCATCTTCTGCCTTGAAATCTGCTACTTGGCAGACGGCCTTGGCCACAATGGGGCTGTTGCGCCAATAATGATGACGATGAATCTAATTGTAAAAATTTCACGATTTGAAAAAAATATTTTATAATATATTTTAGAAAGTATAAAATTATTTTTATCCGATATCAAAATAAACAAAATAAGACCTTCTTTATTTGCGCAACAGCTCCATGGTGGACCAAGGACGTCTGTCGGCTGGTAGACTTCGAGACAGGAGATGCTTTTTTCTTTTAGGGGTAGGATAGTTAGCCCTACGCCCAACACTTTATAGTTACATTAGACCGGGAATTATAGTTTAAACTGGATTCCGGACCACTTCAAATATCCATGGCATCTCTTGGACTCGAACCCAAAACCTGTGGCGCAGAGTGCTAGTCACTCAGTCATCAGACCCCGAAATAAGATCTAGTAAATTAATTAAAAAATTTCTATAAAACAGCTGTTTCAAAATGAGTAAGAAAATAATTATTGAACAACTGAGCTTTGTATTTTTTCCCCCTCTTGCCTTTTTCAATAATTTAACACTGTAATATAAAAGAGTTCACATTTCAAAATGAAACAGGTGTTACAGCTTAAGAATATTTCTAATTAATGCTTTATTTGCAAAACGGATAATACTTCTCAGAATTCTGAGTTTTGTCATATACTTGTAAAAAGAATAAAACATTGAATAATTAAATTTTATGTAGTGAAAATGGATGGATGGAGGGATTTTGAGATGTTATTTGTATGAGAAACAATATGTCTCAAGTACAAAAATATTTTAATAAAACAATTTATGCTTGAAAATATTCTTTTATAAATAAGAATAAAATGTAAAACTCCTTTTTAAGTATAAGGATTATTTAATATTTTTAAAAAGAGATGAATATTTTCGATAAATATATGAATAGTTATTGATAATAATCTAACTGTAAAAAATTCAAAAGTTAAATAATATTTCCCTGATATTTTTTTACAAGTATCCAATTATTTTTATCGTAAATAACAAAATAAAAAATTTAAGATCTTCTTCATTGGCGCAACAGCGCCATGGTGGACCAAGGACGTCTGTCTGTTGGCAGATTCCGAGACAGGAGATATTTTTCTGTTTTAGGGGTAGGACAGTTAGTCCCTACGCCCAATAATCTATAATCATATTAGACTGGGGAATTACGGTTTAAATTGAATTCCGAACCATTGAAAACATCTATTGCTGGGACTCGAATACAAAACCTGCGGCAAGCGCTAGTCACTAGGCCATCAGACCCCGAAATAAGGTCTTGTATATTAATTAAAAAGTTCTATTAAACAGCTATTTAAAAATGAGGAAGGAAAGAATTATCAAACAACTGAGCTTTGTATTTTTTTTTTGTAGTATACTTTTCGATAATTTAACACTTTAATAATAAAGATTTCGCATTTCAAAATGAAACAGGTGTTACAGCTTAAAAATATTTCTAATTAAATCTTTATTTGCAAAACGGATAATACTTCTCAGAATTCGATGCTTTTCATGTGCTTTATAAGAAGAAAAAATTTTGAAAAGGATTTCTGATAATAATTAAATTCTATCTAGTAAAAATGAGGAGATGATTTTAAGATGCTATTTGCTTGAGTTATAAACAATTCAGTACAAAAATATTTTATTGTTTGAAAAAATATTTTATTGTTGAGTGTTACAAGTACAAGAAAAATATTAAAACATTAAATGCTTAAAATTGTTTTAAGTTTATAAATAACAAAAAATGTAAAACTCTTTTTATGTACAAGAAAAATGATATATTATTTAATAAAAGAGATAACAATTTTCTATAAATATACGTAATATTTATTGACAATAATCTAACTGTAAAAAATTCTCAATTTAAATAATATTTGCTTAATATTTATTTTAAAAGGATCAAATTACTTTTAGCTGAAATCAAGATAACGAAATAAGAATTATAAGAGATTTTATAAATTAATTGAAAAATCTGTATAAAACAGCTGTTGTTTTTATCTAATGGGACCGTTATCAATACTTTTTTATTTAGGTTTATCGACTCATAAATTTAAGCATAAAGCATCGATTCATAAATTTTCGAACGTATTCCTACTGTGTCCCTTCAACATATTTCTAGTAAACTATGGAAGAAGAACTTGTTACTCAGTGATAAAATATGCAGCTATCATGTAAAAAGACCCAGGTTTAAATCAACTGGTGTCGTCCGTTCCAGTAACTGCGTTCAAATCGAGAAGACTTGATTTTTGTAGGGACAACATGAGTAAATCGTTTAACATAGATAGTCAGACAGACTGATGAAAGTTTTTCAGATTTCCAACAAGAAAAAAAAAAACTCCTCCCAAAATGCAATCTTCTCCCCCTTATAACACAAGGTGCCCGATTACCACAAGAACAACCGTTGCACTGCTTTTAAAATTAATTTACGACGTTTTGAATGACCTTGTTTATAATTCTTTTCAATTATTACAAATTTATTTTTATATTATCCGATTTTTATATCTTTATTTAAACTACAAATTCTTGAGAATCTTAAAAGTATTTTTATTGATTTGTCGCTCTAAGGTCCTTTTTTACAAATTTTAAGTTAATTAGACCGGAACCTACAACTTAGCATGGATTCTGAACCACAAACAAACATCTATGCCACCGCCAGGATTCGAGCCTGAAACTTGGTGCATGAAAGACCAGAGTGCTAGCCAACTGGCCATCAGACCGCTCATGCTTCTATTTAAATGACTTCACTTGGAGCCCAACAACCATGTACGATAGCCAGTGTTTAAGAGCAAGTGTTTAGCCGTTCTAACAAACATCCTTAGAATAATTACCACTATAAAATTAAATATTTTCCTTTTAAGTAGTAGATTGTTTGTATTCGAACATATTGAATAGAGATTATTTTTTCAATATCCACAAAATAAGGCCAATATGGTGATGTGGTCAAAAGTTATTTGAAGATATCGATTAAGATAATTAACCAAAGATTACTAATAATAAACCTAAGATAATATATAACCTAAGAAAATAAACCTAATTAAGCTAACCAAGATTATCTACATTGTAAAAGAATTTTCAACCCTATTTCAACCGCTGGGCGGAATTGATGCCCTCTACGACAAACTCCAAAACAGCAACAGCCAAGATAAAAAAAAAATGAAGGTGTTTTTAACCCTTCTATACCAAGTAACGGTATAAACAACCCTCTCTCTGAAGCCCAAGGCACTAAGCTCCTCTTCCCCCTTCCTCACTAGGCAATAGCACTAACCCCGCCCCTTATAGACGGGACCATTGTCTATAAATAGCTATGTTCTATATTTTTCAATGCTCTCTCATTCCAGATAGGAGCTATGGGTCCCTACGGCGCCAAGCACTCCGTAATTCATTAAATAATAATCATCATCAATATATTGAATATTAGCTTCTGTGACTTTCATCCTAATCAAAGTCATGCCTTTAAGAAATTCGATACAACATTAATTGGTCTGTACAAAAATTTTTTTTAACTTCGATGGAACCATAGAATGATTCAGTCACTTAAAAAAAGGGAATATCAATATCATTGAGTCATATTGGCAGGATTAAAAACTCCAAACTGAATTGAAGTAAAAAAAAATGGGAGTCGGAATTGAAGAGAACGAAGTAGCCAAATGACAAAGCTTATGTAGTAATGAGTCAATAAGATGATTTCTAATATTGATCTTCCAATACAAGAAAGTACGATTTTTGTGGGCAATACTTAAAAAGAAACTAAACCAGAGGAAAGTTTCAAGCCTGAAGGGACGTTAAAAACCTATTTTAGAAGAAGTGAAGAAAATCTCCAAGGAATTGATATTACGTGCATTGAAATCATGGACAAATCTATATAGACAAATCTTCTATCTCTGAAGTTGACATATTAAGAAACACCATTAACTTTTGCACTAATATTTAATAATATAAATGAATCAAAAGTGATTTTCAAAAAGGTTTTGATACTCTGCATTTCGATTCTCATATCTGGTGTACGTTAAAATCACTACTTTAAAAAAATGACCTCGGTTACTAGGTACATTGAAATCATGGTGATGTTAACAAATCTTCTCTGCCTGAATTTGACATATTAAGATACACCACTGATTTTTGCACTAATAATAAATAAAAATCATAAATGCATCAGAAGCGATTCGTTGTAAGTTGAAGTTGATACTTAGCGTTAAGATTCTCGTTTTTGGTGTACATTAAAATAACTGCTTTCAAAAACAAAATTTACTCTGTGGAGGTTATTTGATTCTCCTTCTTCGTAACAGCCCCATGGTGTTCCAACGTCGTCTGAATACTGGCAGATTTCGAGGCAGAAGAAGTTTTCTCTTTACGAAGTAGGTTTGTCAGCCCTACTCCCAACACTCTATAGTCAATATTAGACAGGAACTACGGTTTAAAGTGGATTTCGAACCACTACAAACATTCATGGCATTGCCGGGGCTCACACCCGAAATTTGTGGTACTGAGCTTCAGAGCGCTATTCACTCGGCCAATAAGCGCAATTACTCGGTTACTACCATTGGCAAAACGATGTTGACAAATCTTCTATGCTTGAAGTTGTCATATTAAGAAACATCACTAATTTTTGCACTAATAATAAATAATACGAATGCTTCAAAAATGATTTGTTGAAAGTTGAAGTTGATAAGTTAAAGTTGAAAGTGGAAAGTTGAAAGTTAAATTGAAGCTCTGCATTTAAATTCTCATTTTTGGTGTAAGTTATAATCACTGCTTTCAAAAACAAATTACCCCAGTAGTAGAGTAAGACAATTACCCAGTAGTAGAGAAACAAATTACCCCAATAAAATTCTTGCATCAACAATAAGATTGTGCTATGGGAATTTGTTAAGTTTAATCATAATGACACGCAAATACGGGCTTATAAATATCCTTGAATGGTATTAACATATACTGCCATGAATTTGCCACTATTATCTCAAACTGTTTTTTCTCTTTGCCAATGACAAGTGTTATTTAGTATATTCTAAACCAGAAAAATAAAAAGCTGAAGCAGCAAAATATTTTATATTGAAAAAACAAGTATAATAAAATTAATAACTTAATTTCGATTTCAATATTGTGATTTCGCCTTTTGAAAATCAATCTCTACTAAAATTTTCCAAAACAAAAAATAGCTGGTCTAATACTTTTTTTTTCCAACGCCTGATATCTCTAACTCTCAAGCAATGTTTGTCCAAGTAAACAGAAACAATTTTTTTTGTATTTTCCAGTAGACAGAAATAAAGCTGGGTAGTAGTACAAATCGTAAAGTAAAAAGAAAAAAAGAGGAAAAAGAAGTCACTAGACATCCAAAAAGCATCTGAAGAAGATCCTTCAGTTGATAGAAGGCAGAACTGCATCAAAAAGGAAGATTCCATCGGTAGATTTTCTCATTAGTCTCTTGCAGATTGCATCCCATTCTAGAGCAATAAATCACCAATTATTAGCAGTTCAATGCTCTCGTTTCCCACTTTCAGTCTAGATTGCGATCGCACATTGAAAGCGCTACTTTTGTCGATTCTTATTTTTGATCTTTTTTTTTTGTTAGAGAGAAAGAGAAAATAAATTTAAGTGCTATTAATGTCAACTAGTATGTGTACTATGAATTTAACTATTCAATGTAAGGACTGACCACAATTTGTGATTGTAAATTAAATTAAAGGTCTTCTTGATTGCTTTTATTGATATTAAATTTTAGAATATAGTTTAATTTAAACTTAATTTATTGCAACTAATTCCATTTAATTAAATTTTTAATTGTACTTTTTGAAAATTTAGAAAAACAGTTACTTCAATATTTCAAATGTAATATTTATTTCGCACTTTTATTGACCAATTTATTTTTTGTAAATGGCTATTTTTTGGTTATATGGTTATGTTTTGCTAAGGCTTACATACCCAGCATACTAGGGGGCGTTAGAGTTTAAACTCTCTAGAGATATTAGTTGAAGTTACGACTTCCAGAAACATGAAAGATCTTTGAAGATTATTGCAGCCTTTATGAACATTTCACAATAAACAGTTGAAGGGATAGTGGGTGTTATTTATTTGTGTGTGTGTTTGGTGGTAGGATTTGCAAAGGGTGGTTAGGCAATTTACTCCTAAAACATTCTTGGAAAGAAATAACTTTCCTTTTCTGAAGATCTTGTATAGAATTTGTAGCCTTGGTATAAAAATATCCAGAACTAAAAATATGAATTTGTTTTCATAAATACATCTTACAAGGAAAAGTACGTTAATTTTTAATTCATTTCAATTTGAGATATTTACACACATATTTTTTATTTTAATTTTTTTTTTAATAAGCAAATTGAAAGCACTACTTTTCGATTCTTATTTTTTGATCTTTTTTTTGTTATAGAGAAAGAGAAAATAAATTCAAGTGCTATTAATGTCAACTAGTATGTGTACTATACTATGAATATAACTATTCAATGCACGAGCTGACCATAATTTATGATTGTAAATTAACCTAATTAACTTTCTTAATTGCATTTATTAATATTAAATTTTGTAGTATAGTTCAATTTCAACTTAATTTATTATAATTACTTTAATTTAATTATTTTTTGTTGTACTTTTCAAAAATTTAGAAAAACAGTCACTTTAATATTTCAAATCTAATATTTATTTTGCACTTTTATTGGTCAATTTATTTCTTGCAAATGGTTATTTTTTGGTTATATGATTATGTTTTGCTAAGGCTTACATACCAGCGTTCTAGGGGGCGTTAGAGTTTAAATTCTCTAGAGAAATAAGTTGCTGTTGCTACTTGCAGTAACAAGAAAAATCTTTGAAGATTATTGCAGTGTTTATGAAAATTTCTCAATAGACATTTAAAGGAATGGTGGATGTTATTTATTTTTATGCGCGTGTGTGTGGTGGTAATATTTGCAAAGGGTGGCTAGACAGCTTACTCCTAAAACACTCTTGGAAAGAAATAACTTTTCAATTCTGAAAATCTTCTGCAGAATTTGAATCCTCGGTATAAAAATTTTCAATCATCTTTGAACGAAAAAATTGCAATATTGGTAAAATCCAAAAAACTAAAAATTAGAATTTGGTTTCATGAATATATCTTGCATGGAAAGGTACCCAATTTTTTATGTTCATTGTAGTTTTAGATATTTATGCTTCTTTTATTGTAATTTTTTTTAAAATTTACTCTGCAAAATTAAAAACAAAGCATTGCACTAGGATTTCCTTGTCTTATAAAAAATTAAGCTATTATTTATATATATTTTTTTATGTACATGAATGCTTCATTTAGTTATAATTGCTTGTGGCCGATTTCTTGAAACAATTTTTCATTTTGTTTAAAATAAATTTATCTATTATTGAAGATATGTATGACAGCAAATCAAAAATGATTAATCATTAAATTTATATTTAAATAGAAGATGTTTTATCACCATAAGCAACATTTCGGTGTTTTAAACTGAAAGATGGACATTTTTCGTTTTTATAGTACAGTAGTTTACACGTACATTTAAGTCATTGAATCTCAACACCTATCTCATATCTAATCTATCTAATATATAAATGTCTAATACATTACAATATAAAATTTGTAACATCTTCAATCAGTCTATCCCATACTATGTCTATCCTGTTACCATCTATCCTAGGTTATTACAGTTAAACGAGGATTCCGAATCACTAACAGGCATCCATGCTACGACCAAGATTCGAAACTGAAAGCTACTATACCAAGGACCAGCGTTAGCCAATTGTCCATCAGGCCACATCAACGAAGAAGAATGATATTTTAATGTGCAATATGAATATCTACAATAAGTAACCTTTCAACAAATTGCCTTTTTTCTAGTAATCTTCAAGTCAATAGCCGAATTATTCTCTTATCACGCATAGTGATTCTAATCAAATTCAAATCACGCATTTATGGATTTTTACTATATCTTCAGTTACATAGTCACGATTATTTCGAAAAAAAATACAAACAGAATGAATCAATTTGTTTAAATTACTTATTATATTTTCAGATATTGAATTACGATAATCGAATTTAAAGCTCTCGTTTATTGAAACTGAATTTCCAAAATTACGCCATTTTGATTTTAGTTAACAAGGAATCATTTTATTCACTCACTTATTGATCACACAGTTTGGGGTTATTATATTGTTATTATTTATTATTATTATTATTGTTATTGTTATATTTATTGTTATTATTATTATTATTGTTAAATTTGTTATTATAATTTTAGATAATTTATAACATTTGAGTCGGGTTTTTTTTAAGGATTTTAGATGCCTATTTCTTTGAATTATTCAGAATTTAATTTATGCCGGTATTTAATTGAAAAAAAAACTGAAGACTTTCAAAAAACTAACAACGAAAAAACTAATAAGGTTCAAAATGTTTGCCGAAATTTCATTTGAATAAAACTAAATTTTATTGTAATTAATATTGACATTACAACAAAAACAAATTTATTCTATGTCATAATAATTGAAAATTAACTGCAAGATTTAGTTTTAAATCTTGAGCATTTTTTCCTGTTATTAATTATTTATTTATTATTATTTTTTTTTTTTTGAATTTCAGTCTTTTTCAGGTTACTTTGTAATTTATTTATTTGGAATAAAACTAGACATTTGTAAAGTACTCTTTTCTGGAACATAAAAGACAAAAATATGATTTTCCTTTTCATTAAAATCTGAAATTCTTTGAAAGCACGTCTTATGCTTTTCTAGAATCAAGAGATACCATCAGACTTGTTTCGACAGATCTTATCATTTTAATTATTTCCAAATGACTAAGTCTGAAGTGGCTGTCACTTCAAAAGGTTCTGTCTTTGTAGAATTCATTTAATTAGGGACAGAAGTTTGAACTAAATCATATTGATCGAAAAATACTTTTCACAATCGGAGTGCTTATATTTACTTTTATATTATTTTTATCCATTCAGATTTACTTATAATTATTATACGATTTATATCGATTCAGATTTGCGTACATTTACTCTTATACGATTTCTATTCATACATAATTGAGTTTTTTCATATTTTATTATACATTTACTGATAATTTCATAATTATTGAAACACTGTCTACAACAAAGACGTTGTAATAGTTATATATATTTGTAGACAACAAAGTTGTAAGGTCAATATCAATTGCAATAAAATTTATTTTTATTCAAGTGAATTTTCTCCAAACATTTTGAACCTTATTAATTTCTCCGTTATGTCTTTTTCAAATAAATTATGGCTTAAATTAAACTCTAAATAAATCAAATAAATAAGAATCTAAAATCCTGAAAACTCCCCCGGCTCAAATGTTATTAATTATAACAGTAAATGTATAATTCAATTATGAAATGTATAATAAAATATTAGATTTCCTTATAATTACTATGATTTTTATATTTCTATCTATTCTGCCTTACTTACATTTACACTTATACAATATCTTTTCATATTTGCATATATTTATTCTTATACCACTTCTATTCATTTAGATTTGCTTATATTTATGCTAATACGATTTCTAATTCATTCATATTTGCACATATTTACTCTTATTCGATTTCTTTTCATATTTGCATATATTTACCCTTATAGATTTCTATCCATTTAGATTTGCTTATATTTACTCTAATACGGTTTATAATCCATTTACATTTGCATAATCCATTTATTTTTGTTTATACGATTTCTGTTGTTCTCATATTTGCCTAGATGTAGGCAGAAGTAGAATTGCTTCCCATTTGCATGTCTTATGAAAAGAAGATTTCATTAGCAAAACTTATCTTTACCTTGCTTTGTGCGCTTTATTTCTCTGAATTCTACAGCCCCCAAAAAAAATCTAACAAACTCAAATGAACAACTGGAAACTGTAGAGTTAATAAGATGTCTATTATCTACTCTAATATCCATAAGAACTATAAGCTGATTTCGAATCATTGATATCATATCATTTGAATCAGCTATATCTAATCATATATATTTATCCATTTTCTACTTCTCCAACACGAGTGAAGTAGAAAAGAATGAATAATTGAAACATACTAGAAATTTGGTAGTTACTTTCTCTGCCAGACTACCCAAACGGCTTCGTTCCATTGACAATATAATTTCTGTAAAAAGTGAAAGCGCAGAAATTATGACCGAAGAGTGATTTTCCAAACAAATGGAGAATATTAGGCTCAAAACAGCAGGGACATCCATTCAGACACTGAATGGGTTAATAGATTTATTAATTCAAAGCATCTAAAATAACATATACATTATTTACACATTTATTAAATGTCAAAAAAGCAACAAAACGTTTAGTTTTTAAACATCACTACCAATATTTGTACTTGTGTAATTACACTATTTTCATTTAAGCAAACTTTTTAAACTATGCAAGACGTCTGTATGCAGACAAATACCAATTCCGCATCGGAACCAAACCCTCTCCATAAACATCCATCCCTTTTGCGAGTTCGGAATGAACCCAATTATGCAGAGGGATCATTAGACGCATTCCTTCCACGAGCAAGCGAGAGGAAGAACAATTTTTCTTTGCCAGGAAATGAGCGTTATGCGTCGAGGCGAGACATTTGAGGCTCCGATGGGTGACCCGGACCAAGGATTGCACAGAAGGAACGGATACTGCTGGAGCTCAATGTAATGAATATGGATAGAATACGAGAGCTTCTCTTCAGGACGGGGGGGGGACTTTAATTGACCACTAGAGTGTCTAATGGGAAAATTTTATATCATTTTAGTCAGATATAAAAGATATATTAGTTGAAGGGTGGAAAAAGACATCTCATATACTGTACGTATGAAATTTTATTATACAGTACTTTGATTTCCTATGAATTTTCTATCTAAATTACGAAACTTCTTTTTTAAAAAAGAAGTTTCGTAAGATATACTTCTGATGCTGATCATAAAGGTAGCAAGATAAATTTTAAAAATTTTGCTTCATGGTTATCATCAGAAGCATGATGTTTTCACTACATCAGAAGCAGGATACTGACTTGTGGCCAAGTGGTAATGTGCTCAGCAAGAGTTCATAGACCATAGAATCTTGTAGTTTCAATCACTGCTTTCTGAAACAAGAAGACTCTATGAATAGTTGGACAGCATGTGCAAGCGTTTCACACAGACACATAAGTCTATGGAAACAGGATTTTTAAAGACATTTAAGTATGTTTTTGGATTTTCTCTCTCATTGGACATGCAAATACAAGTCCATTATCATCAAGTATTTCTGGCTATTGGTCTAATAGAAGCATGATGTCTGATTTCTGCTCAAGTGGTAACGTGTTCAGCTAGAGTTCAAGTTTCAATCGCTGCTTTATGAAACGAGAAGACTTTATGGTCATTTGGACCGTAAGTATAAGAGTTTCACATAAACATTTAACTCTATGTGAAACGGAATTCTTAAAGGCATTTAAGTCTATGTTTTCAGGATTGTCACTTTCATCGGATCCGCAAATACAAGTCCATTATCAACAAATATCTCCGGCTAGTCTAATAAGAGCGTGATGTCTGCTTTGTGGCCAAGCGGTAACGTGCTCAGCTAGAATTCAGGTTTCAAACGCTGCTTTCTGAAACGAGAAGACTCTATGGCCATTTGGACAGTATCAATCTATTAGCTTTTAACATAGACCTTTAAGTCTATGTGAAATGGAATTTTTAAGGATATTTAAGTCTATTTATTTGGGGGAGGGGGTTTCTCTATGTTGATTCGAACTGTATTAAAACATCGCAAACATCATCAAATTTCTCTACTTATATATTTAATGTGCAATAAAAAGAATAATCGAATATAAAACAATTATTTTTAAATGTTTTTTAAGAATTTTCAAATTTGGATTTATTTTTTTTCAATCAAACAATATTACTTAAAGTCAAGAATTCAATTGCGTGAAAAATATTGACAACAAATATTCTAAAATACTTCAAATAAATATAACTCTACCCATTTCAAATATTAATTTACGTTTGCTCGTTATTTGAAAAAATACTAATTTATGTTTGCCCAACCTTTCAACAATTTTCTCTTTCCTTAACTGAAAAAAGAAAAAATTACGAATTTCATTCTTTTTAATATTGGCAGCAAAATTTTGTTTGCTCAATTATTGCTCATCTGCGCATGTCTATAATTTTAAACAGACTTTTTAAAAATTCGAAGTGAAAATTAAATTTCTACTTGAATATTTTTTTTAGTATTTCATTAATTAAATTTTATAGTAGAGTATAAAATTAGTTCTTTATCAATTTTAACACAACTTAAAATAGAAACTTACTTTAAGGAAATAAGCAAACAGAATGTAAATAGAAAGGGACTTCAAGCAATTAATAAAAGATGAAATCTATAAATTAAATATTTTTAAAAACTAAAGTAGTTTTGAAATTTCAGAACTTCAACATATGAAATATAAAATAGGCTAATGAAATTTGTTGAATACTTAAGCGTATTAGAATCAAACAAGGAAAAAATAAGAAGTTAGAAGAAAAAAATTGTTTTTTAATCAATTGAATAGTTAATTGGAAATTTTAAGATTCTCATTTGCAGACAGTTTTTTTCTACGACTGTCTGCAAATCGATGGATTGTTTTGAGCCTTGACCGCTTAGGTCGTGTTTTGAGTTGCCGATTGGGTTAAATTAATGAGGGGAATTTGAAAGTTAAAAGATTTTAAGTTTTATAAATTAGAAAGGAAAGTTCAATTACTCAAATGAAAATAAAATTCAAAAAATACTTTAATAATAACTTTTTTTGAATAACTTTCCGTATGCGTTTGTTATCATTCCTCCAAAAAATTAATACAAAAATATGTAATCGGTTGGACCTATATAAAAACAAAAAACAATAAAAAACAAAATATGAAATATAAAATATTAATATAAAAAAACCGCATAACAGTAATATTAAAAAAAAAAAAAAAAAAAAAACTATAGAATGGCAAACAATTTTCTTAAAAAATCTCATTTTTACTTTGGAATAAAATTATCTTTTCTTTCACCAGAAGATCTTTTAGTACAATTTTACATTATTTAATTATATAATTATTAGAACGTGAAAGAAATTTAAATAAATATTATACATGAAAAAGCTCGTGAAAGAAATTTAAATAAGCCAGCAATCTTAGGAGAGAAATTTAAGAAAATAAATAAGTAAGAATCGGTGAAAGTGGTCAAGGAAACAAAAGATCATGAAGGACACGAAAAAAGTAATCAAGGAACAAAAAATTATTAAGGACACGAATTAAGTGGTGAAGGGAACGAAAAACCCGGCTCCTCATAACATTATAAACCCATTATTTTACGGGTAATAACAAAAATCATTACTTTTTAAATTGTAAACCTACTCTCACTCATCTTATTTTCGATGTTTTATAATTTACTTTTATTTATAATTAGACATAAGAAAATCGTAATTGCTAATTACAGAATTATAAACAAGATTGGCGAAAGAAAGTTTTCACGAGAAGTTTTCGTAACTAATTGTATTATCGTTGGGGGTGTGTCATTTTTACATTGCTTTCAGAAAAGTGGAGACTCATTGGCAATTTTAATATCATAGGTAAACGTCCCTGCAATCTACAGTCTTTATACCTGATAGTAGTTTAATAATTTTTGAGGCTTGCAGAAAGTACAGAACAAAGTAGTCTCTTTTATGCTTTCAGAAAAGAAGAGATTCGATTGCAACAGCCTCTTGTATACATAGTCTTGATACCTATTGGTAAATATGTATTTTCTGTGACTTGTAGAAAGTACAGAACAAAGCAGTCTTTTCTATGCTTTCAGAAAAGAAAAGTTTCGATTGCAACAGCTTCTCGTAGGCCTAGTCTTGATACCTAGTGGTAATTCTACATTTTATGTGACTTGTAGAAAGTGCAAAATGTACTAAAGTACAGAACAAAATAGTCTCTTCTATGCTTTCAGAAAAGAAAAGATTCGGTTGCAACAGCCTCTGGTATACATAATTTGATACCTAGGAGTAATTCTGTATTTTCTACGACTTGCAGAAAGTACTAAAGTACAGAACAAAGTAGTCGCTTTTATGCTTTCAGAAAAGAAGAGATTCCATCGCAACAGCCTTTCGTATGCATCATCTTGATACCTAGTGGTAATTCTGTGGAGGCAGAAACATACTAAGTTCTCCAGAAATGCATAAGTTCTGTTTACGTTAGATGGTTCAGATAGATCTATCTTCAGAAATTGTCCATGGAACACTAGAACGTAAAAATAGTCTCAACTGTTTAAAATGACATAGCATTAAAAATGGCCGCATCTCAATATGTTGCATCTTACTTTTTGTATCATGCGTTCAAATAATTCACTCATCTACTAAATTCTTCTTTATTGGCTCAAAAGCCCTATAGTGTTCTAATGGAGTCTTCCAACTGGCAGATTGAGAGACAGGGGATGCTTTCCTTTTAAGAGGTAGGGCTGTAACCCTACGCCTAATGCTCAGTCATATTAGACAGGGACCTAGGGTTGAAAATGGATTCCCAACCACTACAAGCGTCTATGGTACAGACAGATCTCCAGCGCGAGGCCTGTGTCACCGAGCTCCAGAGCTCTAATTACTCGGCTATCAGTCCTCCATCTACTATTAAATATGTCTACATTAAAATAAAAGCAAAATCGGCAAAAGCGATTTCCAATTCTATCTTGGAGCATGTGCATACATACAAGAAAAACTGCCTCGAGACAAATTTTATCACTCTTATTCATGTTTTCGAAAAAAAAAGAAAAAAAAGAAAGATTCAATTTTTATTGCCTCGTCTATTTTCAAGGGTTGCGATGGGGTGACAGAAAACTGACTGAGAATGAATTATGAATCTCTTTCGGGAAATTATTTTTTTCCTTCTTTGACTTGAGAGGGAGAAGAAACGGGATTTATCTACGGGCGATGACAATTGTTTCTATTGGTAAATTGAAATGGGGAATTTGGCGTAGAGAAATAGAAGCAAAAACTGTCTAATGAAATAAAATGTCAATTGTGAAAAATGGGAAAGGTACTTAGGAAAAAAAAAGGGAGATTGGGAAGATTACTATTAAAATAGAAACCGAAAAGAAGTTTGAATATCGGAACCAAAGGTTACATTTCTGAATAATCAATCATAAATTTTCCGTATTCCTTTTACCAAAATTTGATATAAAATTTTTCAATGAATATATAGGGTTTTATTTAGTATACATTTTTTTAAAGATCAAAGAAATCAAAGAAAGATGAAAGGAATTTCTTCTAAAATCAAATTCAAATCAGTCCATTCGAAATAAAGAATATAAAGTATGTATTTGGATTTTGTCAAAATACCCAAAGTTTTGGTCTTTGCCTATATTTATTTTGATACGTAGTATTGAAGCTTTTAACGATGACCTATGAATGTGATAAACATCTTAATTATTTTGCAAACTATACAACGTATCGGAGGTGAATGTTGGTTTTTGGTATTACCAAAATTTAGAACGTATAACCCACAGACGACATTCGAGGATATTTCCCGTTCCTTTATGCTCAAAATCAAGGGAAATCAATTTCCAATAACCAATTTCCAGTAGAAATCAGCTCATTTATGATGATCATGGTAAATGATCATTTATGATTCCAGGTAAACAAGAAAAATTTCAATTAATCTTACCTGTTTATGAACAAAGATCTCACAGCAGTTTACCGATTCTTTTCTGCTCCTCAAAATCAACGGAAATCTTTCCCAGTGTAAATCAGTTCATTTATCATTAACGTCTTCCAGGTAAACACGAGAAATTTCAATTTTGCACTTTACATATTTATGAACAGAGATCTCTCAGGTAAACTCCCAGATAGCCTACCTATTTTTGCTTAATATTAAATATTAAAATTTAATTAATTAATGTAAATATTGCATGAACGTCTAAATAAGTAAATAATTTTCCAAGATTTCAAACATAGGTTGGGAAGTTTAGTTAACATTAAATACTTATTTAATAAAGTACAGAATAATAAATTCTTCGAAGAAATTTATGGTTGATCAATTTACAGCAAGCTTTAAAATGTTACAGAGAATATATAAATCAATATTCACATGTATTATAATGCCTATATTTTAGCAATACAAATTTTAATTGTAGTTATTTTAAAGAAACAATATCAGAGTATTATAAATATTCATACTATACAAACTGCTAATACGCTAAATTTGTATTAATTCTTTGTTTGAAAAGAATGGATTAATTTTACATATATTAATTTTTTAATACCTACAGGTTCGAGTTTTTAATCTATAGCAATTACAGGATCCATTTATTATACATTTTATTTGTAACTAAATTATTGAATTTATTTCAATATTATGTATAGTTTGGATGTATATTTAATATGTCTTTCACTACGGATGCAACAGAATTAGCTCTATTCAATTTTGCATTACAGAAAGCTAACATTTGATGCCATTTTGATGCAGCCATTTTGTAACATTTGTAACATTTTGTAACAACAACATTTTGTAACAGCAGCCATTTTGATGCCACGACAATTTAAGACGGAAATCTCTTAGGAGAAAACCTGGAAATTCATATACTTTTTTTAAAACTCAATGAACATCTTTACAGCAGCACAATTTCATCGTACCCCTCTCCGATGTATACGAGAATTTTCTGTTGGGCTTCAAATTGGACTTTTCTAATTCAAAACCTACCTAATGAGCTTTAAAATGAACGAGTTAACTAACAAACTTTCTAAGTGTTATAGATAGAAAATGAATTGTTAAAAGAAGTTACAATACTCTTGAAATGATATGACTATTTATCATCCCAAAAATTGTTTTTGCTATAATTTATTCATTTAAAAATTCTTAACGGTATGTTTTTTCATACTTCAGGGGTTATGTTCTTAATTGTACAGGCTGGTTCATCAATCTACGGTAATTTTTTGTACACTTTAGGCTAATTAGACCAGGTCCTGCGGATTAAGCAAGGATTCCGAACCACTAATTATCATCCATGTCACCGTCAGGATTGGTACCAATGGCCAAACCAAAGAGCTAGCCAAATGGCCCTCAGGCCGCCAACTGCACAGGAGAATCCATGTTTGAGAGTTCAAGAGAGTACAGAAGAGCCGTATTTGAATACACTAGTGGCTTCCATTGAAGTCACTGTTTTCTGAAACTAATAGACAACTTGTGTGTGGTGTCTTGTATCGATAATTAGCATACATCGTTGGACTTTTCCTGTGTTCCTCCATATACATTAAATGTTTTGTATTACAACTAAAAGACCTCCTGAAACACAATATCCCTTCTTCGTCACCTATCGGTGGGCTGTTTTTGACATATCATGAGGTTCACCGATGTTCAACAATAAAAATACTTTAGCATAAGGCAGGAATCGAATAAAGTTGACAAAATCAGAAATTCAATTAAATACAGAACATAAAATTACTATAAACCGAATGCTGAAAAAGGTTTAACAAAGAAATATATGGAATGAATGTATTCCTTGTTCTCTTATAGTTCGTTGGTGTTTCATAATCACCTGTAAACTGCAGGTCCCGATCTAACAAAAGTGTGCAAAAAATAAGTGTAGAGTGACAAAAAAATAAAACCTGCAAAATTTAATTAAAATGCTTTCATATTATAATGTCCGATTACTTATTGTACGTGTTTTAGGAAAATTATATCCAATACTTTTATTTAACTTCCAACACAATCATCTGAACTTTTAGTTTAACAATTGTTTTTACAAGCGCCAGAACAACAATAAAAAACACCCATAAATGACGCCTTTCCTCGGGTGTTATACGATCTCCAGACGAAAACAATCAACTAACAGTTCCACTTATTTGCAACCCTCAGAAATACTTAAGCGGGAGAGAAATTTAAGGTCACCCGACACCCGCGAAAGACGCGACGGAACGGTTGAAAATTTTTCCGCACAATATGGGAAAACAAAAGTCTTAAAGGAAACACAGGCGGAAGACAATATACGATGTTTGGGACAGGAGGTTAACGAAACACACAAGTATTCAACGAAGTTTTGTTTCGGGTTTCGAAACTCACAAACAAGAAATAAAAATAAAGAACATTCCGCATAAAACTCACACTCAACGCGACATGTAACAGAGCGAAAAAAGAAAACTCGAATTTTGCTGAAATTGGAATCAAACTCTGGAATAAAAGTGTGTGGAGAAACGATCCCCACACATATAAAAATTAATGCACATCATATTTTTTTAACTTTCCTAATTGTTGTTGCAGTATATAAAAAAAGAATTTTCTTCAGACCTCAGAAGATCTTCAGAAAACAGAATGTAAAAAAAAAGAATAAAAAGAAATGGAATTTTATTTTTGTATTGTTCGAATAAATACGAACTCTGGGAAAGCTTGACCTAGATATCTTACTTTAAAACCATCTTCAGAAAGAACAGAAATCCAGCTTTCCCGATCCGCAATTCTTTTTGATAGGAAGCATATGTTAAACGTGAAAATGCTTTGCAAACACGCTGAAAAAGTGGATAAAATATGAGCAGTTTATCTTTTAAATTCGGTGCCATTTTTATTTACACCCAGTTGTAAACAGAAGACTTTAACGGATATAAATTTCAAGCCATTTTCTGACTATAAACTGTATTTAAAATATTTACTACAGTGCGTGTATTGATGGAAATGAATGATGGCGCGGCATTTTATTCGACAATAAATCAAACTATTTTTTGCACGAGTGTTACAAATGCTGTTCTGTAAGAGTTTCGTATAATATAAGGTGCTTTAAAAATAAACAAATGACTCTATAAATTATACTTTTCGTGATGCACAGCTCAATATGAAATAAAAAGATCCGTTTTTTTATTATAAACGTAGTACAAATGTTTTAAAATACCTTTATTGTTAGTTTACAAAAGAAATACGTAAATATAAAGAATAAATTTTAGGTTATTGAGGCCGTAATACTTTTAGGATTAAATTAATATATCTTTTTTACATTATTGAGGATTGAATAATTGCGGATTGAACAATTTTTTGAAATTTTTAGATTAATGTATTTTGATGGTAAACTAATTCACACTAAATGACGAGCCCTCAACCTGCGCAGCGAAGTTATTAGGTACAAGACAGGAATTAGCATTAGCATTAGCATTAGCATTAGCATTAGCATTAGCATTAGAATTACATGAAAGTAATACGCGAATTTAACATAAATTTGTCAAAATATAATGTATGAAGTATCGGGTTGTCTGGAAAGTATTTACCAATTTTGTAGGAAAATTGAAAAGCAGAACATTTACCATTGATGTAACAGCCCCACGATGGGCCAAGGCCTATTGGCAGATTTCGAGACATGAGATGATTTTCTTTTTATAAGGTAGGGTTGTCAGCCCGCTACCCAACACTGTACTCCTTACTCAAAGCCCTTCACCAACACTCCAGGACCCACAGTTGATTCCGAACCACTACAAACACTCGTGGCATTGCCAAGCTTCGACTTCTAAGCCAAATATCCGCGCACTAATCCGAGCACTAATCACTCTGCCATCAGACCTCTTTTTGGTAACTAGATTATTTAATATATTTCATTCCCGAGGGGTTATGTTCACAATTAACTTACAGGAGAATCCATGTTCGAATCTACCAGTGGCATCTATTTAAGTCACTGCTTTCAGAAACTAGGAGATAATATGTGTAGAGTGTCTTGTATCGATAGTTAGACTACATTGTTGGACTATTCATGATTTTCTCCCATATGACACTAAATGCTGAGTTTTTCAGAAAACCATAAACGCCTCCTGAAACAGAATATCATTTCTACATTTCTACATAACTCATTGGTGGACTGTTCATGACATACCTAGGGGAACATGAAACGCATTGATATTCAACAATATAAATCTTCTACAGCGTTACTCAGGAATTGAGCGAAATTGACGAAAGAAGAAATGCAACTAAATATCAAACATAAAAACACCATAAGCAAAATTCAGAATGCAGATTAGCAAAGAAATACATGATTTCTCTGTTCTACCTAAAAAATATTATTAAAGTGTTTCATATAATATTGCATATGTCGCATTACTCATTGTTCGTGTTTTATGCAAATTATTTAGAATACTTTTATTTAGGTTTCAACACAAGCATTTGACTTTTTACTTCAGCAATAGTTTTTGCAAGCGTCAGTACACCACCGAAACAACAATAAAAAAACACCCATAAACGACGCCTTTCCTCGGGTGTTACATGATCTCCAGACGAAAGCAATCAAGTCGAAGTTCCAGTTATTTGCCACCCTCAGAAATACTTAAGCGGGAGAAAAATTTGTTATCCGAAACCCAAAAAAGATGCCACGGGACGGCAGAAAATTCTTCCACACAAAATGGGAAAACAAAAATCTTAAAGGAAAACATACGTGGAAGACAATATACGCCGGTTCGGACAGGAGGTTAACGAAACACACGAGTATTCAACGAAGTTTTGTTTCGGGTTTCTAAAATTCACAAATAAGAAACAAAAATAAAGAACGTTCCGCATAAAACTCACACTCACCACGACATGTAACAAAGCGAAAAAAGAAAATTCGAATTTTGCTGAAATTGGAATCAAACTCTGTAATAAAAGTTTGTGGGGAAACGATGCACACACACATAAAAAACTAAAGCACATTATATTTTTTAAACTTTTTTAGTTGTTGTTGCAGTATATAAAAAAAAGAATTTTATCGGAAGATCTTCAGGCAATAGAATACAAAAAAAATAAATAAAAATAAATGGAATTTTATTGTTGTATTGTTCGAATAAATACGAACTCTGCAAATGGCTTTAAAGTAAGATATCTAGGTCAGACATCTTCAGGAAGAACAGAAATCCAGCTTTCCCGATGCGCAATTCTTTTTGATAAGAAGCATATGTTAAATGTGAAAATGCTTTGCAGAAACGCTGAAAAAGAGGATAAAATATGAGCTGTTTATCTTTTAAATTCGATGCCATTTTTATTTATACCCAGTGGTAAACAGAGGGCTTTAACGGATATAAATTTCAAGCTCTTTTCTGACTATAAACTGTATTTAAAATATTTTCTGCAGTGCGTGTATTGATGTAAATGGATGATGGTGAGGCATTTTATTCGACAATAAATCAAACTATTTTTGGCACAAGTGATACACAGGTTGTTCTGGAAGAGTTTCATATAATTTTAGGTGCTTTAAAAATAAACAAACGACTCTATAATTTATACTTTTCGTGATGCACAGCCCAATGTGAAATAGAAAGATTCGTTTTTTTATTGTACAATAGTTTTAAAGTATACTTGTAAAGTGAGTTTACATACGAAATACATATGAAATGTAAAGAATATATTTTATCTATTATTTAGCTCGTAATATTTTTAGAATTAATTTAGTATATTTTTTATATTATTGAGGTAAAATTATTTTTTATATTTTATAGGATTAAATTAATTATCTTTATATTTTTGAGAAATAAATTAATTATCTTTATATTTTTGAATATTAAATTAAATTTTTAGAGTAATATATTTTGATATTAATATAACTCACACTTAATGACGAACCTTTAACCATGCGCCGGAAAATGATTAGGCAAAAGACATGAATAAGGTGCATTGCATGAAATTAATACATAAATGTAACATAAATACGTCAAAATTTAAAGTATGAACTATTGCGTTGCCCAAAAATTTTGCGTCGATTTTGAATGAAAATTGAAACACAGCACATTTAAATTTTGGTATTATCTTCATCATTCTCACTGAAGCAACAGCCCCATTGTATTACAAAGCCGTCTGCCTACCGGCAGGCATAAAGCAGGAATCGAATGAAATTGACAAAAGAAGAAATGCAACTGAATATAGAACATAAAATCGCTATCAACCTAATACTGAAATAGGTTTAATAAAGAAATATATGGAATGTATTATTTGTTCATCCTACAGAATATAATTAAAGTGATTTCATATTATATTGCATATGTCACATTATTCATCGTTCATGTTTTATGCAAATTATTTCCAATACTTGTATTTAACTTTCAACACAAGCATCTGATCTTTTACATTAGCAATTGTTTTTACAGGCGTCAATACTGCACCAAACCAAATTGAAAAAGAATTGTCAAAAAAAAAAAAGAATTTTATCCGAAGATCTTCAGACGATAGAATAGAAAAAAAAAAGAATAAAAGGAATGGAATTTTATTGTTGTATTGTTCGAATAAATACGAACTCTGCGAATGCTTGACCTAGATATCTTACTTTAAAGTCATCTTCAGAGAGAACAGAAATCCAGCTTTCTCGATCTGCAATTCTTTTTGATAAGAAGCATATGTTAAACGAGAAAATGCTTTGCAAAAACACTGAAAAACTGGATAAAATATGAACAGTTTATCTTTCAAATTCGATGCCATTTTTATTTATACCCAGTGGTAAACAGAAGACTTTAACGGATATAAATTTCAAGCCATTTTCTGACTATAAACTGTATTTAAAATATTTACTGCAGTGCGTGTATTGATGTAAATGGATGATGGCGATGCATTTTGTTCGACAATAAATCAAACTTTTTTTGGCACAAGCAATACAAATGTTGTTCTGGAAGAGTTTCATATAATTTAAGGTGCCTTAAAAATAAACGAATGACTCTGTAAATTATACTTTTCGTGATTCACAGCTCAATATGATGTAGAAAGATTCGTTTTTTTATTATAAACCTAGTATAATAGTTTTAAAGTACATTTTTAACATGACTTTACAGAAGAAATACATAGAAAATGTTGTTGTTATTATCGTGTCTATGGATTTAAAATATAATTATCAATTTTAGATCAAGTCAAAAGTCTTCTCGATAGCGGACACAAGCAATCATAGGAAATGAAAAGAGTATATTTTACGTTATTTAGCTCGTAATAGTTTTGAGGATTAAATTAATATATTTTTTATATTATTGAGGATTAAATTATTATTATTTTTTTTTGAGGATTAATGAATTTGATGTTAAATAATTCACACTAAAGGACGAACTCTTAACCTGCGCAGGGTAGTGATTAGGTCCAAAACTTGAATTAGGTGCATTACGTGAAAGTAATACATGAATTGAATAGAAATATGTCAAATTTTAATGAACTATTGAGTTGTCCAGAAATTTCGTGTCGACTTTGAAAAAAAATCGAAACGTAGCAGATTTAAATTTTGGTATGCATTTATTAAAATACAAAGGTGCCATACTATTCCACAACCTTTCTCCATCTTTCAGGAAACTTGAAAATTTCTTCCTTCTAGAATCTCGGTGGGCTGTTCTTGACATACAATGAATTGCACCGATGCCCAACAATAAAAATAAATCAGCAAAAGGCAGGAATCAAATAAAATTGAAAAAAAAAAAAAAAAAGAACTGCAACTGCATATAGAACATAAGATGACTATCAAAAGAATACCAAAAGGGATTTAACAAAGAGACGTATGGAATATTTATATTCTTTGTTCTTCCTACAAAATATAATTAACGTCCGTTCATATTATATTGCATTTGTCACACACTCATGGTTCGTGTTTTATACAAATAATTTCCAATACTTTTATTTAACTTTCAACACAAGCATTTGACCTTTTACTGTAGCAATTGTTTTTACAAGCGTCAATACCCCACCGAAACAACAATAAAAAACACCCATAAACGACGCCTTTTCTCGGGCGTTATACGATCTCCAGACGAACACAATCAAGTCGAAGTTCCAGTTATTTGCCACCCTGAGAAATACTTAGGCGGGAGAGAAATTTAAGGTTACCCGACACCCGTGAAAGATGCGACGGGAAGGTTGAAAATTCTTCCACAGAAAATGAGAAAACAAAAGTTTTAAAGGAAAACATACCTAGAAGACAATATACGATGGTTGGGACAGGAGGTTAACGAAACACACAAGCATTCAACGAAGTTTGTTTCGGGTTTCGAAACTCACAGAAGATAATAAGAAACAAAAATAAAGAACATTCCGCATAAAACTCACACTCACCACGACATGTAACGGAGCGAAAAAAGAAAATTCGAATCTTGCTGAAATTGGAATCAAACTCTGGAATAAAAGTTTGGGGAGAAACGATGCCCACACACACAAAAAAATATAATGTGCTTTAGTTTTTTATAACTTTTCTAGTTGTTGTTACAGTATATGAAAAAAAAAGAATTTTATCCGAAGTTCCTCAGACAATGGAATACAAAAAAAATAAAAATAAATAAATGGAATTTTATTGTTGTATTGTTCGAATAAATACGAACTCTGCGGATGTCTGACCTAGATATCTTACTTTAAAGCCATCTTCCGAAAGAACAGAAATCCAGCTTTCCCGATCTGCAATTCTTTTTGATAAGAAGCATATGTTAAACGTGAAAATGCTTTGCAAAAACGCTGAAAAAGAAGATAAAATATGAACAGTTAATTTTTCAAATTCGGTGCCATTTTTATTTATAACCAGTGGTAAACAGAGGGCTCTAACGGATATAAATTTCAAGCCATTTTCTGACTATAAACTGTATTTAAAATATTTACTGCAGTGCGTGTATTGATGTAAATAGATGATGGTGAGGCATTTTATTCGGCAATAAATCAAACTATTTTTGGCACAAGTGATACAAATGTTGTTCTCGAAGAGTTTCATAAAATTTAAGGTGATTTAAAAATAAACAAATGACTATAAATTATACTTTTCGTAATGCACAACTCAATGTGAAGAAAAAAGATCCGTTTTTTTATTATAAACATAGTACAATAGTTTTAAAGTATATCTTTAATATTACTTTACAAAAGAAATGCGTAAATATAAAGATCAATTTTAGATTATTGAGACCGTAATACTTTTATGATTATAAAATAAATTTTTTTTTAAATTTTGAGATTTATATATTTCGATTTTAAAATAATTCATACTAATTGCCTAACCCGTAAAATACGCAGGGAAACAATTATATACAAGACATGAATTAAGTGTATTGTTTTAAAGTAATACACAAATTTAACAGAATTATGTCAAAATGTAATGTATGAATTAATGGGTTATCTAGAAAGTTTGTGCATATTTTGAAGGAAAATTGAAACGCTGCACATTTAAATTTTAGTAACAAAATCATCATCATCATCATGGTCATTGGTGCAACAGCCACACGGTGAGCGAATATCTGCAGCCTACTGGCAGAATTCGAGACATTAGATGTTCTTCTTTTTATAAGGTAGGGGTTTCAGCCCACTACCCAACGCTCTACTCTTTACCAACGCTCCAGTACCTACAGTTTAAAGTGGATTCCGAACCACTACAAACACTCGTGGCATTGCCAAGCTTCGACTTCGAAGCCTGTGGCACAGAGTGCTAGTCAATCTGCCATCAGACCTCTTTTTGGTAACTAGATTATTTAATATATTTCATTCCCGAGGGGTTATGTTCACAATTAACTTACAGGAGAATCCATGTTCGAATCTACCAGTGGCGTCTATTTAAGTCACTGCTTTCAGAAACTAGGATATATGTGTAGAGTGTCTCGTATCGATAGATAGACTACATTGTTGGACTATTCATGGTTTTCTCCCATATGACACTAAATGCTGAGTTTTTCAGAAAACCATAAACGCCTCCTGAAACAGAATATCATTTCTACATAACTCATTGGTGGACTGTTCATGACATACGTAGGGAAACATGAAGCGCATTGATATTCAACAATATAAATCTTTTACAGCGTAAGGCAGGAATCGAAGGAAATTGTCAGAAGAAGAACTGTAACTGAATATATAACATAAAAACATCCCCGGCAGAATGACAAAAAGCAGTTTAACTAAGAAATGTGTGGAATATATGTCTTATTTTTTGTTCTTCCTACAGAATACAATGAAAGTGTTTTCAAATTATATGGCATATGTCGCATTATTGGTGTTCGTGTTTTATTCAAATTATTTCCAATACTTTTATTTCGCTTTCCACACAAGCATCTGACCTTTTACTTTAGCAATTGTTTTTACAAGCGTCAATACGCCACCGAAACAACAATAAAAAACACCCATAAACGACGCCTTTCCTCCGGTGTTATACCATCTCCAGACGAAAACAATCAAGTCGAAGTTCCAGTTATTTGCCACCCTGAGAAATACTTAAGCGGGAGAGAAATTTAAGGTTACCAGACACCCGCGAAAGATGCGACGGGACGGTTGAACATTCTTCCACACAAAATGAGAAAACAAAAGCCTTAAAAGAAAACACACTGCGAAGACAATATACGATGGTTGGGACAGGAGGTTAACGAAACACACAAGTATTCAACAAAGTTTGTTTCGGGTTTCGAAACTCACAGAAAATAATAAGAAACAAAAATAAAGAACATTCCGCATAAAACTCACACTCACCACGACATGTAACGCAGCGAAAAAGAAAATTCGAATATTGCTGAAGTTGGAATCAAACTCTGGAATAATAGTTTGTGGGGAAACGATGCCCATACACATAAAAAAAAAAAAAAGTAATATAATTTTTTTTTTTTAAAGTCAATTCCTACTTTTTTTTTCAGATTGCAGAAATATACTTTACAAATAAAGTTGAAATTACATTTGGCGCCATCTATTATTAGATACATGCAAATTAAATCTAAAAAAAACCTAAAATATAAATAAAATATTTGAAAAAACTGTATTAACATCAAGTGCCATCCACTACAAGTTTAAAAAAATGTATTTCAACTTGACTGGATGAATAAAAAGTATTTTATGTGCGATTGAAAATTTGAAAAAGATATAGATAGGGAGAGTGTGAGCTAATAGATGGAATTGAATATAGCACATTATATTTTTTTAAGGTTTCTAGTTGTTGTTACAGTATATGAAAAAAAAAGAATTTTATCCGAAGATCTTCAGACAATGGAATAGTAAAAAAAAAGAATAAAAAGAAATGGAATTTTATTGTTGTATAGTTCGAATAAATACGAACTCTGCGAATGCTTGACCTAGATATCTTACTTTAAAACCATCTTCAGAAAGAACAGAAATCCAGCTTTCCCGATCCGCAATTCTTTTTATAGGAAGCATATGTTAAACGTGAAAATGCTTTGCAAAAACGCTGAAAAACAGGATAAAATATGAACAGTTTATCTTTTAAATTCGGTGCCATTTTTATTTATACCCAGTGGTAAACAGAAGACTTTAACGGATATAAATTTCAAGCCCTTTCCTGACTATAAACTGTATTTAAAATATTTACTACAGTGCGTGTATTGATGTAAATGGATGATGGCGCGGCATTTTATTCGAAAATAAATCAAACTATTTTTGACACAAGTGATACAAATACTGTTCTGGAAGAGTTTCATATAATTTAAGGTGCTTTAAAAATAAACAAATGACTCTATAAATTATACTTTTCATGATGCACAGCTCAATATGAAGAAGAAAGATAAGTTTTTTTATTATAAACATAGTACAATAGTTTTAAAATATACTTTTAAATTGTGTTCACACAAATACATAGGTCATGTAAAGAATATATTTTATATTATTTAGCGCGTAATATTTTTAGAATTAAATTAGTATCTTTTATATATTATTGAGGATTAAATTAGATTTTTTTCAATTTTTAGATTAATGTATTATGATATTAAAACGATTTTCGCTAAATGATGAAACATTAACCGGCGCAGCTAAGTTATTAGGTACAAGACATGAATTAGGTGCATTACATGAATGTAATACACGAATTTAATAGGAATATGTTAAAATTATTTTACGAACTATCTGGTTACCTGGAAGTTTGTGCCGATTTTGAAGGCACAAAGGCAACGATTTTGAAGGCATTCACCCTCATTGACGCAACAGTCCCATGGTGGGCCAAGGCTATCTGCCACTGGCCGTCTGCCTGCTAGATTTCGTTACAATACATGTTTTTCTTTTCAAGGTGTAGGGTTGTCACCCCTTTCACTCATCAATCTCCATTCATATTAGTGTAGGACCTACGGCTTAAAGTATATTCCGAATCACTATAAACATCCATACCACCGCCGGGACTTGACTCAGAAACTTATGGTACCAAGCGCCAGACCACTTGTGACTTGGCTATCATGTTCCAAATTTTGATATAAATTTATTAAATTATAAAGGCTCTATACTGTTCCACATCCTATCTCCATCTTTTGCGACCTGGTGGCCAATTTACTAATGCTTTGGTCTTTGGTAACGCAAGGTTCAGGTTCGAATCCTGGCAGTTTTTTAGTGGTTCGGAATCTACGTAAAACTCTATGTCCCCGTCTAAATAGCTTAGAGCATGCAAAAAATGACTGTAGAGTGACAAACTAAACTCATCATCCATTGGCGGTCTTTTTATGACATACCATGAGGTGCACCGACGTTCAACAATAAAAATGTTTTACAGCATAAGGCAGGAATCGAAAGAACTGGACAAAAAATAAATTCAACTAATTATAGAATATAAAATCACTATCCAAAAAATCCCGAAAGAGGCTTATCAAAGAAATGTATGGAATGTATGTATTATATGCGCTTCCTAAAGAATATAATTAAAGTGTTTTCATATTACATTGCATATGTCGCATTATTTATTGCTCGGTTTTTATGCAAATTATTTCAAAAACTTTTATTTCACTTTCGACAGAAGCATCTGACCTTTTACTTTAGCAATTGTTTTTACAATCGTCAATACACCACGGAAACAACAATAAAAACCACCCATCAACGACGCCTTTCCTCGGGTATTATATGATTTCCAGACGAAAACAATCAAATCGAAGTTCCAGTTATTTGCCACCCTCAGAAATACTTAAGCGGAAGAGAAATTTAAGGTTACCCGACACCCGTGAAAGATGCGACGGAAAGGTTGAGAGTTCTTCCACAGAAAATGAGAGAACAAAAGTCTTAAAGGAAAACATACCTAGAAGACAATATACGATGGTTGGGACAGGAGGTTAGCGAAACTCACAAGTATTCAACGAAGTTTTGTTTCGGGTTTCCAAACTCACAAACAAGAAACAAAAATAAAGAACATTCCGCATAAAACTCACACTCACCACGACATGTAACAGAGCGAAAAAAGAAAACTCGAATTTTGCTGAAATTGGAATCAAACTCTGGAATAAAAGTTTGTGGAGAAACGATGCCCACACACATAAAAACTGAAGCACATTATATTTTTTTAAGGTTCCTAGTTGTTGTTGCAGTATATAAAAAAAAAGAATTTTGTATTGTTGTATTGTTCGAATAAACTCTGTGAATGCTTGACCTAGATATCTTACTTTAAAGCCATCTTCAGAAAGAACTGAAATCCAGCATTCCTGTTCCGCAATTCCTTTTGATAAGAAGCACATGTTAAACGTGAAAATGCTTTACAAAAACGCTGAAAAACAGGATAAAATATGAACAGCTTATCTTTTAAATTCGGTGCCATTGTTATTTATACCCAGTGGTAAACAGAGGACTTTAACGGATATAAATTTCAAGCCCTTTTCTGACTATAAACTGTATTTAAAATATTTACTACGGTGCGTGTATTGATGTAAATGGATGATGGCAAGGCATTTTATTCGACAATAAAGCAAACTATTTTTGGCACAAGAGATACAAATGTTGTTCTAGAAGAGTTTCAAATAATTTGAGGTGCTTTAAATCTAAAAAAATGACTTTATAAATTATACTTTTTGTGATGCACAGCTCAATACAAAGTAAACAAAATCGTTTTTTTTTGTTGTAAACGTACTACAATAGTTTTAAAATATACCATTAATATTAGTTTATAAAAGAAATACATAAATATAAAGAATATATTTTACGTTATTTGGCCGGTAATATTTTTAGAATAAAATTATTTTTATATTTTTGAAAATTAAATTAATTTTTTTTATATTTTAGGAATAATATATTTGGATGTTATATTAATTCATTCTAAATGAAAAACTCATTACGCGCGCAGGGAAGTTATTACGCACAAGATATGAATTAGGTGCATTACATGAAAGTAATATACGAATTTAACAGAAATATATCAAAATTTAATGTATGAACTATTGGGTTGTCTGAAAATTTGTGTTGATTTTGTAGGAAAATTGAAATGCAGGACATTTAAATTTTGGTATCAACATCATCGGTGCAACAGCCCCATGGTGGGTTTAGGTCGTCTGTCAAGCGGCAGATTTCGAGACATGAGATATTTTTCTTTTTATGGGGTAGGGTTGCCAGCCCGCTACCCAACGCTCTACTCTTTACTCAAATCCCGTCACCAACGTTCCGTGACCTATAATTTAACGTGGATTCCGAACGACTACAAATATCCGCGCACTTGAGGTTGAAAACTATGGTACCGAGCACTAATCACTCTGCCATCAGACCTCTTTTTGATAACTAGATTATTTAATTTACTTCATTCCCAAGTGATTATGTTCCCAATTAATGTACATTAGAGCCCATGTTCGAATCTATTAGTGGCGTCCATTTAAGTCACTACTTTCAAAAACTAGGAGATAACGTGTAGAGTGTCTCGTATCAATAGTTATGAGACACTCTACACATGTTATCTTCTAGTTTCTACTATTCCTAGTTTTCTCCTATACGGCACTAAATGCTGCGTTTTTAAGAAAACTGAAAACGCTTCCTAGAACACAATATCCTTTCTTCATCTCTCATCCATGGGCTGTTCATGACATAACTAGTGAAACATGAGACGCACTGATGTTAAACAATAAAAATATTTTACAGCATCAGACAAGAATCGAAGGAAGTTGTCAAAAAAAGAAATGCAACTGAATATAGAGTATAAGAACACCACCAGCAGAATGACAAAAGCTGTATAACGAAGAAATGTGTGGAATATACGCTTTTGTTTTGTTCTTCTTATCAGAATATAATTAAAATGCTTTCATATTATAATGCATATGCCACATTATTTATTGCTCGGTTTTTATGCAAATTATTTCGAATACTTTTATTTAACTTCCAACACAAAAACTGGCCTTTTACTTTAGCAATAGTTTTTACAAGCGTCAATACACCAGCAAAACAACAATAAAACCCCCCATAAACGACGCCTTTCCTCGGGTGTTATACGATCTCCAGACGAAAACAATCAAGTCGAAGTTTCAGTTATTTGCCACCCTCAGAAATACTTAAGCGGGAGAGAAATTTAAGGTTACCCGACACCCATGAAAGACGCGACTGGACGGTTGAAACTTCTTCCATACAAAATGGGAAAACAGTCTTAAAGGAAAATACACGTAGAAGACAATATACGATGGTTGGGACAGGAGGTTAACGAAACACAAGTATTCAACGAAGTTTTGTTTCGGGTTTTCAGACTCAAAAATAAGAAACAAAAATAAAGAACATTCCGCATAAAACTCACACTCACCACGACATGTAACAGAGCGAAAAAAGAAAATTGTAATTTTGCTGAAATTGGAATCAAACTCTGGAATAACAGTTTGTGGGGAAACGATGCCCACATAATAAAAAAAAAAAAAAAAAAAAAAAGCACATTATATTTTTTTAACTTTCCCAGTTGTTGTTACAATATATATAAAAAAAAATTTATCCGAAGATCTTCAGACAATGGAATAGAAAAAAAAAGAATAAAAAGAAATGGAATTTTATTGTTGTATAGTTCGAATAAATACGAACTCTGCGAATGCTTGACCTAGATATCTTACTTTAAAGCCATCTTTAGAAAGAACAGAAATCCAGCTTTTACCGATCCGCAATTCTTTTTGATAAGAAGCATATGTTAAACGTGAAAATGCTTTGCAAAAACGCTGAAAAAGAGGATAAAATATGAACAGTTTATTTTTTGAATTCGGTGCCATTTTTATTTATACCCTGTGGTAAACAGAAGACTTAACGGATATAAATTTCAAGCCCGTTCCTGACTATAAACTGTATTTAAAATATTTACTACGATGCGTGTATTGATGTAAATGGATGATGGTGAGGCATTTTATTCGACAATAGATCAAACTATTTTTGGCACAAGTGATACAAACGATATTCAGGAAGAGTTTCATATAATTTAAGGTACTTTAAAAAGAAAAAAAAATATTCTATAAATTATACTTTTCGTGATGCACAGCTCAATATGAAGTAGAATGATCCGTTTTTTTATTAAAAACATAGTACAATATTTTTAAATTATACTTTAAAAGGGAGTTTACAGAAGAAATGCATAGAAAATGTCAAGAATATATTTTACGTTATTTTTTTCGCAAAACTTTAAAATTAAATTAATACATTTTTTATATTATTGAGGATTAATTATTTTTATATTTTTGAGTATTAAATTAATTTTATATTATTGATTATTAAATTAATTTTATATAATTAATAATTAAATTAATTTTATATTTTTGTGGATTAAATTAATTGTTTTTAAATCTTGTAATTAATATTTTTGAAAAAAAAAATTTACACTAAATGCCTAACCATAACCTTGCGCAGTCAAATGATTAGGTACAAGGTATGAATTAGGTTACTTGAAAGTAATACACGAATTTGGCAGAAATATATTTTAGCAGAAAATTTAATTTATTACTGTTGGGTTTACATGAATTAAAAAAAAAAAATTAATTTATGAGCTGTAATTTGAGCTGAGCTATTGGATGAGCTATTGTCCGGAAAGTTCGTGCATATTTTGAAGGGAAATTGAAAAGCAGCAAATTTAAATTTTACCATACATTTTATTAAATTATAAAGGTGCCACTATATTCCACAACCTTTTTCCAAAAGTTTTTATACATGATTTTTTTTTATCTCGATCAAAGAGTTGAAGCTTTATCCATTAAGGATATTGTAATGATCGTAATATGTGGAAATCTGAACGTGAAAGGTCTGTTCAATATGGTGGAAGGGGTAAAACATCCCAACAGAGCTTCAACAACTTTTGTCGAATCATCAAAAACACATTAGGCTGCGTATAGTCCGGATGAAACATGACGGCATTCCGATTTGCTATTTCTGAAAAAATTTCCAATAGTTGTCTTTAATACATCTAATTGGGATCAATACCATTCTGCATTTATCATCTTATTATTGAGTAAATCGTCATGATGAAGGATTCCTTTTCAATCTCACCAGACACAGAGCATGACCTTCTTAAAATGAAGACGGGGTTTTGGGGTGGCTAAAAGTGGTTCATTCCGCTTCCCTAAAACGTTTTAAGCTTAAGTGTTCCCTTTTTCATCCCCCCGGCACTACTTGATTTAAAAATGGTATCTCCTCTTTGTATTTGTAGAGCAGTCGAAAATGGAAGTGCGATCCATATGATTTTTTCTCGTGGAGACACCATAAATCAAAATGGCTGGTGTAGCCAAGCTTCACAAAATGCTTGTGGATGGTGGAGTTTGATATTTCTTAATGTTTCTACTTATTCACGTGTCGAAAAGCGTGGGTTATTTTCGATCAATGTTTGAGTCTGATCTTTATTTGTGGTGGAGGGCTTACCAGAGAGTTCTTGATCCTCAAGATTGAAATCAATAGTTTTAAACCAAGCAAACCATTTCCGTACAATTCGTTTAGTTACAGCACCTTTGACATAAATAGAACATTTCTTGTTTGCCACTTGGGGGTCATTCTAGTCTTTGTAGTAAAATAAGAGCATTCATTTCCTACAATTCACTTTGTCTGCTTCTATATTCAAAGACATAAACAACTGACAAAATGTAACCTTTTTTTCAAATATGTTTGAAGGGTTTTACTATATGTGAGCATACGATATACCGTCCTTCACAATATATTCGCATATTATTTGTTTTCAATCATTCTGATATATTAAAACCTGTCCTTATACCTCTATCGATGCTAACTTTCCAGACAACTTGATATGCATAGCATAGAAACTTTGTGCCTGCTAATAATTGCACGATTATTATTCAGCAGAAATCTCACGAATCCATCAAAAGGTTAAGGAATTTGGAAAATGTGTTATAGTTGAGAAGAAATGGATATTATATGTAAAAGAAAACTCTAAGGCAACCAATTGTACCCTCAGAGGATAGATAAAGGAATTTCTAAGCAGAAATCTTGCTGGTAAACATGTCTCCTGGGATTTCGCAGCATAGAGTTTGGCGTGCTTTAAGGAAAGAAGAAATAATATCAAGAAGAAATATTTAAACCCTAATTCATTTATACAATATGTTGCAATTTCAACTAAAGCATTTGATGTATGAGTGAAAGATGATGTGTTTCTTTTGTAAATCTTTCTGATTTTTCACTAGTCTAACCATAATATTGTTTCATTTAAACACAGTTTTCGACTATGCCTCACTCATAGCTTTCAACTATACTTTGTAGCAGGTTCTGACTTTCTGCATATTTACACTCATGGTCGACGCTTAATGCTAATTAGTTAACAAGAGAACAAAGTTTCAAATCCTGTTGTTGGCATGAGTTAAATTAGTGCATTAATAAAAAATAAAATTAATTTAATTGTTAAATTATTGTCAAAATTAGTTATCAACTCCTCTTGGAGAAAGACCCTAGTACATGAGTGGACATAGTAGTAAATTGAGTGGTATGATTGTAACCGTACTGGTGCTGCTTTAATTGGGGCTGGCAGTAGATCCGAACAGATTGTTCTTGCCGGACTTCGCAGTGGACATCTTTGTGCTCAACGTCATACTATATGACAGGCCTTAAGATTTATCCCCTAAGCCCGAAATTTAACTTTACTCATATATACTTTATGACTTGCTCATATATACTGTATGAATTGCATTGGTTACCAGCAGAGCCAATTGTGTTCAAATCCTGTAGTGATTTTTCATTGTTTGAGAACACATGGGTTCATTTACTTGGTCTAGATTTAGCTGTTGACCAAGTATAATAATAAAAAAACAAATTATTGCATTAAGAAACGAATAGTTTTGGAGGTGATTATGTAAAAATAGAATCATTAGTATTGCATTATGATTAAAATAGAATCATTAGCACACATATTCAGAATACTTGGCTGTAGTTTTTCGTATTTTCTTCAATAGTTAAAGGCATATGTAAGGCAGTTATTTCTGAAAATCTGCCAGTACGGTTTTATTTTCTTCTATTCAATCATCAGACAACGTTTATCCTTCGGTATGAATTTAGTCATTATAAAATTGTCAACAAAATTATAGGATTTATAAATTAAATTTAAGAAGCATAAGTATTGAAAGAAAGTTAAAAAGTTAAGCTAGTTAAAAATGTTTCGCCAACAGCATGCAAACAATATCTTTTCAATAAACTCATTTAAAATATATTTATTAAAAGTGAATGTAGATTTTATTACAACAATGCATATTTTTTTTATCTAATTGGATTTCGAAGTAATTTATTTGGAATTTCCAATAACGAACTAAATCAAATGGTAAAATACAAGTATGTGCACATAGCGTGCTGTTTGAGCGCTAATTTATTTAAACATCATGTGCCCCCTTGATGGAAATGTTTTCGTAAAATGTTTGCATTCAATTATTTATGATTGAAAATACATTAGCTTTTGTTTTCGCTGCTCTTAGAAGCATGTATTGAACCATTCTGCGTAAGAGTAATTTGTAGAAAGGAAAACTCCATGCTGGGGATAAATGGCTTTTCTAAAATTAGAAGTTCTTTTTCTTTTAACAGTTATCTAAATGATGCAATGCCAAAAATGTTCGGTAGCGTTTATTAAAGAGTACAGAATGCCAACATCGCTTCATCTTAAATTGCTTAAAACTTTTCTTAGTTTTGACATATTTATTAGTATAATTTTTCTCGAGATGAGAAAATAATCTACATCAATAAGTCAGACAATTATTTTTCCATTTTGAGAAAAATTGATGTATATTCATTAATAAATATCCATTTATGCTAGATTTTTCATTTAATCTTGAATTTCAGTTCATTACATTACTCACTAACATAACATAAATAAGTCAAGGCATTCATTGTTGGTAAATAAATCAGTTTGTAATAGTGGTGTCACAATCTTGTTCAGTAAATTCTATTTTAATGTTGGATTCAGTGCGTTAGTCCTATTAAATTTAATACTTCAGCAGATGCACTTACCCTTTTAACGTTAGCATAGAAGTAAGATCAGTTGTTTTCCGAATTTCTACACAATCTTTGAGAAGTTATGCTAAGAATTTCAAATATTTTACATTACTAATAAATTACAATAGTTAAAATGCAATAGCTAAATTACAATTAGTCTATACTAAGCGTAATGCTTTAACATACACATTTGGATTTTCGATGTCAGTGCACGAGTGAAATAAATATGAACCAGACTTTTGAATTATTGACTCCTACTTTGAGAAGGTGTATTTTGAGATTTGAATTATTTTACGCAAAAAAATAATTTAAGATATCGAAATTCATTATTCAAAGTGGTACTCATTGAGTTAGTGATACTAAACTTTATCCTTCTGTACCATACTTAATCTGAAGTATAGCCCTGTTAAAGGATTAAGTATATTGTATGAATGGCAATAATGGAATGAAGTATGGTAATTCATACCATACTTAATCCATAATGTCCTTAATCCTTCAGTAATTCATTAACTGAATTACGATACATTAAAAATAATATATATCTAATACGTAAAATAATGCATTGCTATACATTAAAATATGCATATTAATAATATAATATAAAAATAACAAATATTATATTGGGATTATATGCTGTATATAGTATTTTCCTTTTGAGACTGAACTAAGGCCATTCCATAGGAAAAGGAAATATTTAGCAGATGCGTCGTTGTCCTGTTACACTAAGAGAGTTTGGAGCATTGCATCCATATTTTGCCACAGCAATTTCGAACGAGCATTTCCCAAGAGAAGAACATCCCTGATTCATATTTTTTTCTTATTCTTTAAAACAATATTAATTTCGTAGGATAGAATTCTTTTTTTCTTCGTTATTTGTAGAAGCATCACGAGAAGTTCTTGGAAGTTTTACTGTTTGTACTCCGTTTGTTCAACTCTTAAATTAAACTGGTAATGGGCCTATGAAGGCATATTCTGATGAATACATTCTAAATTAAAAAAGAAGCATCTTATGTTTTGGAGATTTTATAGCGTATAAATTATTTATCCGTGTAATTAAGCCTTGAATACGATATCTCTATATAAAGAAATTATTGTGTATGTAATTCATCGTATTTTAAAACATAGAACACTTAGAAATTCATTTTGTTCGTTAAATTTATTCATTTGTTCCAAATACTCGTAGCCAAAACAATTGCAAAAAATATTTATTTTTTCAATTAAATAAAAATTATTATTTCATGTTATCAGATTTTCATACCACCAGATGGCACCCCGTTTAAAATCTGACTGGCACAATAATTTAAATTGACAATTTTGTTAAATGCATAAATGTAGGGGTTTCTTATGTACTTTGCTACTTTAAAGCAGAATATAATCATAAAAATTGGCCACTCAGCACAGTTTTTTTTAAATTTTGCACATAATAAAAATTTATATATTTCACAGATAGGAAAGTATGTTGGTTGATTATCTCTATTTGCTGGTGATTTTCTTAAACGTAGAAGATCGGCAACAATATATGATAATAATAGATTACAATAAAGATATAAAATACACGGTGGAAAAACTAATAACATAAAATAATTGGTGGAATAATAAACAAGACGAAGAAGACCATTAAATATCCCAAACCTCCCTTCAGCTCCTCACAGTGACGAGTTTTCCAATTCCATTTCCAATCCCAGTGCCACCTGAAAATTGCAATTTAAATTCAGAAAACTCTTGAGATGAAGATTTACAATTAAGTCCAGAAGAAACGACATTAGAAACTTAAATTTTGATGGAAAGTCTAACGAACCTCATAGAGTCTGTCAGTCTGAATCCACTGATCTAGTTCATGATCTAAACTTGTCAAAGAATCCGGCAGAATTGTTAGATTAAAGTATTGCCAGATAAAGGAAAACTACAATTTTTTCTTATTGTCTACAGAAATAAAATCTCCGAATTTGCTCTCCACAGAAGACAATGTAGTGTATTTTATTGATGTTGATTCAATACAAAGTTTGTTAGAAGACCGCCACTATCCTAAGAATTGTGGTTTATAGATTTCTCAAAATTCAGTTTAAAAACCGTGTTTCTTTACATTGGAAATAAGAAACTTTCAAATCGTCTATGTAATTCTTCAATGCCTATGTAGCCCATATGAAAGAGACGTATAACTACGTGAAGATTTTGCTATCGAAGATAAAATATCAGCAGTATTCTTGGAATATATAGAAGCGATTTAAATGTTATAGCATTTTTATTTGGTTACCATCAAGAATACATTAAATTTTGATGTATTCTATGCGAGTGAGATATCAAGAGGCTGCAAAAATCATTTCGGAATCATAGCCTAAAGGAAATCTGATACCTGCACAAAAAAAACGTATCTTCTCAACCATTTGTAAATCCTAAAGACGCACATCTTCCTGTCTTGCACATCAAACTCAGATTAATGTTACATTTTTGTAAGGATTATGTAATGTTACATTTTCTTAAGGATTTGTAAGGATTATTAAAGTGGACTAGGTTTCCTGTAATTCAAGAACAAATTCAACCCTAAGAACAACAAATGTTTCCCCAAGATCAGTGAGGCTAAAATAAAAGAGGGTATATTTGTAGGCCCACAAATAAGGATGCTTATGAAGGACTTGAGGAAAATTGGAATGGTGTTGAAAAAGTTACATGAAATTCTTTTAAAAAGATCTTACCTTAATTTCTTGTCAATATAAAAGCTAAGAATTATAAAGAACATGCTTCAGAACTTCAAAATTATAAAATGCAAAGTGCCCATAAAAATAAATTTTCTAGATTCGCTCTTAGATTTCTTTCTTGAGAATCTCGGCAATGGGAGCGACTCCATAGCTATCCATCCACGGTGAACGATTCCACCAAGATATTTAAAAATTAGAAACACGTTATCATGGAATCCAAATATGTTTGAAAACTGTTGGTAGACACTAAACAGAAGTATTCCTTAAGCAAAATACAGTGAAAATTATTAAAAACTACATTTGGATTTAGATTGATACATTTAAGTAAATTTTTTAACTTTACAACAGTGTGAATCTTTTAATTTCGTATTACAAACAACTTTACCCGTTACTAAGAAGTGCTATGCAAATTTGAAATCAAATCAAAAACATTCTATAATAAACAGCCATTCTAATAATTTAACAGACCAAGAGTTAAATTTCATCGATCAGTTTTATTGTGAAAAAATACGAAAAAAAAAAAAATTTAGAGCATTACTTTTCCCATCAACACTATTAATATTCTTAGAAATAAACGCTAAAAGATTAAAGGTGAAGAAGAATTTCGAGAAATTCTTGATTAATAATGTTTGCTTTATTTTATTCAGGATATATATTTTTTAAAGAGAGTTATTTAAAATCTAAAACCTTTACTTTTGCACAATTTTCTTAGCAAAAAAATCGTAATTATGTAAGCGGACAGTCATCTATTACTTTTTCATAAACAAGAAATATTATCTGTCAAAGAGAATCTCTAGAATCTAAAAAGCAATTCAATTGCATTATTTTTTTATCAAATGTCATTAATTTTAATCTTGAATGCCTGTTGATTATCATCTTGCTCGCGTCTGATAATGTTAAACCTGAAATATAATTAATTATAATTTATTGTAATACATCATTTGTTTGACACAGGGACGATAAACACTAGCTTTGATGATTCTTTCTGTAATGACAAAAACCGGGCATGAAAGGCGTAAATAAGATCATCAAGATATATTCCTTGCGCCCATAAATCATTCGCATAACTCGCTTAAGGTAGAAGATTAATCTGTTTCAATGACAGATCTTTAATGTCATCCGTTCTGTTCGTTTTATGGTGATATATGATCTGTTTCTTGAGTTGCAAATAAATAACCCTCATGTAGAAGAGTTCACAATTAACCATATATATCAGACAGCAAAAGCAACTTGTGCAATATTTGATTTCAAATAAAACAGAGATAAATAATATTTTCCACTTTCTTTTAGATCATTTGGAATAAAAAATAATGTAGTATATTTTCTCTCTTTAATTTATTGGCAATTATCTTTTATATATATATTCACAACTTCATCAAAAGAACATACTTTTACCAATATTATTTCCTGTGAAGAGTAGTATTCTCTAAAACTGTTCTTGTAGTAAACTGTTGTCAATTCTATGTAAAAACTTGCATTGATTTGCATTGTCGCATAACTCGCTTAAGATAGAAGATAAATCTGTTTCAATGACAGATCTTTAATGTCATCCGTTCTGTTCGTTTTATGGCGATATATGATCTGTTTCTTCAGTTGCAAATAAATAACCCTCATGTAGAAGAGTTCAAAAATCACAATTAACCATATATATATATCAGACAGCAAAAGATTGTGTAATATTTGGTTTCAAATAAAACTGAAAACATTTTTTCCATCTCCTTTTAGATAATTTGGAATTAAAAATAGTGTACTATATTTTCTCTAATTAATTGAAAATTATCTTTTATATATATATATATATATATTGACAACTTTATCTAAAGAACATACTTTTACCAATATTTTTCCATGTGAAAAGTAATATGCTTTTGAGAATTCTATGTAAAAATTGCTGTTATAAATTCTATGTAATAAACTGTTCCTTAAATTCTATGTAAAAACTGGCGTTCATTTGCATATCAAATTGAAAAAAAACCCTCTGTAAACTCTTAACAGACTGTCTGAGTTTGGCATTATAGGACAATGAATAATTTGCCATCCATTTCACCATGAGTTTCAAAGAAATTGCTGCAATACACGATACATAAATAATAACGTGATCCTCTCATTTTAACTTCAGGATATAATCCTTTTTCACTTGAAGATCTAATTAAGGGGATTTTGTGTAATTAAGGGACCCAAAAAGGGAAATTAAAGAAAATATTTTTAAACGAGTTACAAAACGTTGCGAAAAAGTCAAAATCAGACTAAAAGGATAGCTTTACCAATGCATAACATTTTTCAGATCTATTTTATGTAAAGGCACATTGCATTTTTACATAATAGTTTTAGTACATAGTTTGTAATAGATTAGTATATAGTATGCATATAGTTTATATAGTAGATTAAAAATAGTTTCATACAATTTTTCGACATGTACTGGCGTCTATGAGAATAACTAAAATCTGTAAAATTGTCTGAAATGAATGATTAATCGCTCTAAAAAATTATCAAGCAAGACCAAAGATATGATTTTCTATACTCGTAATTATATGAAACTTCTATTATACTATGCCATATAATTAATTATGTAAGAGCTTATGAAATATTGCGTTTTCGCAACGTATTAAGTAAACTAACACTGGGCTGATAAAAAAATTGTAATTAACATTATAAAGTTGATTTTAATGGATTCGAAAACCGCTTTGAAAAATTATTTATTTACCCAAAATCATTTAATAGAATATCTGTGATATGTAGACATAGTGACATTCGATGTACATATCATACCATGTTCGTAATGTTGGTGACATATTGTTAAATTATTTTATTGATAATGAAATTTTTTTATATGCGAAATAATATTAGTAGTCGTAGTACTCGAAGTAATGTTAGTAGTCATAAGTATAATTGGTAGTGGTAATATTAATAATCGTAAATATAATTGGTAGTGGTAATATTAGTAATCGTAAGTATAAATAGTAGTAATATTAGTAGTCGTAAATTAGTAGTTGTAGATATAAGTAGTAGTAGTAGTATTAGAAGTAATATTAGTAGTCGTAAGTATAATTAGTAGTAGTAATTATAATTAGTAACAAATAATATTAGTAGTAGTAAGTATAATTATTAGTAGTAATATTAGTGATAGTAAGAACAATTAGTAGAAGTAAGTATAATTATTAGTAGTCGTAGTAATCGGAGTAATATTAGTGGTCGCATTTGAAGTAATTAGTAGTCAATAATATTATTAGCAGTCGATTTTAAACATTGTTTTGTATCACTTATGAAGTAGTTATAGTTTAAATAATAAATGGATTGGCTGTTTCTCTTTCAGACAGTAGAATAATTCAGGAGAAATAATTTCATCTTCAGATATTAACTTGAAAAAAATGCTGTTAATTAAACTTTTTTTCCCATTCAATTTCAATAATTATTTCGATTTTTTTTAGTTGAATGTGAATAAACCGATTGTTTAAAAAATGTAGGATGGAAAAGGAGTACTAAAACACACGAGTTTCCAAAAATAGTAAATCAGCCAAATCGATGCAAAAATACATTTTAGAATAAAATTGTCCGAAATATTGATGGAATTTTTGGAGCAAAAAAGTTTCAAACAAGATTTTCTCATCAAAAAGTTTTTTTTTTTTTTTTAAAAATCATGTTTACATGAAATGAGATTTCTTTTTAAAGACAACGGAATTTCCTTTAACGCGAGTTGCAGGGACAGGTATTGATGATTTTGTAAATTTCACGCATATTTCAAAGGTTTCTTATATGTGAAGTTTCATTATAAATTTCTGAACACTATCATTTATTAAAATTGTAACATAAAATAAATTAATTAAAAGGAATATCATTAGAAGGAACTACGTATGATATGACCTATGAAATATTTTATCTGTTCTTTTAAAAGTGAAGAAAATTATAATTATCCAATATATATAATAGCGTTCTGATGATACTTTTTGAAATTAAAATATTAGGATTTTAGAGGTAACTACCACAATAGAACTAAATAATCTTTTAAGTAAGCCAAAAAATTTTAAGGAAGGATTTTTTAAAATATTTTCTACGAACATTTTTATTTATTATCAAGAAGACTTCTAGATTTCCAAATGCATGGTCGTAATAATTATATTTTAACTAAACAGAATATACACATTATTTAATGTTTAATTAAATTTATTCCTTATAAATAATCAGTTCATTATTAAAATAGTTAATTTTTATTCTATCGAATTGATTCATTTTTTTTATGAACAGAAAAAATAAATGTATAAAAATTGTTTAATAAAGATAAATGTATAAAAAATTAATTTCTAATTTGATTCCCAATAATAATTTTGATTTCAAATTAATGCAGTAACGTAAGATTTATCAAATATGCTTTCAAAATTATTGAAATATTTTAAACTCCTAATGACTCTCATTTTGCCCACAAACATGATTTGTGTTCATAAATTTCATTTATTATTTGAACAAAAAACTTTGAAAGTATTTTGGTATGGTTTAAAGAAAATTACAACTATGTAGGTACTGCAAATTTTCGTTTTGTACCCTACATGAAATGCCATATAAAACTTTTATTTGAAAATTTTATGAATAAATATTGAGATCTACATATGGATTTTTCCACTGCCAAGTAAAATGTTACGTAAATCTTATACAAACGATATTCCCAAAATATGATCTTGACAACTCAACTCTTCTCAATGTCTGAAAGTATAAAGTGTCCAACTGTCAGATAGTGAACCATAAAATAAATACAATAAACGCTGGAGGATTATAAGCTGTTCATACATTATGAAATTTTTTATTATTCTGCGACTATTATTTACTGAAAATCATTATCTAAAATCATTATCTTATTATTATCAATACTATTGTGAATAACTATTATTATTCTTTAAAGAACTTATCTAATTTTGTAAAGAAAATATATCATATATTAAAATCAAAAGTCATGTTTTAATTTATTTTTATGAAAACTCTTTGACGATATGCCCATTTTGAAGAAGACACATATATTACCAAAATAATTTATTATTAATTAAAAAAAATGCATTTATGTATTACTAGTAGTATTTAAATTGAGTGTTACTCCAATTAATTGCAATATTAGTGACCAGAATAAAACAAAAGAATACCAATAAAAATTTCAGTTTTATGTTAAAACTTTAATGGCATTTCTTTAAAACGATTGTAAAAGGAAACGAAGCGATGAAGAATTTCGTTGTTCTGACAACCATAAAAGTTTCAGACTAACTGGTAAAAATAGATGGAATTGGATTTCAAAAAGTTAAAAAACCAGAAACAAATAATAAATTACTTATTTTTTAATCTTCTTCTTCAATGACGAACTTTTAATCATTAAACTACTTATATTTTATAATAAATTAAATTTCTTATTTATTCTTACAATTTTAAATCTTACAATAATGCTACTTTACCACTATTATTATTTACAGCTTGTTTATTTTTTCTCTTTTTATTTTATTTTTAAGTTGTGGAGCACACTTTGGAAATTAAAATGGATACGTGTGATGTCTTACACTTAGTAAAATTCATTGAAATTTTTATATACCAGTAAAAGATGAATTATTGAAGTATTTTAATGTTAATGAATGCTGTTATCCCAGTTATAACATGATTTGGTCTACATATTCCAATTCGAAGGTTCTATTTCTTCTTTGTTTTTTTTTTATTATATTCCAACATTGCTATCTCTTGAAGACACTGTGACAGCAAAATTTCCGAGTTTATATAACTCCACTTTTATTGGAAAAGAAGAACTCAGCGAGTTTTACACAATGTTGGATGTGTAACATAGCCATTTTAATCTCCAAACAATTTTCTGAAACTTACAAATAAATAAATAAAATAAAAGAAACTAAAACCGAGCAAATTATGACCTTTTTTAACATTTAAGTTTTGAATTGCTACTCTATAAATTAAATTGAGTATAATATCAAAAGAAATCCAAACTCTAGGTCAACAAGTAAAAATCCAACATTTCGCCTTTTCCAACCATTATCACTAGTTCTCGAACCCCAGGATATTTACGATTGGTTGGAAAATGTACACCAGCGAAACAAACGACATTACAACAAGAAGAAAAATTCATTGTAATGAGAACAAAAAAAAAAAAAAAAGTAACGAAATAAAAGAGAAACGAATTCGCAGTCCCAAATTTAATCAAGTAGTTTACCAAGGGGTAGAAACAAGAAACTGCTCACACGCCTTAACCAATCGGAATCCGAGAAATTAGTGTGCATGGTCTATCCCTCTAAAGTTAGGGCGGGAAAAAGCAATCGCATTTAATACCAAAGGAAAACGAAATTAGTTCTTCTTCCGGGTTCCGCATTCCACTCACTTGTCGGGGCAACGGATGGCCTTTAAGGGAAAATGCCACGCGGACAAATGAAATGGTGGAAGGCATTTAGCGCCGAATTGAGTACTTAGCAGTTAGCGGGAATATCTATGGACATCTGATTCCGAGGAAATACGTCAGGAGAATTTTTTACGGAACTTTTACCTAAAGTGTCCGACGTCCAACTGCAATTTTTTCTTTTTAGATTTCTTCCCAAACTTCCTTACTAAAAGGGTTTTTTCTTCGGATGATTTAACTGTTGATCCTATAGTTCAAAAGGGAAAAAAGGTTTTCTTTCTGATATGTCGGAAGGATGTCCATGTTGTTTGTATTTTTTGTTCACTTTCTTCCTAGTTGCTTTATTTGTCACGTCTTTTTTTGCCATTCTTTATTTTAGACATTTAATAATAATATTCTTCTGTCTGTTCAGAAAATCAAGTTTGTTACAAACAGTTAAATTTTTGAATGAGTAGTTGGATTTATTGACGATTTAAAACAGTTATATGCCAAGAAATTCATAGCTGTTGGGAAAAAAAACTGAATACAGATAAAACAGTGGAGTTAAGCATTTAAATGAGAACATCTTCCTCATTGGTGCAACGACAACATCGTGGGGCTGTCTGCCTACTGGTAGATTTCGAGACTTGAGATGTTTTTTTTCTTTTTACGGGGTAGGGTTGCCAGCCTTACACCAAAAGCTTACACCAGTCATACTAAGTGGATTCCGAGACCAAAAAAAAACAACAACATATTGTTACAAGTGAAGACCTACTGTTTAAACTGGATTCCATGTTTAAACAACTAGTTTTGATCTGTAAAGGAGGTTCTGTAACCTACAAATTAAAGAGTTTAAAAACTATCAAATTATTACCTTTTTAAACTCTTAAATTACTACTGTATATAAACATAAGAACGTACATATACATATTTTATACTAGAATACATATAGTAATACATATAGTATATTTAACGTAGAATACATATTTTATTGTACACAAAGACGAGTACAATAAAAACATTTGAGTACAATATCAAATCAAATCTAAACTCTAAGTCAACAAGTAAAAGTAACCATTTAAACTTTTCCATCCTCTATCACTAGTTCTCGAACCCCAGGATATTTACGATTGGTTGGAAAATGGACACTAGAGAAACAAACGACATTATAACAAGATGAAGAAAAAAAAATTCATTGTTATGAGGGAACAAAAAAAAAAAAAAAAAAAAAAAAAGTAACGAAATAAAAGAGAAACAAATTCGCAGTCCCAAATTTAATCAAGTAGTTTACCTAGGGGGAGAAACAAGAAACTGCTTAGACGCCTCAACCAATCGGAATCCGTGGAATTAGTGTGCGCGGTCTATCCCTCTAAAGTTAGGGCGGGAAAAAGCAATCGCTTTTAATACCAAAGCAAAACAAAATTCGTTCTCCTTCTGGGCTCCGCATTCCACTCACTTGTCGAGGCAATGGATGGCCTTTAAGGGAAAATGCCATGTGGACAAATGAAATGGTGGAAGGCATTTAGCGCCGAATTGAGTACTTAGCAGTTAGCGGGAATATCTACGGACGTCTGATTCCAAGGAAACACGCCGAGAGAATTTTTTACGGAACTTTTACCCAAAGTGTTCCACGTCCGACTGCAATTTTTTCTTTTTAGGTTTCTTCCTAAACAACGTTTACTAAAAGGTTTTTTTTCTCCTTTGGATGAATCTTAATTGATTTAACTGTTGATCATGTAGTTTAACAGGGAAAAAAAAAACTTTGTTTCTGATATGCGAGAGGAATATCCATGTTTGTTGCATTTTTTGTTCAGTTTTTTCTAGTTGCTTTACTGGCCAATGTAATTTTTGGCCATGCTTTATTTAGGGTAATAATATTCTGTTGAATGATTTTTCGAAATATCAGTGTTTCTGGAACTCCAGGATATTTACGATTAGTTGGAAAATGGACACTATAGAAACAAACGACATTACAACAAGATGAAGAACAAATATAATATGAAAGTGAAACGAATTCATAGTCCCAAATTTAATCGAGTAGTTATTTACGTTTAACATAATCATTTTGATCTTCAAAGGATGTTCTGCAACTTACTAATACATAATTAAAATAAAGGATATTAAAAACGAACAAATTATGACATTTTGAAACTCTTAAGCTTTAAATTGCTACTGTATATAAACAATCTCGGTATAATATCAAATCAAATCGAAACTCTAGGTCAACAAGCAAAAAATCTACCATTTCGACTTTTCCAACCACTATCACTAGTTCTCGAACTCCAGGATATATACGATTGGCTGAAAAATGGACACTTGAGAAAGAAAAGACGTTACAAGATGAACAGAAAAAAAAATAATATAAAAATGTAACGAATTCACAGTCCCAAATTTAATCAAGTAGATTTTGATATCCAACATAGCCATTTTGAACTTCAAAAAATGTTCTGCCACCAATAAATCAATAAAAGAAAAGGAATTAAAATGGAGCAAATTGTGCGATTTTTAAATCTGTTAAGTTTTGAATTACTCTCTATAAAAACAAACTGAGTTTAATATCAAATCAAATAGAAACTCTAGGTCAACAAGTAAAACTCCTCCAACCACTATCACTAGTTCTCGAACCCCGGGATATTTAGGATTGGTTGGAAAATGGACACCGGAGAAACAAACGACAGTACAACAGAATGAAGAAAAAAAGTTCATTGTAATGAGAAGAACAAAAAAAGTAACGAAATAAAAGAGAAACGAATTCACAGTCCCAAATTTAATCAAGTAGTTTACCAAGGGGAGAAACAAGAAACTGCTCACACGTCTCAACCAATCGGAATCCGCTGAATTAGTGTGCGTGGTCTATCCCTCTAAAGTTAGGGCGGGAAAAACAATCGCTTTTAATACCAAAGCAAAACGAAATTAGTTCTCCTTCTGGGCTCCGCATTCCACTCACTTGTCGAGGCAACGGATGGCCTTTAAGGGAAAATGCCACGCGGACAAATGAAATGGTGGAAGGCATTTAGCGCCGAATCGAGTACTTAGCAGTTAGCGGGAATATCTTGGACGTCTGATTCCGAGGAAATACGTCAGGAGAATTTTTTACGGAACTTTTACCTAAAGTGTTCGACGACGAACAGCAATTTTTTTTCTGTTTAGGTATCTTCCCCAACAATGTTTACTAAAAGCTTTTTTTTTCCCGGGATGAATCTTAATTATTTTAACTGCTGATCCTATAATTTGACTGGAAAAAAAGGTTTTGTTTCTGATATGTGGGAAGGATGTCCATGCTGTTTGCATTTTTTGTTCAGTTTATTTCTAGTTGCTTTACTTGCCGATGTAATTTTTGGCCATGATTTATTTAGGGTAATAATATTCTTTTGAAAGATTTTTCGAAATATCACTGGTTTCCGAACTCCAAGATATTTACGATTATTTGAAAAATGGACCCCATAGAAACAAACGACATTACAACAAGATGAAGAAAAAATATAATATAAAAATGAAACGAATTTACAGTCCCAAATTTAATCAAGTAATTTTTGAAGTCTAACATACCCATTTTGATTTTCAAAGAATGTTCTGCAACCTTCAAATAAATAAATAAAATAAGAGCTTATAAATGAGTTAATCATGACCATTTATATCTTTGAATTGCTGCTCTATAAAAACAAGCATAGATATAAAAATAAATCCAAACTCTAGGTCAACAAGTAAAAAAATCTACCATTTCGACTTTTCCAACCACTATAACTAGTTCTCGAACCCTAGGATATATACGATTGGTTGGAAAATGAACAAAGAAACAAACGACATTACAACAAGAAAAAAAGTTCATTGTAATGAGAAGAACAAAAAAAGTAACGAAATAAAAGAGAAACGAATTCTCAGTCCCAAATTTAATCAAGTAGTTTACCAAGGGGAGAAACAAGAAACTGCTTACACGCCTCAACCAATCGGAATCCGCGGAATTAGAGTGCGCGGTCTATCCCTCTAAAGTTGGGGCGGGAAAAAGCAATCGCTTTTAATACCAAAGCAAAACGAAATTAGTTCTCCTTCCGCATTCCGCTCACTTGTCGGGGCAACGGATGGCCTTTAAGGGAAAATGCCACGCGGACAAATGAAATGGTGGAAGGCATTTAGCGCCGAATTGAGTACTTAGCAGTTAGCGGGAATATCTATGGACGTCTAATTCCGAGGAAATACGCCCAGAGAATTTTTTGCGGAACTTTTACCTAAAGTGTTCGACGTCCGACTGCAATTTTTTCTTTTTTTGGTTTCTTCTCCAAGAATGTTTACTAAAAGGTTTTTTTCCCCCGAATGAATCTTAAACTATAGGATCAACAGTTAAATCAATTAACAGGGAAGAAAAGGTTTTGTTTCTGATATGTTGGAGGGATGTCCATGCTGTTTGCTTTTTTTAATCGGTTTCTTTCTAGATACTTTATTTGTCATGTCATTTTTTGCCAGGATTTATTTATGGTAAGAATAATGTGTTGAAAGGCTGTTCGAAAAATCAAGTTTCTTACAAACAACTAAATGTTTGAATAGTAGGGATTTACTGACGACAGATTTAAAACATTCATATGCGTGAAAATGTACAGACATTGGGAAAAAAACCATGGATACAGATAAAATGGTGGTGTTAAACGTTTAAATGAATACGTTTCCTGTATTGGCGCAACAGCAACATGGTTGCGCCAAATTCGTCTGCCTACTGTTAGATTTCGAGACTTAAGATGCTTTTCTTTTTATGGGTTGGGTTGTCAACCATACATGCAACGCTCAACAGTCATATTTTTTTTTGGAGATGAATCTTAATTGATTTAACTGTTGATCCTATAGTTAAAAGTGAAAATTTTGTTTTGTTTCTGATATGCTGCAATAATGTCCATCATGTTCGCATTTTTTGTTCAGTTTCTTTTTAGTTTCCTTATTTCTCATTCTTTATTTACGTAATAGTAATCTGCTTAAATGCCGTTCGGAAAACCAAGTTTCTTACAAACAGCTATATTTTTGATTGAGTAGTTGGATTTATTGACGACGTCTGATTAGTTGTTGCTGCAGGATATCCGCCAAGAGAATTTTTTACGAAACTTTTACCTAAAGTGTCCGACATCCAACAGCATTTTTTTTCTTTCTTCCCCAACAATGTTTACTAAAAGCTGTTTTTCCTGGATGAATCTTAATTGATTTAACTGTTGATCCTATAGTTTAATGTAAAAAAAATGCTTTGTTTCTGATATGTGGGAAGGGTGTCCATGCTGTTTGCATTTTTGGTTTTGTTTCTTTCTAGTTGCTTTACTTGTCATGTCATTTTCCTGCCATTCTTTATTTACGGTAATAATAATCTTTTTAAAGGCCATCAAGTTTCTTACAATCAGCTAAATGTTTGAGTAGTTGGATTTACTCACGACAGACTTAAAATATCCATATGAGTGAAAATGTACAGACATTGGGAAAAAACTGTGAGTACTGATAAAATAGTGGAGTTAAGCGTTTAAATGAGTACATATTCTTTATTGGCGCAACAGCAACATGGTTGGCCAAAGCCGTGTGCCTACTGGTAGATTTCGAAATTTGAGATGCTTTTCTTTTTACGGGACAGGATTGTTAGTCCTAAGCCTAACAGTGATATTAGACTAGGACCTATAATTTTAAGTGGATTCCGAACCACTAAAAACACCCATGACACAGCCAAAACCTGTGGGCCCTAGCGCCAGAGCGCTAGTCACTCGGTCACCAGGACCCTAAATGAGTACATAGTAACGAGAAAAAACATATGGATACCCAATTGAAGATTTCCAGTAGAATATGCAAAATTAATTTGACGTAAATATTGTTAAAAATGTTCCCCATTTAAGCTTTTTGCATGGTGAAATATTATGCGATTCTTTTCTTAGGAATGTTTATCACCAATTTATTTAAGTAATTATTACGATAAGTTTTTATACAACACCATGAAGCAATTGTTTATACAGCACCTGAAATCCTTTTTGGAGCTTTTAAAAAGAATTTCCAGCCTGAAGTATTTTTTTCTATGTAATATTTAAAAAAAAAAAAAAAAAAAAAAAAGAATACAAGAATACAAGAGAATATACAATATATTGGATTATTGGATGGTTAGAATTATTGGTGAACTGATGTAATCCTGTCACTTAGGCATTGACGTCGTTTGGCACTTAATAATAAGTAATTTGAAGGGTGTGAATATGTATCTTTGATCCCAAGATGATGTGCACTTATTTAACAAAAGCTCTATGAAATAATTGCCTAATGCACTGGTTTCAAAAGTGCGCGATGCAGACTACTAGCAGGTAGTGAAGCAATAAAGGAGATGATAGTAAACATTAGCGTATTGGAGGTGGTGGTGAAGCACAGAGAAGGAAAAGAAGATAAGAAAATTTATCAAAAAATTAATACATTAATCGAAACGATCCAAGTTGATTATGTACTAATAACCCCCTACTAAAGTGTTACCTGCTAATATCCTACTAATGTGTAAAAAGGCACATGAACCAAATTGAATTCATACGCCGTGTAACTTACATCAAAATAAACTAAAGTATTATTAAGGTTATATTCAATGGTGTACTCGTTGTTTAAAACTCCCAGCACTTTTTCGGGGACGACGACTCTCCTGAAATGATAATGGGTAAAGATGAAATTTTCCGCTCCGGTAGTATCAGAGTTTTTCGCAATTATCAGAAATTTCGCTACTCAAACACCCTCGCTCAGGGGTAGTAAGCACTGAAGTTTTCTAAAATATGAATTTTGAAGTTTTCTGAAATACATGTCGTACTTTCGAAAAATAAGTGTAAAACAAGTAAGATTTCCTCCCCCTCACACACTCTCCAGCAAAATTGCAACATACATTAGAAAGAAAGCTTCATATTGTTCTCAAATATTTTGTTTTTTACCATCGCCTACAGAAATCATATGAACTTATTAAGCATATTTATGTTTGAAAAATTTTATATATTCAAATTATAGTCATATTTTTGTAATAAGTAGTATGGAAGTAGCTCCTTCGTTACCGTCGGTTTTGTTTCGGATCGATTGCTATTCTTTGATGCGGGCGTGATTTTATGTTTAAAAATGAGTATTAAATCAAAAATTCAGTTTACAGAGTGTTATGCAAAGTAATTTTTTGACACATTTAAAAGATGTATTTCAATTGTCTATCAAGAATATTTATGAGAAAATGTATCTGTTTTATATAGTCTTCACTCATAGAAATTCTAATATTTGTATTCGCAAGTCCTAAAGTAATGTTATGCTTTTCAATTCCTTATAATTTGTTTATTTTTAGTATATATTTGCTTATTTTCTACGCTATTTAAATCAAAAATTGTCTTTACCAAAAGTTTTCGGAAAATTCTCCAAAATTCGGCAGAATTTTCATTCCCTAAAGTTGGCAGCTATGGTATAGGAAAAATAAAATTGAATAATAATAATAATAAAAATTTAATTTTTAAAATATAAATACCCTTTTTCTAATGGAAAGAAAAAAATTAAATGGTACTTGTAAATATGTTTCTACTGAAATTTTAGAAATTAATCTTCAAATAATTTTCATATGAAATAAAATATAGCTACGTTTTACTTTTAAAATAAAGCATGCATATAAAAATATAGTAATAATAGCAGTGTTAATTATTTTTAAGATATTATATGAAAACTGTTTTAAATTCCAGGAAGAAATTGTGAATAAATTTGGAAAAATTTAAACTTTTAAATACCAATTTTTTGTAATACATCAATGGGTATTGTGTTCCATTTATGTATACGACGACTAGCCCAACCATAAGTAATGAAAGGGGGGTTTTTAGGGTTAAATGTCCAAATTTGCTTGTAGTATGGGACAAAAATAGAAACTACTGCCATTTATTAATATGGATGATCTATTTCCTTTTCGAAAAACAAAACCTAAGTCATTCATTAATCTTCTAGTTGTTCTGATGCTTAAAGCGAATAATTTTAAGTCCTCATTCAAAATTTTTATTATTTTGGCAGATTTTGGGAATTCTTTTCGTTTATAAAAATTATGTGAACTTTTCTCCTTCTAGCCGAAATAGGAAAGTTATTTGTACTTGTTAAATCTCCTTTATATTCAACTTTTAACAGTCTCTTATTTCCGAAAGTGGTTAATATACCTTTTATAAGAAATTCACTCTGTATACGCATTATACTGTAAACAGAAACACTAGATGAGTTAAATTTGAAATTTTACTGAACAGTTCAGCGAGATACTTTTCAGGATGTTCTTGTAATTCTTGGAAAACATTCAATACAAGCATTTCGTAGAACTTTTTAAAGATTTTCCTTTTATTAAATTGAATTGAATATGCCTTTCGCACTTTCGAAGTCTAAGATGAATTAGTTTAAAAGGATAAAAACGAGTTGAAAATAATTATAACGTTCTACGAGCAGCAAGAAGTGTAAATAATTAAATAATAAACATTCAGAGACAAAAGGGTGTAGCTAAATGGAACACGCGGGTAATTATGCATCATCACTATATTGTTTTTCCCAATCCGGCTTTTAAAATTATTATTCTATTTGTAAAAGACAGTCATATAGCACGCTATTCGCTTTCAGCCATATGACGTAAATTTTAAGAATTCAAAAATGTGACAAAACAACAGCTGGAAAATTCATTAAATAATAAATACAGAATAAATAGTTGAATAATATTAATCATTTTTTAATATATTGCTCAACTCGCTTTTTTGCCATAAACCTGAAGTATGTGTATATAAATTATATGGTGAAAGCATCTTTCTTGAGCAAAGAGGATGCAATAAACTTAGGATGTCTCCAAATAGAAAAACCATTCGTACATGGTTCAATTGTTACGTAATATAATATTCGTAAATGTTTCACTTATTGTTTAACTATTCAGAGAAGTTTAATCTATTTTGTGACATTATTTTCTATGCAACTACACAAAAATGCAAGACATAAGTGATTGGACGTTAAGATCTTTGACAGGTCTTATTTAACAAGCACTGGTATGCGAGCGTGTCAAGGATTAACGATGAGTTCACCTTACATGATCAAGAATATATGCATGTAATGAATTTATATGTATCAATAAGTATAACATCATCTATCCCCTAAATGATTAAATTCAGAATATACAACACATAAAACTTTTATTTACATATTATGCTAAAATTGTATTAAATTATGGCCTTCAACCTCTCTTCAACATCAACCAACTGATATCAGCACTAATTGTAAAGAATCTTAATTAATAACAACTAGCATTAACACTGGATGAAATACTTCTCTCAGCTAACCGTTGTTGTTCACATTTCCTAGAAAATTTTTCCTTCCAGAAAAACTACATTCCTATTTCATTTCCGTTTGCTTAAAGAAAGTATATTTCCAGGAACAGGGATGCACAATTATATTTTTTCTAAAAAGAAGGCTGTAGGAAAATTAAGTTAGAAAACCAGTAGTGTGAAAGATACAACATGTATACTTTTCTAAAGAGTTATTTCGAATCTTTTTAATAAATGTTACTGAAACCGTTTGGACATGAGGCTTTCTTCTACCATAGAGTACTTTTTCTTTAGATATTTTTATTAAAGAGAAGCTACATAGTATAATAAATAAATTTCAAGTCTGCTCAAACATTAAGTTTCTCCAGAAATAAATATTTAGTTGGATGATCAAATTTATGGTAAATTTAGTTCAGAAGCATGGGTGGTCTTTAAAGAAATGCTATGCATAGAAATAAAATAATGCAAGAATTTAATGCTTAAACTGAGAAGTTAGAAGTTATCTAGAATATATACGGATATCTGATACAAGTTACTGGAAAAATATGCATTAAAAACGTTTCGAAACTGTTGCCCAAAGTGCTTGGCATTCTTCTTTCTAAATGAGACATTTTTTCATGACGCTTCTTCTGGAAAAATTTCTAAAACTTTCTCGAGAAATATTTTCCTGTTGGCCTTAATTGCTTACATTAAAGTTTCTTTTAAATACAAATTACTCGTATAGAAAAAAGCATCAGTTTTATATCGTTTTATTTTTTATCTTCACTTGCATAAAATAATAAATACTTTATTGCATAGAATATAGTTACTTTTACTGCATAGGATAATAAATAAATGTAGTTAAGGACTATTAAAAAACAGAAATACTACATACAATCAAAATATTTATGGCTCAATTTATTGTAGTCATTTGACCATCAATGAATGGCCTTTAAAGCAAATGTTATGCTCACAAATGGCAGTGACGATATTTAAGGACAAATTCTCTACTTAGCATAAATCATAAATATCAATAGTTATTAACTGTCAGATTCAAATTTGATGGTAAAAAATATTGCAGAATTTTCATGAAACTGTCGTATAAAATCCTTTCTGTGATATAATATAGTTTATATATATGTATGTACTATTTACTTACATTTTCTCTCTAGTCTTCATCTGATGTAGTAATGTATTAGTTCATATTGTTTCCGTTTATGAAATATTTTTATTTGTAATACACAGTATTCTTCCGTCCTCGATATTTTTTTTATTAACTATGACAAATAATGAATCTATTTAAGATCTTTTCGAAAGTGGAAGAATGGACTGCACGCTTAGTCTAGTTACCAGCCAGACAGCAAATAACTTTAAAAAACTCTATCACCATAAATAAAATATTAGAGATTTAGCTCAATTACAAGGAGGATCTATAAAAGTGTGATAAATAAGCAGTTGGAACATTACAGAATTCATACAATAGTGTTCGATGTCTGGAATTTCTTTTTTTATCTGCGTTTTATCTCTTTTATTCTCTCCCCCTGATTTTTACTCTCTTCCTGCTCAGACATATTTATCAACAAAACTCCTATGCATTCACTTTGTATAACTCATACCCATTAAATTTGTACAATACACAATCAATTTCATATTGTCTGTTGAATCATCTTAATGACTTTTTCAGCAAGCTCGTTCTCAAAATTTTAACAAAACAAGTTCCATAAATTGTAAAAAGATATTATTGAGTTGTAAATTTTTTTTAAATGCTTAAATAAAATTTATTAACTTTAAATAAAATATAAATAATTTATTGATTGATTAATATTTTTAAAGGAAGTGAAAAATTGATGAAATATTTTAATAAGTTTCCTTTTTAATAGATATAAAAATGCAAATAAAATGAATAAATAAAAAATAGTAGTAATGATGTAGAGACCAATAATGTAATTTGAAAATTGTTGTGTAAAATTTCTTTTCTTAGCCCAGACATAATATTAAACTAGGAAAAATAACAATTTTATGAACATAATGAATTGAATTTATATTTTCCCCACAAAACATTCATCTATTATGTAACAAAATATCTTTACTTCCATTATCATTTTTTCAAAACTAATATCTTTTCTTTGCAGACATCCATAATTATATGTTTTCTACAGCCTCTTTTCTTCTCATGTTGCCCATAAAATTTCTATAGTTAGTCACACTTTAGAAAAAAAAACTTGCACGCCTTTGCAAAATAAATGGTTTTAAAATCACCGTTAAGTTTCATTTTTCATATAAAGCATCAATTTGCAAATCCTTCAGAGAGTTAAAGATCATTTATATTTTTAATGATTCTCTATGACTAAAAAAAAAAAAAAAAAAAAAAAAAGGAACATCTTTTATTACTGAAATATTTTTAAAAAATATTTCAGCTAAATAGATTTTGATTATGTTTCCGGTTTATTAATGTTTCTCTTCCGTCTTTTTTTTTTATCTAGATACTCTAGACAGTATTAGAGTAACTACTGCGCATGCCCATGAGAAGAAATATCTTGTGGAAATATATCTTTAATATTTCAAAAATTATAAAAAAGAAGTTCCTTTAATTAAGGTATTTATAATTTAAAGAAAAATGTTATCTAAGTTGAAATTAAAACATTAATTACTTGTATTTAATTAAATACTTCGCTTAATTTAAATAATAAATTGCTCATAGATATAACCAGGAAAGTTTAGTTTTAATAAATAGATCTCAGGCTTTTTTCTTTATAAGTTATTTCAGGAAAATTATTAGTGGAGCCTGAAACTTAGTGTTCTTAAAAATTTAGAGAAAACAGCGTTTTAGTATATTAGCAATTTAAATCTTCATAGTTCAAAAGAGATAAAAATTGTTATTTTTACATGTAAAATAGATATAAAAAAACACTATTATTTTGAGAACCATAGATTTTAATTTATAAATATTTAAAACATTCTTCATAATTTTGTAAAATAATGATTAATAGTAAAGGATAAATAATAATGATTATTATTAAAATATTACTAAGTAATAAATTTGCAAATTATATTTAAGTATAAAGTTTTTTTTAAAAAAGATTTGTGGAGAAAAATTATTAATAAAGACTGAAACTCAGTGTTCTTAAAAATTTCGAGAAAAAAAATTATTAAATTCATTAACAGTTTAAATCTTTATTGTTCTAAAGAGATAAATTTTGTTATTTCCACAAATCTAATTAAATAATTATAAAACTTCTGTATTATTTTAAGAATTAAATATTTTATTTTATAAATATTTAAAATTATAAATTAAAAATTCTTCATGGTTTTGTAGTCTTAATAATATTTAATAGATAAAAAAAATAAGTGCCCTTAAATAATATATGGCTATAAAAGCTTTAAAATATGACAATTATTATTAAAATATTAATGCTGACATAAATATATATTAGAGATGATTAAACCATTTCAATTTAAAAAAAAAATTTGATATTAAGAAGTAGATTACATAAAGAAAAAATTATTAGATATATGAATAATTATACTTTAAATTTTAAAAATAAAGCAACTCAAAACTTCCATTAAAAATCATAGATAAAATTTATCTTTTTTATTGGATTTATTCGAAAATGTTACTGAAATCAAAATACTAAAGATGTATATAATACATTCAAATACATAAAATGGGCCCTAAGTATTTATGATAAATCTAAAGAATTAATATGAAAACATTTTTTTTTATTTTACATCATATAGAAGCAAACATAAATTTTCTACTTTAATAGTTAAATAAAACATTTTTTGTTATTATGCAAACCGTTGCAAATTCCTCTTTAAGGTTTTTGCTTAATAAAATTATTTTTACATATATTTAATTCGTAAACTGAACAGGAAATGTTTAATTGAAGAAGATATTAACCAATTCATCGTTTTAAAATTTGCTGAAAAGTTATTTATATTTTTTTCGATTTATGTAATTACATTTTATAAATGTCTCTTGGGATTTGGATTTATCCTTTATTGACTGATAAATAATTTCTAAAAATAAAAGCAAGTTATAATTTTGTTTAAGTACATCATTATTGCAAATTTTAACTTTCATTTTCGCATTTCGAAATGCTTTATTTATTTATTCTTTATAATTATTACTGCAAATTTTTTTTTTCTGGCGCAAAGTTTGGAGCTTTCATTCTATATTTAGATTACTTTTATGGAATTAAATAACAAAATTTTCAGATATAATCGACATGCGATTAATTATACGAGTATCTCACTAAATAAAAATGAAATAAAATGGTATTTTTTAATCCACATACAGATAATATATATTTATTAATTTTGTATTTTCTAATAAAAGATTTTTAACTTAATTTAAAAGATAGTTTCAAATTAAAATGTGATAAATTTATAAAAATTTATTATCAGTTTAAAATTATTTTAACCAAATTAAAATAAAGCACACGCAAATTTTAAAACATGCTATTGCATTAATCATGAATTGAAAAACAACAACATAGATTATGTTTTATATTTTAACGACATATACTTGTCAGAAAATGATACAATTTTAATTAATGCATGCCTTTGCGTATAATTTAATTGACGTAAACAACTTTGCTTCCATCAATCATGCAGTAGAGTTGTTTAAACATCAAAAGCATGATAAATTTACATCAATGCATGGGAGTGAAACGTTGACAGTTTTGAGTTGGCTAAGAGATAAACAATTAATAAAACATTTACATTTAAAAAAAAAATATTACATATTCAAGAAAAGTTATTGAAATTAAAGCTAATAAAATGGTAAATGCAGTATTTTATGTATTTAATTATTTTTATACTTAACGGTATAGTAAATATTAGGTGTAATAAAGAGTAAATATAACAATATTATATATTAATAAATAATATTGTAATAGTAAATGCTCAGATAACATCAAAACGATAAATATTCTCCAATGCATTGGATTGAAACATTGATAACTTTGCAACTAGAATGGTATAAATCTGCAGCTTAAGTCCGTTGTAATCACTACTTTGTGAAACATGATGAACAGATTGCGGTTATGTAGGTATATATGTATACTTTTAACGTATGAATAGATGTCTATGACTATACAATATGTACAGTGTTTGGACTACAAGACTATGACTATACCATACGTACAGTGGTTGGACTAGAAGACTATGACTATACTATATGTACAGTGGTTGGACTAGAAGACTATGACTATACCATATGTACAGTGGTTGGACTAGAAGACTATGACTATACTATATGTACAGTGGTTGAACTAGAAGACTATGACTATACCATATGTACAGTGTTTGGACTAGAAGACTATGATTATAATCATAGTCTTCTAGTCTATTGTACTATATTGTCTTCTAGTCTATTGTTCTACTATATTGTTCTAGTCTATAAACACTGTACATATGACTATGATTATAATCATAGTCATATGTACAGTGTTTTTCATCGACAATCAGGCTGTTTTACGACTTTTTTTCTGATTTTATATCTATATGACAAGTAAATGCAATGTAATTAATTTTAAAAATTCTTCCGAAAGACAATATATTCCTCTCATCTCCACGGTGGGCTGTTCGTGCCAACATCAGTGAAACACCAGGCCCACTAACGTTCAACCCAAAACCTGTGACATCAAAATTAATTGCATCCCATAACGGGTTTTAGGCATTCTGTCGATGCATAAAACATATTTAATGCTAATATGTATTTAGTTATAAATGAATAAAACATAATTAATGCTAATATGTATTTAGTTATAAATGAATAAAACATATTTAATGCTAATATCTATTTAATTATTTTTTCTAAGCCGAAATATGATTTAATAATTTTTAAATATAAAAGACTATATTTTGTTGTTTCTGCACACGCGCAATACAGAGCAACGAAGTCTTCCTCTGCGTTTACTAATGCGGTGAAGCAGATTTGCTTTCGGAGACGGAATTCCTAATTGGTCTCTGGAGGTGGCATGGTAATGGCTTTTTCCCCAAATTGTCAGACGCAATTCTTTGTCTTAATGGAAGAACACTGTCCCGAAAGATATGTACGGGGAAACCTAATGCCACCGCCCAGACTACAGAATCGCTCTGTATTAAAACTAATGCATAAGGCTTACCTTATATACTGTTCTTGTTATAAGCAGTATTATTTTATAGTCTTAATTATGCGAATGCTACTTTTGCGCGTTGTTTTCTGGAATGGTGTAAGTATGATATAAATAAAATATATTCTTGACTCAACATTATAAGTAGGTTCGTTTTAGAGTAAATGTTTTAAATTGATGCAATTTTATATGTAGATTAATAATTCGAAATATTACGATTTTCAATAAAATATAAGTTTGCACAAAGGCCATTTTCAAATTATTAGATTTTAATTTATAGCGTCATACCCACATGTTAGGTATCGCACTACAATTCCATTTGTATATTAATTATTTAATTATTATTCTTATTATAAATTCTCACGTAGTAACATTTAAAGTCTTTCTTTTTTTTAATTAGTATATAAGAAGATTTTCTTCGAAAATTAAACTGAAGGTTGCCGTTTCGGGGTGTGGTTAGGTTGAGACTTGAGACACAGGTTGGCAAACTCACGGCTTTATTTACACAAACGCGCAAACACTACGCGCGTACAATTAACGACAGACGATATTTAACACATTTAAATACATATAATTATAGATGGGTTTTCACTTCTAAACCAAAATTCCGATACTCGGGTAAGCGCTGGATGCGCGAAATATATTTTCTCTGAGGGCGAGATTCTGTAGCCAACTTATATGCAGGTTTGCGTTAAATATATTTCCTCTCGGGTGGAGATACTTTAAACTAAACGTTTCTCAGCATGAGTGCAAATTACCCTGTACTTTCTTTTGGATGAGGGTTTCAAAGCCTACTGATCATTTATCCTGAAAGCCACAGAAAGCGCTCTTGGCAGGGCTTAGGGGGAAGCCCAGTTACAAAATATTTACATTTACTTAATTTTATTAATTACTCTAAGTAATTAATTACATTTAAATAGTAATTCATAGTTTGGAATTAATTAATAGTTCGATAAAGATGAATTCGATAGATATTATTTAAAACATAATTCTATTTTTACAATAATATTGTTCGCTTTTACTTATTTATAGAAACGCATTTTGTTGCATCGTTGAAAATTCATAAATAATCTATGCACAAATACTTTAAAAAAGACCCACGGATATAGACAACCTACAAATGTTTCTTACATAAGCAATATAAATTCGTATTTTTTTTTATATCTTCAAGCACAGAAAAGATGCAACCAATTACTTACAGACAGAGCAGCTAAACAAACACGAAGACATGTCTTTTCAATATCGCTATGGCGGAAGGAAAACTTTCTCTCCAATCAAAGTTTCTTTTTCACATTTTTTTAGTTATTTTAATGTATAAATATTCAAGTACGAGAGTTCACGAACAGAAAAATTTGGAACAAGACGACAAAAAGAAAAAGGGATCTCAAAGCCAGAAAAAAGGGCATTCAATATTTTATTTCCATTTATCTTTCATAAATATTGCTGCATTTTAACTCCAAAAAATATGCTTTTTATTGAATTCTGTCCTAAAGGAGGTACTTAGCTATTGATGAAAACGGCTCAAAATGTTTACGAAACAGTTTTCAGACATGCAGAAATTCTTAAAATGTCCTGAGTTTTTCATGCCTGCTTTTTTTACCGATTGCTCTGTAGAAGAATCAAAAATCGCTTTTTAACTAGTAAATGATCGAGTGTACATGAATGTGAAGAATAAAATAAAAAATAATAAAAAAAAAAAACTATAGAATTCTAAATGATTTTCTATTCTTGAAATGTCTCATTTTCATTTTGTCTTTGTTATCTCGAGATAATCTTTTAAAATAATTTTACATTGAATTTTCTTCTGAACTATTTTTTGTACTAATTTATTTACTAATTATTTTATTAATTATTTGGCAAAAAATATATATAAAAATCTCGTGGAGGAAATTGAAAAAAAGAAAAAAAATTTGTGAGAAAAATTTAAAAAAATTACATATTGCAGTAAAAATGTCCAACATTGAAAGTGATCAAGGAAATTAAAAACCTTCTAGAGACATACTAATTATATCTTCGGAACGCCACAGGGGGCACTCTTGCGAGTTCTTAGGAGGAATTACGGTTACAAAACTAAAATTTATTTACATATAATTAATTTTATAATTATTATAAATAATTATGAATAGTATCTCATTGTTTCTAATTAACTAATAGTTTGATAAAGAAGAATTCTATAGCGATTATTCAAAATATAATTTTATTTTACAATAATATTGTTCGTTTTTACTTATTTATACAAACGTATTTCGTTGCTTTGCTGAAAAAATAAATTTGAAGGCAAAGACAAAGTGATTAAAAATAAGTTTATATTGATTTACATTAAAATAATTTTACATTGACTTTTCTTCTGAATTATATTTTGACTTTTCTTCTGAATTATATTTTAACTAAATTATTTAATAATTTTTATTAATTATTTTGTAAATAAATATGTATAAAAATGTCTTGAAGGAAATTAAAAAAATTTGAAATATATATATATATATATATATTTCAAGGAAAATGTCCAGATTTGAAAATGATCAAGGACATGAAAAACTCAGCTCCCCAACAATACCTATATTTTTTATGGGTAAAGAAAACGGATAAAAAAAAAAATTAAATATCTAATAGCACCAAATTTTTGGTAAACATTTATTATTTTTAAATAAATCATCGGTTTATGTATTATTGCTTTATTCAACAAATTTAATAAAAATACTTTTAATCTATAAAAATGCGCTAAATGCACGCTCTACAACACAAAATAAATAAGCGACCCTAGTGACAGTATTGGTAAGGTGCCTAACAATGTTAGCTAATATATTTCACGATGTAAATAGAAAATATTCAAAAAGGACTAAATAGTTATTGGTTGTCATATGCATGAATCCCTTTGTAAAAAAAATAATCAAGCATTAGGATTACTTGTTGAAATTAAGCTTTTGAAATTGTAGGGATATTTTAAGGAATTTATTGCACATAATTCATATATCTATAATACTTTCGATAGTTATATTACTTGCTTAATTGATTAATAATTAAAATTAAGTAATTCATAATACGGGATTAACTAATAATTCGATAAAAATGAATTCTATAGAGATTATCCAAAATATAATTTTATTTTACAATAATATTGTTCCTTTTTACTTATTTATAGAAACGTATTTCGTTTCTTAGCTGAAAAAAACCTCTATGCATAAATTCTTTGAAAAGACCTACGGATATAGAGAACCTATAAATGTTTCTTACATAAGCAATATAAATTCGTCTTTTTTATATCTTCAAGCACAGAAAAGATGCAACCAATTACTTACAGATAGAGCAGCTAAGCAAACAAAAAGACATGTCTTTTCAATATCGCCATGGCGGAAGGAAAAGTTTTCTCAAATCAAAGTTCCTTTTTCACATTTTTTCGTTATTTTAAAGTATAAATACTCAAGTAGGAGAGTTCACGAACGGAAAAATTTGGAACAAGACGACAAAAAAAAAGTAGTGATCTCAATGCCAGAAAAAAGGGCATTCAATATTTTGTTTCCATTTATCTTTCATAAATGTTGCTGCATTTTAACTCCAAAAAATATGCTTTTCATTGAATTCTGTTCTAAAGGAGGTACTTAACTATTGATGAAAACATCTGAAAATGTTTACAAGATAGTTAGTTTTCAGACATGCAGAATTTCTTAAAATGTCCTGAGTTTTTCATGCCTGCTTTTTTTTTATTGGTTGCTTTGTAGAAGAATCAAAAACAGCTTTTAATAGTAAATGATCCAGAGTACATGAGTATGGAAAATAAAATATAAAATTAAAAAAAAACTGTAGAATTCTAAATGATTTTCTATTTTTGAAATGGCCCAGTTTCATTTCAGCGTTGTTTTTTCCTGATAATCTTTTAAAACAATTTTACGTTGATTTTTCTTCTGAATTATATTTCTTTACTAATCTAGTTAATAATTATTTTATTAATTATTTTGTAAATAAATATGTATAAAAATGCTTGTGAAGGAAAGTAAAAAAAAGGTTGTGAAAGAAAGTTTTAAAAAAATTACAGATTTTATTGAAAATGTTCAAAATTGATCAATCAAGGATCAAGGACATGAAAAAGTAAAGAAGATGAGTAATTTTAAAAATAAATAGTGAAAATTATATTTTTATTCACGAAGTAATTGTAATAATTGAGGAACTCTCTTTTAAATGTGTAATAATATATATGCACACTATATTAATATTCAATTAAAACCATATCATATTCAATTAAAAGTGTAATAATATATACGCATACCTTGCATAGAAAAATAAAAAAAAAATACTTTTATTAAACCTAAAAAGTAATTTATCATCATTACATTAGATAAATTTACTTTGTCTATTTAGAAATCTAATTAGAACTTCCATTTCAACTTTTTCAACAGATGGAAATCTTTCAAATATCAATCAAAGACGCCATATCCAATAATAAAGTATCTATATTAAATAAAAGAGTCATAACTTAATTTTCAGAGAAAATATATCGGAAATATTTTACATTTTTAGGAAAATTTTCAGATTTCATTAATGTATTTCTTGTGATGGTAACAAAAACAAACAGAATGTTCAAATATTTGTTTGCAAAAGAAAAAAATAGTTTTCAGTTATTCAAACATTGTTTCTGATAGCAAAAGCAACTTAAGATAGAAAAGAAAAATATGAATAAACTAGTTTAAAAATTTTATACATTGGACATTGAAATCACTGAAATCATTATTCTACTGCATTTGGGAGTGAAATAAATCAACTTTGATTTTAAAAAATCTAACGAATTCAATATTTTTCGATATGCACTTTATTAAAAACAAAATGAATATTTTATTCTAGTTATTTACATTTTTGTCTGGAATATTTTGTTATGACCCTTTGATTTGATTTGTTTAATTTTATGTGTGTCTATATACACTAAAATAACAAATTGAGGAATCTTTTGAAAACAATATTTTAAATTGCAGTATACATTAAAAATACAAATTTTCTGCTTTGATATACATTTTTTCTTCATTTTATATATATTTATAGTAACTTTTCAATGTTCTCATCATAATATATCGTCAACAGGAACTTAAATATATTGAAAAAATGCAAATAAAATTTCAAGTCACATACACTTAGGTAAACAGATAAAAAATCGATGTTTGGAATTATTTATTTTTAAATAAAAGCGATATAATTTAATAATTAACTTTTAGTAATTTAATATTAAATTGCAGCTGATTTAAAAAATATATTAAAGAAATTTTTGCAAAAAAGAAAAATAAATAAATAAAGTTTTAGAAATTTACATGCAAGCGTTAAGCTTTATTTGTGCATAAAAAATTAAAAAAAATAGTAACAAAATAACTCTTTATGCTATTTTTCGTATTAAATTAATGAAAAGTACCTTATTACATTAATTTCTTGTTAAAATAGCGAAATAAAATCAAAATGTAAATTAAATTTAAAAACATGTACATTTTTTCATGTAAACAGAATAAAATCGATGTTTGGAATTCTTTATTTTAAAATAAAAGCGAAATAATTTAATAATTAACTTTTATTATTTCTATGTATAGCTGCAGCTAATGAAAAGAAAGTGTAAAGAAATGTTTGTGAAAAAATATAGTCTCAGAAATTAGCATGCAACTTTTATTATTTCAATATTTAGCAACAGCTAATAAAAAGAAAGTGTAAAAAATGTAAAGAAATTTTCGTGAAAAAAATAAGTATGCAAGGTTAAGATTTATTTGGGCATATAAAATTTAAAAAAAAATAATAAAAGTATATCATTGTATGTTATCCTTCTTATTAAAATAAAGAAAAGTAACTTATTACATTAGTTTCTTGTAAAATAGCGAAATGAAACTTTATATATTTTAAATAAAAATATTTTTAAATTTCTATAATTTAAAAACATTTTCTTAAAATTAGAAAACTTTCCAATATTAAGTTTCTATTGCAATGAACTTTTTTACTAAAATGAAATATTTAAATTCAATTGTAACAAAATGAAAATAATTCTCACATCCATCAAATTACACTATTGTTTTAATTTTTTGAACTTTCAATTTTTTTAAAAACGTGTTACTTGATAATTAGCTAATAATATTTTAATTTAAGATTACAAATTAACCATATAAATTTAAGAGGTCGACACAAAATTTAATATATGTTGCACAATATTTAGCTTGAAAAATTAGAGGAAGTACAAAAATAATTCGGAAAAAAATTGTAAAAAAAGTGAGAATAAATTTCCCCTGCATGTAACATAAAAACATAGTAAAAAAACCCCAACTTTTTATGTTATTTTTCTTATTAAAGTAAAGAAAAATAGCGTTATGAAAGTATATAAATTTTAAATAAGGATATTTTAAATTTATATAATTTAAAAATATTTTTTAAAATTAGAAAATACTGCCATGCTAATTTTCTATTGCAGTGAATTTTTTTACTAAAATAATTAAATTCCACTGCAACAAAATAAAGATAATTTCCACATCCAACAAATTACTTTACTGTTTTAATTCTCTGAATTTTCAAATATTTTTAAAAAGGTTTCAATTAATCATTCACTACAAATATTTTAATTTAAGATTACTTCTATACAAATTAGCCATAAAAAGCTAAAAAGTCGACATAAAATATTATGTTGTATAATATTTATTCTCCAAAATCAGAGGAAATAAAAAAAAAATAATTCTTGAACAAAATTGTAAGAGTGACAATAATTTATATATTTTAAATAATAATATTTTTAAATTTATATATCTAAAAACAATTTTTAAAATTAGATAATGCTCCAATACCAATTTTCTATTTCAGTGAACATTTCGTACTAAAATAAAATATTTAAATTCAATTGTAATAAAACAAAAATAACACCCACATTCATCAAATATTACTACAGTTTTAATTCTGTGAATTTTCAAATTTTTAAAAACAGTTTTGCTTAAAAATTAGCTACTAATATTTTAATTTAATATTTCTTTTATACAAATTATCCATAAAATGCAATCCAAATCTCCATCAATTCAATCTAAAAAGTCGATTTAAAATTTAATATATATTGCACAATATTTAATCTGTAAGATTAGATGAAAAATAAAATAATTCTGGTAAAACATTGTAGGAGTGACAATAATTTCTTATTTTTCACAAGCGTATATTTGTCGCGCTAAGCAAAAAAATAAAAGCTATTATTTCTTAGTGGACCAAATAATCATTGGAAAGCCAAAACTGAATCAACTCTAACCTAATTCTTTCTAAGGATCCAAATCTTTATCGAGAAGACAATTTTTTTTTTAGATACAGTTACACTTAAAGTGAAAATGTTTTTGTAGAGTTTACAAGTTTGTGAAGAAATAAAGCATTTAGCTAAAAAGAGAGGATTCAATTACTTAATAGACAACAATGTACGGTAAATCAATCTTTCTTTTCAACATTTTGATGAAATAAACAAAATTGTGTCATCATTGACATCAGAAATCTCTCTATTACATTGATTGTAAAATATTTGTGATCATTAAATACTTTTCCAACAAACGTTATTATGAAACAAAAATAGTTACATTTATTGCTGAACTATCGTTTTAACTTTAAAAGAAGAGGATTTAAAATATCTTGAGACTCCCCCAAACTGATTATGTTACTTTTTTCATAAATTTCAAAATTTTTATGTTTCTAGTTTAAAGCTTTCAAAGCAGGATATTACTTTAAAAGCATTTGTTAAAATCTTATTTTCATATACAAAAACATAAAAATTTATAGATTGGTTTCAAATACAGAAACAGGAAACCTTGAATTATAAATTTACTTTGAAGTTTTCCACTGATATATTTTTATATTGCGTTTATAATAAAATCTCAGCGACTAATCTTATAAGTTTAGTAATCTAAATCTTATAAGTTTCTAAACTTAAGAAATTTTACTTCAATTTGAAATCTGATAAAAGGAAGTTTAAATGGAAATCTTTTTATGCTGGTTGTGGCCATAATAAATATTTAGGCCGGAAAAAATCATGTTGGATACGAGGTAGAGATACTGAGGTTGCAAACTCCCCACATGCAGTAGTGGAAAAGGTTGTTGTAGTTCAACAATATATGCGCACTAGATCAGGAGGAGCATCATGGGAAATGATGGATCTGATGTTTTATTAAAGAATGATTATTACTACTATTACTACTACTACTACTACTACTACTACACACCCCCCATTACTGTGCCTAGAACTGAGTTGCCCCTATACAGTTTGGGAATTATGTGGGTGAGAGAAGTCTGACTGGGCTCCGTGGCACTCTACAGTAATATGAGACAGGGACCTACATTTAAAGTGGATTCCAAAATATCACAAACATCCATAGTAACACCGGGATATTAAAGAAGGACTTCAAGTCAAAGCCCATAATATTTAAAATATTTTGGAATAATAATATTATGTATTTTGTATTAGTAGAGGTATTTTGGGCTTGATGGCCGTGTGACCAGCGCTCTGGCGCTCGGTGCCATGGATGTTTGTATTGGATGTTTGTTGGAAATCCATTTAAACCGTAGATCCTGGTCTAAGAAGAGTCGGATTGGCAACCTTACCCCGTAAAAAAGAACAACATTTCCTGTATCAAAATTTGTCAAAAGGCAGACGGCTGTTGCGCCAATGAAGAAGAAGATGTTTTCTGGCAAATAAATATTTAGAAATTTTTTCCTTTTCATATTTTTTGTTTAAATATTTTGTGCAATAGGGTATAAATGGTTTTAAATTAACAAATCAAAATTGCTTTAGTCAAATTAAAATTTGCTTTCTAATGAGTGGAATATCAAAAAGATAATCTTTTCATAATATCTTCTGCCTTCTAATATGAAAAAGATAATATTTTTGTTATTTTAGAGTATATTTATAATACGAAAAGCTGTAACTCCAATGGTTATATATCTTGAATTTAGCATTCTACAATTTTTATTTGGTAATATTATCATTTTATATCTTCAGGCATATTAATTCAAAACCTTTTACAGAAATTTAAAATATTGTATTTGAAGTTTCATAAATTTCTAAAGAGATTATGTTTAACATTATTATTATATTTTCCTGAAAGCTTCTATCATTTTATAACTAAACTAAACTAGATTAAAAATTAAAATTCAACTGATATCAAATTTAATAACTAATTAAAATAAATCAACAAAATGATCAAATCACTTTATTAGATTTCCCTTTTTATATTTATTTAATATTGACTCACCAACATTTATTTCCGTTTCAGTTTTATAGTCAAATGTAATTTTTGATGTAAATAAATTCAATTCAATTTCAGCTTAATTAGTAGAAATTTCGAGAATTTCGTAATTAGGAAATCAAAAAATCCGAAAATGGTGATCTGATATTGAGAATACATATTCTGTACTGCAATACAAATTCTCATTACCAAATATAAATTTATGTATAAATCCTAAAATTCAAAATAAATAAAACCGTCTACGAAACTAACTGTAATGACTATATTAAATACAAATATAATTTTTATAAATATGGGGAAATTAAGTTTAAATTATGAGAAAACGTCAAAGCGACGAAGCAAATTTAAATGATATTTATTCATTCAATTTAATATTAAACTAAATTTTTCACGAATAAAAATAATTCTAAAAAGGAAAATGTCGAATCGAAAACTTTTTCTTAAACTATTAAAATTTATTTAATTTAACAACTTGATCAAAGTAATTGAATTTTCTAAAAGTGTAAATAAATGTAAAGTTGTAAGATAAAGCATTTTAAAGTAATTCATAAAGAAAATTTTAAATATTCTGTTGAATTATCAGAACAATAATTGAATTACTATTTTTCTTGTTCATCAAATATTTGTTATTAATAAAGAGTTATCGTATTTACCTAAATGATAAGTTCTTCTGTAGTAATGTTATAAAAATTCTTATGTAAAAGACAAAGGACTATTTATAGAGTTTAAACGAATAGTATTATTAATAAAAACACAAAAAAACCATATAGATTTATTATTAAAAACTTCAAAAATTAAAAATAAACTACATTTTCAAGATTCGATAAACGATGGTTTGTAAACAGTTTGCAATATCTGCTAGTGATATGAGTTGCAGTTACTCGTTTTAAAAAACGATGGAATTCGACGGTAATAATAACAATGCGTATAAGCATCTCACATAGAAGTTTGTGAGTCTTGTAAAAATATACACCCCCCACACACACATATATAGTGTAAGTATGTTCTCATTTTCTGTTGAAAAAAACAGCTTTAAAGTGAATATAATTGTAAATTTAAAACAATTGCAGAATTGAGGGATACTAAAATAGGTTAATAAACAAAAATGATTAAAAACTTTCAAGGTACTTGGGAAATACGCAGAGCATAAATTAATAAAAATCGAGAATTATTTGGTATTTGTCAAATTTCGGATTTGCCAAAAATGTATTATATGGTGGCCATAAAATAGTTTTCCCTGTTTGAAAGCATCTGTAGCTAAAACTATCGAGCCGAATGAAATCGAATTTCACATACAGATTACTGGAGCTAAAATTTGCAAAAAGAAATGAAAATCACCGGAAGGAAAAATTTATGCACAACCTAGGCTCTATCGTACCAGGAAATACTACATACTTATTAGGTAGATTATGCAAATCTTCCAGCACGCATATGACAGCTACGCCATGTATCACTTTTAAAAAGCGGGCAGCTAAAATTCAGTCAGCACTTGTTTGAATGGCTGTTGATATGTGCTTAATAAGTGTTCTACCTCACCTGAGCGGTAACAAGTACATTATCAGCCAATATTTTCGAACATGATAACAGCCTCGTTTTCTGGACATCACCCTATAAGACTTTCAGCTGTTGAACTACTTTAAATCCGTTGTTTATGTTGATGGCATTACAAATTTGCGTTCCCTGACAAATAGCATTCTGACATTATAAAATCCGGCTGATGATGGAATGCCGAACTGAAATATATGATATTAAAAAAATCTGGTTCCTTGAAAGATAATAAAGTCTGTTTCAAAAGAGCTATCATCCAATATTTTCGAACCTATTAGTCGTCTCGTTTCCCAGACATAACCATATACGACGTTTGGTTGTTGGGCTACCTTAAATCCGATGTTTACGTTGGCGGCATTATAAATCTGCGTTACTTGATAAATGAGCCTTCGGCATTATAAAATCTAAACAGGAAGATTTATTTTATGGTCACCTTGTGTTTACGAATGTATATTCTTGAAAATATTTAGTAACAATTTTAGTCATCTAGAAATTTTTGCCCTTATGAGAATGAACGAAAGATACGTTGATGTCAATACGTGGAGTACTGGCTTTCCTAATTCTAAAGCAAAAGAATTGAAAACTCATATGTTTATGATTAAAATGTGGACAGAAAAACACTTTAATTGCATTCGAGGGTTACGATGGGGAACTCTAAATGCAACTATTACGGTAGAAGTTATTTACCTCCAAATATCCGTGGCACAATGTGAGTGCAATACAGCATATGTTCTTGAGTAATGCTGATTTCGCTTATTAAATTCTTTTATTTTACAGAATAATCTCTAGATAGATATTTTGTATTTAAAAACTATAACAAAAACATTCATGCAAAGTAATACAAATATACTTCTAAATTTTCTTATAAACAGCTGAAGTATTTGATCAATACTTTTACTAAATTTCCGTAAATACTACAGAGAATCATTTTCATGTGTATTTCTTATAATTTTTTCAATAAATTATATTGGTTTCTGCTTTTATGGTTTTGATACATAATATCAAAATATTAAAAAAATTCCTTCAAATTTCTTTTCTTTCATTTCTGAAACGCAAACTAATTCTTACATAAATAATGCTATTCAAATATTTATCGAAGCTTGAATTAAATGCATAGAATATTATTTAAAGTCATCAATAGATTGCAAATAATTCTTTTAACCTTAAAAGTTAATATTATAAAAACTATCAATGTTCATAAGTTTTATTACTTCATTTTTAAGAACACTTATAATTAATATATGATGAATTGATGATAGCATATAAGTTTTTGCAATGTAATTGTTTTAATTAAGATTAAACTGTAGTAGTTTGTAATTTAAATGACTGTATAAACGAAATAAGAACAATTTATTATTAATTATTTTTAATAATTAGTTTTTATAAAAGCAGTTTTTATGCGTCTTCCATGAATTCATTTTGTTTATTATTCAAACAGTCTCAATTAGCTAATTGTTCCAACTAATTTAAACTGTCTAAAATCATTGAAATATTAACATTTCAAACTGTTTTTACATGATCTTTTAACACAAATATTTATCTTAAAAAAGTAACTTTATAAATATCTTCATAAATTTATTGTAAGAAGATGAAAATGTAACATTTAATTGTACAGTAAAAATAACTAATATCGCCAAAATAATTAATTCATTTTCTAAATAAAAAGAATCTGTTTTCAAGAGTTTCAAAATATTCGAGATATGAAATTGCAGAGTAAAAATTAATCAAAACATTTCTTGGATTGAAGTAAAGATGAGTTAAAAAAAAAGACTCACTTTTAATTAAAATAAACTGGAATTAAAAAAGAAAGAATGAAAGAAGGAAAATTCAAAAACAAACTTTAATCATTGATTTTAAAATATCATTCTAATGATTATGTGTCATACAGCTTTAGATAATTTCTTTCTTATTAAATAAGCTGCTTTATTCTCCTAAAAGGAAAATAAAATATTGAAAAACATTTTCACGTTAATTTGTAAAAATAAAAGTTAGTTAAAATAATTCAAAGATTGTCAGATACAAGGATTGTTCGAATGTGAATACATGAATGACTAATTACATCCAAATCTGATTAGGATATGATTGAGAAATTAAATTATGTTACATTGGAGTTGGAAAAAATGTATTTTCTTTCAGGTGTGATTAGTATTCAAACTGCAATTGATATATTTTTTAAAGAAGGACGACTGAAGACATAAATATTTAAGGGCGTCAACTTTTAATTCACCAAAAAATTTAAATTCAAGTAGAATATAGATATGTTTATGTAAAGAAAATTATGTAACATGTATATGTTATGTAATTTAAATGAAATTGTTCTTTGTTTCATATTACAATTACAATTTTTTAAAGTTGTGCAAAGCATTGAAACCTTTTCTAAATGTATACATTAAACTTGTTTTTCAGTGATTATACTATGAGGAGAATTTAAGCCTTAAGAGTCCAGAATTTAAAAAAAAACATCATTAATTTATGAGAAAAATTTGAGTCAAAATGACCAGATTTTAAAAAAAACATTAGGTCATATGGGCGGGATTAAAATCAACAACAGCATTCTTTGAGAAAAAGTCTGATCAATTTATCAGCAAAATACAGAACAATTTCCATCTATGGTCAGAAATAAAAGTCAGAAACGACATTCCCTATTCGAAAGTCTTCTCAATCAAGCATATCCACATATACCATGCCACCTCCAGAGACCAATTAGGAATTCCGTCTCCGAAAGCAAATCTGCTTCACCGCGTTAGTAAACGCAGAGGAAGAATTCGCTGCTGCTCTATTGCGCGTGTGCAAGCATAGCGCGACATATTCTGATATATATATATCATATTCTTTTTTCTGAATATCAGTTTGGATAATAAATCTGCTTTAAATTATTTTAAGGAATAACTTTTACTACATCCCCATGTTCAAAACATAAATTTCCTAAATATTCGATGTAGATTTTAGAAGATTATATTCAACACATTATTTATATCAACTTTTGTATATTTCTAATACATAAAAGCGTATATTTACATAAGATACACCACTCTTTTGAATTTATTACAAAGTTTTCATGATGCTTTTATAATAGTTTTGTGAAAATTTCTTTTGCTTTTTTAATAAAATATGAGATCCTTTATATAACACGGTATAAAATAATAAAATGGTATAACAATAATAAAATGATAAAAAAAAAAAAAATCACTTTATTCTGAAATAGAATATTTTCACCACCAAAAAATAAATAAATAAACTACCAAATGAAGGAAAAAAAGAAGAAAAATGTATATATTTCAAATTTTGAGTCTATCTATAGGAAGACGATTTATTTGAAAAGGAACATCGGAAGCACGTTTCTCATAAAAATGCAACAAATGTTTTTCTTTTGCATATTCCACACCCACTCTTTTTTCAGGATACCTTAGAACCACTTTTATAAATTCACACCGAAATTCAGTACAATAAACGACGGAAGTTCTTTTCCGGACGATATTTGAAAGCGTACAAAAGAAAAACTTCAAGGTCATATGCATGAAAATACTACTGCATTGACTAAAATATTTTTGAAACCATATGTTTTCATACATGTGTGAATTTTTTGAAAGCACAACACAAAAAAGGAGACAAAATTCAGTCCAGTTATTGCTTTTAATCTTATACAAATATGCTGAGGTGTATCTTGAAACTTTACTACCAGCAATCCGATTGCTTTTTAAAGTGGAGTTATTTGTAAAACTCAACAAGATATATTTAGATAATTTTAGATATGTTTTTCATTTTCAATTTTACTTTGAACTTTGTATCTGCTAATGTGCTTGTGTTTGCTAATATGAAATATTTCTCAATAACAATTCTATTCCAATATTTTAATAAGACAAAAGTAGATTTATAATTTAAAAAAATTAAAACGCTTTTATTATTGGCAATTATTTATTATTTATAAGTGAATTAACAGACTCTCATCCCGAAACACAGCCCCTAATATTTTTCCGGTTTTATCTCTATACGACACTTAAATGTATTGAAATTAACCTTAAAAATCCTTCCGGTATAATTGTATTCCTCTCATCGCCTCCTGGTAGGCATTTCGTGCTTACATCAGTGAAACACGAGGCCCATCGACATTCAACTAAAAACCTGAGGCATCAAAATTAATTGCATTCCATACTTCCGTAACAGGTTTAATTCATTTTGTCCATGCATAAAACATATTAAATGCTAATATCTATTTAATTATTTTTTTCTAAGACCGAATATGATTTAATAATTTTTAAATATAAAATATTATATTTTGTTGCTTCTGCATCCGCGCAATAGAGCAGCAGCGAAATCTGCCCCTGCGTTTACTAATGCGGTGGAGCCGATTTGCTTTCGGAGACGGAATTCCTAATTGGTCTCTGGAGGTGGCATGATAATGGCTTTTTCCCCAGATTGTCAGACGCAATTCTTTGTCTTAATGGAAGAACACTGTCCCGAAAGATATGTACGGGGAAACCTAATGCCACCGCCCCGACTATAGTGTTGCTCTGTATTAAAACTAATGCATACGACTTAAGCTATATACTTTTCGTAATATAAAGAGCATTATTTTATAGTCTTAATTGCATTTATGTTACTTTTGTGCTTTGTTTTCTGGATTGGTTTAAGTGTTATATAAATATGCTATATTTATGACACAACATTATATACTAATTTCACATTGAATGTTCTAAATTCATGCAATTATATATCTATTAAATATATATATATAAAATTAACAATTCGTAATATTACGCTTTTAAATAAAATATAAGTTTGTACAAAGGCCCATTTTCAAATTAATATATTTAAATTTGTGATGTCGTACACGCATGTTAAATATTGCATTACAATTCAATTAGTGAAACAATTATTTAATTAGTATTGTTATAAATTATTACGCAGTAGCATTTAAAGTCTTTCATTTTTTAAATTAGCGTATAAAAAGATTTCTTCGAAAACGAAACTGAAATGTGCAGATTTTGTGGTTGGGTTGAGTCTTGAAACACAGGTTAGAGAACTCACAGCGTTATTTACACACGCACCAAATTACATTATTTACCAAATACGTATAATTAACTACATGCTTTATTCAACACATTTAAAGAAATATAATTATAAATTCGTGGAAGGATTCCACCTGTTAGCCGAAATCACAATACTCAGTTTCGCTCAGGGTGCGAAAGCCACTTCCTTTCCGGACGAGAGTTTGTAGGCCAAAGTTATATGCTTGGTTGAGTTAAATATATACTGTAAACTAAATGTTTCTCAGTAGAAGCGCAATTTACACTTTACTTCCTCTCGGATGAAAATCTCGAGGCCTACTGATCATTTCTCTTGGACGCCACAGGAGGCGCCCTTGCTAGTGCGTAGGAGGAAGCACGGTTACAAACTGAGATTTATTTAAATATAATAATTAATAATTAATTAATAATTAATTTTATATGAACAGTAATTCATAGTTTGGAATTAACTAATAGTTCGATAAAGATGAATTCTATAGAGATCATTCAAAATATAATTTTATTTTATAATAATATTGTTCCTTTACACTTATTTATAGAAACGTATTTCGTTGCTTTGAGGAAAAAAGGCTCTAAGCACAAATTCTTTAAAAAGACCTACGGATATAGACAACCTACAAACGTTTCTTACATAAGCAATATAAATTCCTAATTTTCTTTATATCTCGAAGCACAGAAAAGATGCAACCAATTACTTACAGACAGAGCAGCTAAGCAAACAAAAAGACATGTCTTTTCAATATCGCCATGGCGGAAGGAAAACTTTCTCTCAAATCAAAGTTCCTTTCTCTCATTTTTTTTTGTTATTTTAAAGTATAAATATTCAAGTAGGAGAGTTCACGAACGGAAAAATTTGGATCAAGACGACAAAAAGAAAACAGTAATCTCAATGCCAGGAAAAAGGGCATTCAATATTTTATTTCCATTTATTTTTCATAAATGTTGCTGCATTTTAACTCCAAAAAATATGCTTTTCATTGAATTCTGTCCTGAAGGAGGTACTTAACTATTGATGAAAACGGCTGAAAATGTTTACAAGATAGTTAGTTTTCAGACATGCAGAAACTCTTAAAATGTCCCGAGTTTTTCATGCTTGTCTTTTTTTACCGATTTCTTTGTAGAAGAATCAAAAACAGCTTCTAAACTAGTAAGTGATCGAGTGTACATGAATATGTAGAACTAAATAAAAAATTTAAAAACCTACAGGATCCTAAATGATATTCTATTTTTGAAATGTTCAAGTTTTACTTTGTCTTTGTGTTCGTCAGATAATCTTTTAAAATAATTTTACGTTGATCTTTCTTACTCAATTACTTAATAATTATTCTGTGAATAAATATATATAAAAAAGTTCGTGTAGAAAATTTAAAAAAAAATTACAGATTTCAGTGAAAATGACCAAAATTGAAAGCAGTCAAGCACATGTAAAGTCACCCCCCACCCAATAAAAAGCAATATACATATATTTAATGGGTAAAGAAAATGGGACAAAAAAATTTTATATTCAATGGCGCCAAAGTTTATGTAAAAATTTATTATTTTTAGATATTTCATTGTTTTATATATATATATATACTTTATTCAACAGCATAAAAATATTTTTGATCTATAAAAATACGCTCAATGCACGCTATTCAAAACAAAATGAGTAAGGGATTCTGCTGACAGTATTGATAAGCAATGTTGATTGATATATTTCTGAAAGTTAATAGAAAATATACAAAAAAAGGCAAACTAGTTATTAGTTGTCACTTGCCTTGATCACTTCGTAGAGGAAAATAATCAAGAATTACGTTCTGAAATTAAGCTTTTGAAATCACAGTGAGATTTTAGGGAATTTATCGCAGAGAATTGATTTAACTATAAAGATTTTACTAGTCGTCTTATTTACTTGATTAACAATTAATATACATATATATATATATATGTATATAAATATATATATCAAGTAAATGGAGGAGGTAATCTATCTTTATAGTGTGCAGGTAACTATTAAAAAATTTCTTAGCAGGAGCACAAATTGCACTCTACTTCCTCACGGATGAGAGTCTCGAGACCTCCTAAACGTCACAAGAAGCGCTCTTGGACGGCGGACGTACGATCACAAAAATAAAATTCCTTTACATTGTATAATTATTCAATTTCATATGAGTAGTAATTAATATTTTTTAATTGACAGTTCGATAAAGATGAATTCTTTAGAGATTATTCAAAATATATTTTTATTTTACAATAATATTGCTTGTTTTTACTTATTTATAGAAACATATTCCGTTGCTTCGTTGAAAATTCATAAATGATCTATGTACAAATACTTTAAAAAGACCTACGGATATAGACAACCTACAAACGTTTTTTACATAAGCAATATAAATTCGTATCCCTTCTTATATCTTCAAGCACAGAAAAGATGCAACCAATTACTTACAGACAGAGCAGCTAAGCAAACAAAAAGACATGTTTTTTCAATATCGCCATGGCGGAAGGAAAACTTTCTCTCAAATCAAAGTTCCTTTCTCTCATTTTTTTCGTTATTTTAAAGTATAAATATTCAAGTAGGAGAGTTCACGAACGGAAAAATTTGGAACAAGACGACAAAAAGGAAACAGTGATCTCAATGCCAGAAAAAAGGGCATTCAATATTTTATTTCCATTTAACTTTCATAAATGTTGCTGCATTTTAACTCCAAAAAATATGCTTTTCATTGAATTCTGTCTTAAAGGAGGTACTCAACTATGGATGAAAACGGCAGAAAATGTTTACAAGATAGTTAGTTTTCAGACATGCAGAAATTCTTAAAATGTCCCGAGTTTTAAATGACTGATTTTTTTTTTACCGATTCCTTTGTAGAAGAATAAAAAAAAAGTTTCTTAACTAGTAAATGATCCAGTGTACATGAATGTGAAAAATAAATTTAAAAAAATAAAACTGTAGAATTTCAAATGATTTTCTATTCTTGAAATGTGCCATTTTCACTTTGTCTTTGCTTTCATCAAATGTGAAATTCAAGACAAAGTCAAAGTGAAGTCAGAAGTGAGTCAAACTGATTAAATATAAGTTAACATTGATTTGCATTAAAATAATTTTACGTTGATTTTTCTTATGAATTATATTTTTACTAAAATATTTAAGAATTTTTATTGATTATTTTGTAAATAAATATGTATAAAAAAAGCTCGTGAAGGAAATTTTAAAAAAAGCCAGTGAAAGAAATTTAAAAAAAATAATAATAAAAATGTACAAATTTGAAAATGATCAAAGACGTGAAAAACTCAGTTCCCCAAAACAATACCTATATTTTTTATGGGTAAAGAAAACGGATAAAAATACTTTAGATCTAATGGTACAAAACTCTTAGTGAAAATGTATTATTTTTAGATAATTCATCGTTATATATATATATATTATATATATATATATATATATATATATATATATATATATATATATATATTTGCTTTATTCAACAGATTTAATTAAAATGCTTTTAATGTATAAAAAATACGCTAAATGTATGCTATACAAAACAAAATAAGTAAGTAACCCTAAGTAAATAATAAGTAATAAATGTGATTACGGCATTGATAAATTGTTTAACAATTTTAGCTTATATATTTCTCGAAAATATTCAAAAAGGACTAAATAACTAAGTAATTCTTGATTAAGAATTACGCACTGAAATTAAACTTTCAAAATCGTAGTGAGATTTCAGGGCATTTATTGCATAGAATTTTTTATCTATAAACTTTTGCTAGCTGTCTTACTTGATTAATTGATTAACAATTAAGACTGTTTTCCCTGAAACTAAATCACATTAAAATTGCTCATATATATATATATATATATATATATATATATATATAAATTCTCGTTTTATTTCTTTTCGTATCCAATACTCTTAGCAACTTTAAATGTGATTTTTTTTCAAGCGAAACAGTTATAATTATTAGACAATTAATAATAGTGCGTATATAAAATTAAATGGAGGAAGTCATCTATATTTGTAGTGTGTAGATTGGACAAACAGATTGTAATTGGGTGAGGTTGAGTTGAGATATTTAAAGACATCTAATTATGGATTAGTGGAAGGATTACACCTCTATGCCGAATACCCGATACTGAGGTACGAGTAACCGAATACCCGATACTGAGGTACGAGTAACCGAATACCCGATAATGCACGAAATATACTTCCTGTCCGGATGATAGTCTGCACGCCAACCGAACATTTCTCCTGAACGCCACAGCAGGAGCTCCTGCCAGTTCGAGGAAGGAATCATGGTTATATTAATCATGGTTAACTCATAACTCATATACGAAATTTTTAAGAAATAATAATGAAAATTATAGCTTTATTGACAAAGTAATTACAATAGCTGAAGAACTCTCCATTAAAAGTGAACTATAGATCCGCCATTATAGAGAACTCTCCATTGTCTCCATTAAAATAATAAATATATATGCATGCCGTACATCATAAAAATAGAAATTATTGTTTTTGCTTAACCTAAAAAACAAATTATCATAAATACTTTAGACATATATATGTACTTGGTTTATTTAGAAATCTAATTTGAACTTCTATTCCAACTTTTGCAACAGACATAAATCTTCCAAATATCCACCAAAGACGCCATATTCAATAATAAAAAATCTATATTAAATAAAAGAGTCATAACTTAATTTTTCGAGAAAATATATCGGAAATATTTTGCATTTTTAAGAAAATTTTCAGATTTATGTATTTTCTGTGATGGTAGCAAAAGCAAACAAAATGTTCAAATATTTGTTTACAAAAGAAAAAAAGTTTTTAATGATTCAAATACTGTTTCTGTAACTAAAAGTAACTTAAGATAGAAATGAAAAATATTGAACAAACTAGTTTAAAAATTTTATACATTGGATATTGAAATCACTGGAAATCATTATTCTACTGCATTTGGGAGCGAAATAAATCAACTTTTATTTAAAAAAAATCTAACTAATTCAATATTTTTTGCTATGCACTTTATTAAAAACAAAATGAATATGTTATTCTAGTTATTTACATTTTTGTCTGGAATATTTTGTTATGACCCTGTGATTTGATTTGTTTAATTTTATGTATGTATATATACACTAAAAACACAAAAAGAATGTTTTGGAAACAATATGTTAAATTGCATTATATATCAAGATATCAAATATTTGCTTTAATATAAATTTTTTCCTTCTTTTTATATATATTTAAAGTTATTTTTCATTGCTTTCATCATAATATATCCTCGACAAGAATTTAAATATATTGAAAATATTTTAATTAAATTTAAAGTCGTATATACTTTTTGAAGTAAACAGATAAAAAATATTGTTTGGAAATATTTATTTTAAAATAAAAGCGGAATAATTTAATAATTAACTTTTAGTAATGTAATATTAAATTGCAGCTGATTTAAAAAATATATTAAAGAAATTTTTACAAAAAAAAATAATAAAGTTGTAGAAATTAACATGCAAGCTTTAAGATTCATTTGTGCATATAAAATAAAAAAAAATAGTAAGAAAATAACTTTTTATGTTGCTTTTCTTATTAAAATAAAGAAAAATAACTTATTAATTTCTTGTTAAAGTAATGAAATAAAATTAAAATGTAAATTATATTTAATCTCCTATAACATTTTTTGAAGTAAACAAAAAAAAAAATCGATGTTTGGAATTATTTATTTTAAAATAAAAGCGAAGTAATTTAATAATTAACTTTTATTATTTCAATATTTATCTGCAGCTAATAAAAAGAAAGTGAAAAAAAAAGCAAAGAAATGTTTGTGAAGAAATATAGTCTTAGAAATTAGCATGCAAGCTTTAAGGCTTCTTTGTGCATATGAAAAATATATTAGAAAAACCACTTTTTATGTTATTTATTTTTAATACAATAAAGAAAATTAACTTTTACAATAATTTCTTTTTAAAATAGCGAAAAGAAACTTTGTATGCTTTAAATAATAATATATTTAAATTTCTGTAATTTAAAAATATTTTTTAAAATTCGAAAATGCTTCAATACTATTTTTCTACTACAGTGAACTTTTTTTTTTATAAAATATTTAAATTCAATTGCCTTGTTCCCACATTCATCAAATTACATTACTGTTTTAATTTTCTGAATTTTCAGATTTTTAAAAAAAAATTTTATTTAATCATTTACTAATAATCTTTTAATTTAAGTTTACTTCAATGCATTTTGGGCATATGAATCCAAAAAGTCGACATAAAATTTAATCTCTGTTGTACAATATTTAGTCTCCAAAATAAAACGAAATAAAAAAAAAGAATTTGAGAAATAATACTGTGAGGGTGACAATAATTTCTTATTTTTCACAAGAGTATATTTCTCGTGCAAAGCAAAAAATAAAAGCTATTATTTCTCAGTGGACCAAATAATCATTGGAAAACCAAAACTGAATCGATTCTAACCTAATTTTTTCTAAGGATCCAAATCTTTACTGAGTAGACAATTTTCTTTCAGATACAGTGACACTTAAAGTGAAAATGTTTTTATAGAGTTTTTATAGAGTTTTAAATGTTTTTATAGAGAAAATGTTTTTTACAAGTTTGTGAAGAAATAAAACTTTTGGTTAAAAAGACATATTCCAACTTAATAGACAACAATGTATGGTAAATAAATTTTTTTCAATGATTTGATGTAATAAACAAAATCGTGTCTTCATATTTGACATCAAAAATTACAATGCTTGAAAAATTTTTTGTGATCATTAAATATTTTTACAACAAAAATTATAATGAAAAAAAAGTAATTACACTTATTGCTGAAATACCATTTTTAGCTTAATAGAAAAGGATTAAAAATATCTTGAGACTCTCCCATACTGATTACGTTGCTCTTTCCTTAAATTTCATAATTTTAAGTTTATAGTTTATAGCTTTCAAAGCAGAATATTACTTGTATTTGTTAAAATCTGATTTCATGTATAAAAACAGAAAAATTTATACATGGGTTTCGAATATAAAAAAAGGAGACCTTGAATTATAAATTTATTTTAAAGATTTCCCCAGATATATTTTGTTTATTATAAGATCAAAGCGGCCTGTTAGATAGCTCATCGTGTTTCTAAACTCAAGAAATTTCACTTCAGTTTGAAATCTTGTGAACAAAGTTTAATTGAAAATTTTTTATGCTATGAGCTAATAAATATTTAAGACGGATAAAAAATCCGTTGGATTCAAGGAAAAGATACTAAGGTTGTAACTCCCCACATGCCTCCGTGGGAAAGTTCGTTCTAAATTGTAATTGAACAACATATGCGCACTAGAGCTGGTCTTCTATGGAACATCATGGGATGGATATGCTGTTCTATTAATGAAGGACTTTAAGTCAAAGTCCGTAATATTTGAAAATAATCATATCATATAATTTTTATTAATACACGATTCTTAGGCCTGATGGCCGAGTGACGAGCGTTATGGTGCTCAGTTTCATGGATGTTTTTAGCGGTTCGAAATCCACTTTAAACTGTAGGTTCGGATCTAATATTATTACAAGCCATAAGGCTGACGACCCTACTTAGTAAGAACAACATTTTCTGTCTAGAAATCTGCCAGTAAGTCGAACAATAATAGGCAGACAATTCAGATGCTATAGCCCCATAGTGACCTTGGCCTATCATGGGGCTATTGCGCCAATGGAGAAGAAGGTTTTTCTTGGCGACATTTTTTCTTTTCATATTATGTGTTTAAATTTCTTTTTGTGCAATATGTTTTAAATTGTTATCATAAATCGTATTTAAATGAACAAGTTAAAATTTTCTACCGTGGAATTTAAAAATGGATGGAATATCAAAAAGATAATATTTTCATAATATCAAAATCTTTCTTTCTAATATCCAAAATATAATATTTTCGTAATATCAGAATATTTCTTTCTAATATAAAAAAGATTGATATTTTAGTGTCTATTAATAATAAACGTTAAAATATTTCGCGTTATTTTGTTTAGAATACGAAAATACTCCAATATTTATGTATTTTGAATTTAACATTTTATCATTTTTATTGTTTTATTATTTTTCATCTCCAGGCATATTAATTCAAAATCTTTTACAGAAATTTGAAATATTGTATTTGAAGTATCATAAATTTTTAAAGAGATTATGTTTAACATTATTACTATATATTCCTCAAAGCTTCTATCTTTTTATAACTATACTAAACAATAAAAATTAAAATTCAACTGATATCAAATTTAATGACTAATTAAAATAGATCAACAAAATGTACTCTTTATTGTATTTCAATTTTTATATTTTTTTATTATTGACAAACCGACATTTATTTCCGTTTTGGGTATTACTATTACAATTTTAGAATCAAATGAAATTTTCGAGGTAAATGAAGTCAATTCAGTTTTAGTTTAATTAGCAGAAATTTCAAACAATTTCTTAGTTAGGAAATCAAAATGTTCGAGAATGATAATCTGATATTAAGAAAAAAATTTCTGTATAGCAATACATATTCTCATTAGAAGACATAAATTTATGTATAAATTATAAAATTCAAAATAAATAAAACCGTCGACGAAACCGACTGTAATGACTATATTAAATATAAATAAGAATTTTCATAAATATGGAGAAATTGAGTTTAAAATATGAAAAAGCGTCAAAGCGACGAAGAAAACGTAAATAATATTTATTAATTCAATTTATTAATAAATTAAATTTTAAGAATAAAAAAAAATTTAAATGGAAAATGTCGAAACGAAACCTTTTTCTTAAACTATAAAAATTTATTTAATTTAACAACTTGATCAAAGTAATTGAATTTCCTAAAAGTGTAAATAAATGTAAAGTTGTAAGATAAAGCATTTTTAAGTAATTTATGAAGAAAATTTTAAATATTCAGTTGAATATTCAGAATAATAATTGAATTACTATTTTTCTTGTTCATCAAATATTTGTTATTAATAAAGAGTTATCGTATTTACCTAAATGATAAGTTCTTCTGTAGTAATGTTATAAAAATTCTTATGTAAAAGACAAAGGACTATTTATAGAGTTTAAACGAATAGTATTATTAATAAAAACACAAGAAAACTATAGATTTATTATTAAAAACTTCAAAAATTAAAAATAAGCTACATTTTCAAGATTCGATAAACGATGGTTTGTTAATAGCTTACAATATCTGCTGGATATGAGTTGCAGTTACTGGTTTTAAAAAACGATGGAATTCGACGGTAATTATAACAATGCGTATAAGCATCTCACATAGAAGTTTGAGAGACTTGTAAAAATATTCCACCATCGGACATTCAAATGCGGTTAATTACAAGCCGCATTTGAATTATGCAATATTTTTACTAAATTTTAGTAAATACTACAGAGAATCATTTTAATGTGTATTTCTTATAATTTTGTCAATAAATTATATTTTTTGCTGCTTTTATGGTTTTGATACATAATACCAAAATATTAAACAGATTCCATCAAATTTCTTTTCTTTCATTTCTAAAAAGGAAATTAATTCTCACATAAATAATGCTATTCAAATATTTATCGAAGCTTGAATTAAATGCATATAAGCATATTTAAAGTCATCAATAGATTGCAAATAATTCTTTTAAACTTAAAAGTTAATATTATAAAAACGTATCAATGTTCATAACTTTTATTACTTCATTTTTAATAACGCTAATAATTAATATAATATGAATTGATAATATCATATAAGTTTTTGCAATGTAATTGATGTAATTAAGATTGAACTGTAGTAAATGACTGTATAAACGAAATAAGAACAGTTTATTATTAATTATTTTTAGTAATTAGTTTTTATAAAAGGAGTTTTTATGTGTCTACCATGAATTTATTTTTTTATTATCCAAATAGTCTCAATTAGCTAATTGTTCCAACTAATTGAAACTGTTTAAAATCATTAAAATATCAATATATTAAAATTTTTTTTTACGTGATTCTCAAACAAAAATAATTATTTTAAAAAGTAACTTTTTTTTTCTTTCTAATGCAGCTTGGCAAACACTTAGACAGCTTGGTCTTAGATGCTTTAAGGCAAGCGCTGCACAGACGTATTTACTTTGCATTACCCAGCGGGCACGTGTAACTTGAAGCTATGCCACGGACGTGGAGTAACAATGCCCCCGCAACGCTCTACGATCCTAGGAGACCGGGACCTACAGTTTAAAGTGGATTCCGAACCAATGCAAACATCCAGGCCACCGCCGGGACTCGAACAAGAAACCTGTGGTACCGAGCGCCAGAGAACTAGCCACTCGGCCATTCAGGCCCTTTAAAAAGTAACTTTATAAATATATTTATGAATTTATCGTAAGACGTTGAAAATGTGGCATTTATTTGTACAATAAAAACAATTAATATAGCCAAAATAATGAATTCATTTTCTAAATAAAAAGAATCTGCTTTGAAGACTTTCAAAATATTCGAGTTACTTCTAATGAAATTGAAGGGTAAAAATTAATCAAAACATTTCTTGGATTGAATTAAAGCTGAGTTAAAAAAAAAGACTCACTTTTAATTAAAATAAATTGGAATTAAAAAAGAAAGAAAGAAGAATTTGATTTCAAAATATTATTCTAATGATTATGTGTAGTAAAGCATTAGTTTATTTCTTTCTTCTTAAATAAGCAGCTTTTTTCTTCTAAAATGAAAATGAAACATAGAAAAAAAAATTTCAACGTTAATTTGTAAAAATAAAAATTAGTTAAAAAAAATTCAAAGATTCTCAGATACAAGGATTGTTTGAATATGAATACATGAATGACTAATTACATCCAAATCTGATTAGGATATGATTTCAAAATTAAGTTAAAAATGTTTTCTTATAGTTTTAGTTAATGGAAATTGATTTAAATTAGGATAATTCTTTGTTTCATATTAGCATTACGTTTCTTTAAAGTTGTGCAAAACATTGCAGCCTTTTATAACAGTTTACATTAAATTTATTTTTTTACTGAATATTCTGTAAGAAGAATTTAAGTCTAAAGTGTCCAGAATTAAAAAAAAAATGTTCTACACGGAAATTTGAGTCAAAATGGCCAAAATTTAAAAACAACATCTTTCCATGAGGGACACCCGAGTCAAATAGCCATGATTAAAAATCAACAACATTCCCTATGAGATAGTACATAACAGAATATAGAACAATTTCCATATGTGGACAAGAATAAAAAACCAACCACAACATTTTCTGTGAAAAAGTCTTCTCAATCTATAAGGCAAAATACAGAACAATATATCCATTTGTGTTTAGTATTAAAATTCTGCAGCAACATTCTCGGCTCGAAAATCTTCTTAATCTATCAGACAAAATATAGAACAATTTTCATCTATGGCCAGGATTAAAAATCAACAACATTCCCTGAGAGAAAGTCATTTTAATTTATCAGGTAAAATACAGAAAAATTTCCATCGGTGATCAGGTTTAAAATCTACAACAACATTCCCCGAGTCCATTCCCGTACAACATTTCCATTGAAATGTGTCTTGTTTTGTTTTTATTTAATGTGACAAACAAATTGGGGGCATTTATCGTTATAAAACCCCATGAAGGTAATAATGTCTCTCCATGTCACCCTTAAAAAACACTTTACAAATAAAATGGCGCAGCATTTTGATATATTGAAATGGTGTTGAACTTAATAAAGTGGTCAAAATCTGTGCTCCCTCTTATGCTAACAGGAAAATGCATTTAGTTTCAAAGAAAGATTTCTTTGTCTTTCAAAATAAGTAGATTCAATTCAACTTATATTTGTCCTATTTTATATTTAATACGAATTTTAATGTTATTTGATATTTTTAATATTGTCTTTCAAAATATGAATGCTTTTATATTTCAATATTGTGTACTTTTGGTCAGAAGACATTTCTTAGAGGAACACACATACGTAGTATATTTTGCATTATTATGGTGAGTTGCTAATCTGGAACCATATCGTATCAAGCAAATATACTCATATGAGGGTATATGAGACATCTGGGAGGTTAAAATTCTCCTCCTTAAGCAAAATGAAGATTTATGGTTTTTCTCCTCAGTATTGACGAGATTTTTAATTTCGTGAGGAGCTTCGCGTGACTGGTTTCGAACCGAGCTACTTCTACTTGAAAGTTAAACGAGCTACCCATTTCTTCGCTGTAAATAATGATTCTGAATGTCTTATTTTTTTTTTTTAATTTGCTTTTTTAAATATCTGTCCAATGTCTTTTTTTTCAATATTGTTTAAAATAAGAATATTTGTCTTGTGAACATTATTTAGACTGGTTCTTAAGAAAAATTTTTAATGGTTCTTTAGAATCAGTAATATTAGGAAAGTTTTTCATTGTTTTTTAGAATCAATAATATTAAATGTTTTTACATTATAATTTATTTTTATTTAAAAAATTTTATATATGCTTTTCATGTTGAATTTTACTCGGAACTTTGTGTTTATTATCATGTAGATTAGCTAACGTACTTGTACTTGCTAATATGCAGTATTTTGTCCATTTCTTTATTCCAATATTTTAATATGTCAAAATTCTATTCAAGTTAAAATTAAACTAAGTTTGATTCATTGTTTTTGGTTCCTTTTTCTTAATATCAGTTTGGATAAAGAACCTGTTTCCAATTATTTTAAGGAATAACTTTTACTATATTCTCATGTTCAAAACATAAACTTCCTAAATATTCGATGTAGAATTTTGAATATTATATTGAACATATTATTTATATCAGCTTTTACACATTTCTGATACATAAATGCGTATATTTACATAAAATGTACCACCACTTTTTTGAATTTATTATTGAGTATGCATGCTGCTTTTATATTAATTAAAAAAAAATTTTTTTTTTTGCTTTTGTTACTATAAAAACATGATATCCCTTTTATAACAATTCTCGTGAAAAAAAATTAAAAGGATTACAAAAAAGTTTTAAAAAAATTCACTTTAATTCTCAAAAACAAAATTTTTACTACCAAAAAATAAATAAATAAACTACCAAATGAAGGAAAAAAAAGAAAAATGTATACATTTCAAATTTTGAGTCTATCTATAGGAAGACGATTTATTTTAAAAGGAACATCGGAAGCACGTTCCTCATAAAAATTCAACAAAATTTTCTTCTTTTGCATATTTCACACCCACCGTTTTTTCAGGATACCTTAGAAACACTTTTATAAATTCACACCGAAATTCAGTACAAGAAACGGAAATTTTTCCTGAAGATATTTGAGAGCGTACAAAAGAAAAACCTCAAAGTCATGTGCAGTGAAATACTACTGTATTGACTAAATTTTTTGAAAACCATATGTTTTCATACATATGGCAATTTGAAAGCATAACACACACACAAAAAAAAAAAAAAAAAAAAAAATCAAAATTCAGTCCAGTTAATGCTTTTATTTTAATCTTACACAAATATGCTGAGGTGTATCTTGAAACTTTTCTACCAGTAATCCAATTGTTTTTAAGTTGGAGTTATTTGTAAAATAAAACGTACTAAAGCAGATTAAAAACTAAAAAACTAAAAATGGTTTTATTATTGGCGATTATTCATTATTTTTAAGTGGATTCATTTAAATAGCTTAAAAAATGAAGGAAGCAGACTTAGCACTTAAATTACTTGTGAAATATTAGCGTCATCTTTATAGCGTTCAGGAGAATGGTCATTAGGTCTCAAAACTCTCGACTGGGAGGAAGTACTGCGCAACCTGTCCTCCCCCTGAGAAACGTTTAATTTATGTACTCTCATTCCGAAACACAGCCCCTAGTATTTTTCCAGTTTTATCTCTATACGACACTTAAATGCATTGAAATTGAAATTAAAAGTCCTCCCAGAAGACAACGTATTACTCTCATCGCCAACTGGTGGGCTATTCGTGCATACATCAGTGAAACACGAGGCCACCGATGTTCTACCCAAAACCTGTGGCATCAAAATGAAATGCATCCCGTACCTGCGTAACGGGTTTTAGTCATTTTCGTACATGCATAAAACATATTTAATGCTATAGTTTATTTAATTTTTTTTTTCTAAACCGAAATATGATTTAATAATTTTTAAATATAAAATATTATATTTTGTTGTTTCTGCACACGCGCAATACAGCAGCAACGAAGTCTTCCTCTGCGTTTACTAATGCGGTGAAGCAGATTTGCTTTCGGAGACGGAATCCCTAATTGGTCTCTGGAGGTGGCATGGTAATGGCTTTTTCCCCAGATTGTCAGACGCAATTCTTTGTCTTAATGGAAGAACACTGTCCCGAAAGATATGTACGGGGAAACCTAATGCCACCGCCCCGACTATAGTGCCGCTCTATAATAAAACTAATGCATAAGACTTACATTATATACTGTTCTTGCTATTAAACAGTATTATTGTATAGTCTTAATTATGCTAACGTTACTTTTGCGCATTGTTTTCTGGATTGGTATATGTATAAATATTATATGCTAATTTTACAGTGAATGTTTTATATTCATTACATTCCAATTTTCTATGCATTAAATTATTAAAATACACATAAAATTAATAATTTGAAGTATAAAGTTTTTTAAACATATTTCAGTTTCTACAAATAGTCATTTTCAAATTAATATATTTTAATTTGTAGGGTCATACACATGCTAAGTATAACAAATAAATTAGTAAATTAATTATTTAATCAGTACTATTATAAACTGACATTAGTATTATTATAATGAGTATATGACAATTAGTATGTGAAATGTGACAATTAGCATTATTATAATAAGACATTTAAAGTCATTCAATTTGAATGAACTTTTTTACATCGTTTATTTTTAAAAAGGAGCAATGCTCTAACTCATAATAGAAAAGGGTTAATAATAAAATACAAACAATATAATACTCTAATGATAGTTTTAATACTATGGGATCGAACAATCCGGTAAACAAGTACATTGAGGTTTGGTATTGAGTGAAACTCAATAGGCAAGTGAACCAAATCCCATTTCTTTAACAAGAATAGACAAAATTTGTAGATCGGGAAGTTATTTTCTTTAACATAATTAAATACATATAACTATAGATTCGTGGAATAATTACACTTCTAGCCCAAAATTCCGATACTCAGATGTGTGTAGGGAGCGTGGAATAGGCTTCCTCTCCGAGTGAGAGTCTGTAGCCCAACTTATATGCAGGGTTGTGTTAAATACATTTCCTGACAGAATGAGGCGGCCTGATGGCCATTTGGCTAGCGCTCTGGATTTTAGTACCACAGGTGGCATGATTTTTGTTAGTGGTTCGAAAAACATGTTAACCTGCAGGTCTCGGTCTAATTAGACCAAAGTATGCACAAAAATGACCGTAGAGCTACAAACTAAACCTTAAATCTCGGGATGGGAGTCTGTAAACTGATCGTTTCTCAGCAGGAGCAAAAGGTTGCTTTGTACTTTCTCTCGGATGAGAGTCTCAAGGCCTACTGATCATTCCTCCTGAACCCAACAGACGGCGCTGAACTGAACTGAAATTTATTCACATTTAGTAGAATAAATTTTATAATTAATCTAAGCATTTAATCTTATATGAATAGTAATTCATAGTTTGGAATTACCTAATAGATCGGATAAAGGGGAATTCTATAAAGATTATTCAAAATATAATTTTACATATTTATAGAAAAATAATAATATTACTCATTTATAGAAACGTATTTCGCTGCCTCCCTGAAAAAAACACTCTATGCACAAATTCTTTAAAAAGACCTACGGATATAGACAACCTACAAATGTTTCTTCCATAAGCAATATAAATTCGTATTTCTTTTTATATCTTCAAGTACAGAAAAGATGCAACCAATTACTTACAGACAGAGCAGCTAAGCAAACAAAAAGGCATGTCTTTTCAATATCGCCATGGCGGAAGGAAAACTTTCTCTCAAATCAAAGTTCCTTTTTCACATTTTTTTCGTTATTTTAAAGTATAAATATTCAAGCAGGAGAGTTCACGAACAGAAAAATTTGGAACAAAAAAAATTTCGATAAAAAAAGAAAACAGTGATCTCAATGCCAGAAAAAATGGCATTCAATATTTTATTTCCATTTATCTTTCATAAATGTTGCTGCATTTTAACTTCCAAAAATATGCTTTTCATTGAATTCTGTCTTAAAGGAGGTACTTAACTATTGATGAAAATGGCTGAAAATGTTTACAAGATAGTTAGTTTTCAGACATTCAGAAATTCTTAAAATGTCCCGAGTTTTTCATATTTGTCTTTTTTTTTACCGATTTCTTTGTAGAAGAATCAAAAACAGCTTCTAAACTAGTAAGTGATCGAGTGTACATGAATGCGCAAAATAAAATAAAAAATATATAGAACTCCAAATGATTTTCTATTTTTGAAATGTCCCATTTTCACTTTGTCTTTGCTTTCTCCAGATAAACCTTTAAAATAATATTATGTTGATTTTTCTTCTAAATTATTTTTTTACTGAATTATTTAATAATTATTTCATTAATTATTTTTAAAGGAATATGTATAAAAAATGCTCGCAAGGAAATAAAAAAGAAGCTTTTCAAAGAAATTTAGAAAAAAAAAATACATATTATAGTGAAAATGTCTAAAATTGAATAAATATAGTGAAAATGAATTATAAATAAATTAGAATGAGTTATAGGGAAAATGTCCCATATATTTTATAGGAGGAAAAATGATAAAAATTTATTATTTTTAGATAATCAATCGTTTTGTATATATATATTGCTTTATTGAAGGTTAAATAAAAATACTTTTAATCTATAAAAAATATGCTAAATGTACGCTATACAAAACAAAGTAAGTAAGTAACACTAAGTAAATAAGTAATTAATGAGTAATAAGTATTAAAAGTGGTTATAATATTGGTAAGAAGGACTAAATAGTTATTAGTTTGTCACGAGCTTTGATACCAGGGTAGGGAAACATAATCAAGAATTACGTGCTGAAATTCAGCTTTTGAAATGGTAGGGAGATTTTAGAGAATTTATTGCAGTGAAATTTATTTATCTATAAATCTTTTGCTAGTTGTATTACTTGCTTAATTGATAAACAATAAAAACTGTTTCTATAGAAAATAAATCGCGTATATATATATATATATTCTGTTTCATTTATTCAATTTTAATGTAGTTTATTTTTAAGAGAAACAGAATTCAATCTCTGTTTTTATTAATTATTATTAATCAATTAATAATACTATGTATATCAAGTAAATGGATGAGGTAATTTATCTTTGTAGCGTGAAAGATGGGTAACCAACTATAACTGGATGTGGTTGGGTTGAGATACTTGAGGCACAGGTGGGAAAACTCAGATTTATTTACGCATGCACAAACACCACACACATACAATTAGAGGCACACAATATTTAACACATTTAAATACATATAATTATAGATTTGGGGAAAGATACCACTTCTAAACTGAATACCTGATACTCAGGTACGCGCAGGAGGCTCGAAATATATTTCCTCTCCTGGTGAGAGTCTGTATGCCAACTGACAATTTCTCCTGTACGCCTCAGAGGGAGCTCCTACATTTGCGTAGGAGGAAACATGCTTATATCTTATATAAAAGTGTTTTAAATAAATAATGAAAATTATAACTTTATTTACGAAGTTGTTATAATAGTTTATGAACTGACCATAAGTGTAATAATAAATATATATACATACTTGTGTCAGAAAAAAAAAAATAAAATATTTTTCATTAGAGCTTTCCTAAACCTAACAGTTATCCTTATATTTGATAAATATACTTCGTTATTCTAGAAATCTAATTAAAACTTCTATTTCATCTTTTTCAACAGACACAAATCCTTCAAATATCAACAAAAGAGGCTGTATCCAATAATAAAGTACCTATATTAAATAAAAGAGTTCGTAACTTAATTTTTCGATAAAATATATCGGAAATATTTTACATTTTTAGGAAAATATTTAGATTTCATTAATGTATTTTCTGTGATGGCAGAAAAAAAAAACAGAATGTTCAAATATTTGTTTGAAAAAGCAAAAAAGTTTTCAATGATTCAAACATTGTTTCTGAAAGTAAAAGCAACTTCAGATACAAATGAAAAAGTTTGAATAAATTAGTTTAAAAATTTTATACATTGGATATTGAAATCACTGGAAATCATTATTCTACTGCATTTTGGAACGAAATAAATCAACTTTTATTGTAAAAAAATTAAACGAATTCAATATTTTTTGTTATGCACGTTATTAAAAACAAAATGAATATGTTATTCTAGTTATTTAAACTTTTCTCTGGAATATTTTGCTGTGATCCTTTAATTTGATTTGTTTAATTTTATGTATGTATATATACACTAAAATGGAGGAAATGGAAAGAGGAATGTTTTGGAAAATTAAGTTGCAGTATACATTAAGATCCAAAATTTTTGATTCAATATACATTTTTCTTCATTTTGTTTATATTTATAGTTATTTTTCAATGTTCTCATCATAATATATAGTCAACAGGAATTTGGATATAGTGAAAAAATGTAAATTAAATTTAAAGTCGTATACACTTTTTGAAGTAAACAGATAAAAAATCGTTGTTTGGAATTGTTTATTTTTAAATAAAAGCGAAGTAATTAAATAATTAATTTTTAGTAATTTCATATTTAGTTGCAACTGATTAAAAGAAATATAAAGAAATTCTTGCGAAAAATAACTTTTAGAAATTAATATGCAAGCTATAAGATTTATTTGGGCATATAAAATAAAAAAGTAACAAAAACACTTTTTATGCCATTTTTTTCATTAAATGAGGAAAAGTAACTTATTACATTAATTTCTTGTTTAAAATAGCGAAATAAAATCAAAATGTAAATTAAATTTAAAAACATATACATTTTTTCATGTAAACAGAAAAAAATGGATGTTTGGAATTCTTTATTTTAAAATAAAAGCGAAATAATTTAATAATTAACTTTTATTATTTCAACATTTAGCTGCAGCTAATGAAAAGAAAGTGTAAAGAAATCTTTGTGAAAAAATATAGTCTTAGAAATTAGCATGCAATCATTAAGACTTGTTTATGCATATACTAAAATATAATAAAAAAAAATTAAGTTATTTATTTTAAGAAAATAAAGAAAAGTAACTTTTACATTAGTTTGTTTTTAAAATAGAGTAAATGAAACTTTATATATTTTAAATAATATTTTTAAATTTTTGTAATTGAAAAACATTTTTTAAATTAGAAAATACTCCAGTATTAATTTTCTATTACACTAAACTTTTTTTGCTAAAATATTTAAATTCAATTGTATGAAAGTAACACTAATTCCCACATTTATCAAATTAATCAAATTACACCACTTCTATTTTAATTTTGTGAATTTTCAGATTTTTTAAAAAAAGTTTAACTTAACCATCAGCTTCTAATCATTTAATTTAAGATTACCTCAATACAAAGTAGACATATAAGCCTAAAAAATCGAGATAAAATTTAATATATGTTGTACAATATTTAATCTGTAAGATTAGAGGTAATAAAAGAAATAATTGTGAAAAAAACATTGTAAGAGTGACAATAATTTCTTATTTTCCACAAACGTATATTTGTCGCGCTAAGCAAAAAAATAAAAGCTATTATTTCTTAGTGGTCCAAATAATCATTGGAAAGCCAAAACTGAATCAACTCTAACCTAATTCTTTCTAAGGATCCAAATCTTTATCGAGTAGACAATTTTCTTTTAGATACAGTTACACTTACAGTGAAAATGTTTTTATAGACTTTACAAGTTTGTGAAGAAAGAAAACATTTAGCTAAAGAAGAGAATCCAATTACTTAATAGACAACAATGTACGGTAAATCAATCTTTCTTTTCAACATTTTGATGAAATAAACGAAATCGTGTCATCATATTTGACATCAGAAATCTCTCTTTTATATTGATTGTGAAATATTTGTGGTCATTAAATATTTTTTTCTACAAACAGTATTATGAAAAAAAAAAGTTATATTTATTGCTGAACTATCATTTTAACTTAAAAAAGAAGATTAAATATATCTTGAGACTCCCCAAAACAGATCACATTACTATTTTCATAAATTTAATAATTTTTATGTTTCTAGTTTATAGCTTTTAAAGAAGAATATTGCTTTAAAATCATTTGTTAAAATGTTATTTCTTATATAGAAACAAAGATTTAAAGTTTTCCTCTGACATATTTTTATATTTCTTTTATAATAAGATCAGAGCGAGTTGGTAGATAGCTTATCAGTTTTTTTTTAAAATCGAGAAATTTCTCTTCAAATTAAAATCTGACAAACGATAGTTATATTTACTGCTGAACCATCATTTGAGAGATTTTAAATTAAACTTTATTTTATGCTGGAATAGGGTATAATAAATATGTAGGCCAGAAAAACAATTTGGATTCGAAGAAGAGATACTGAGGCTAACTCTCTACATGCCGTCGTGGGAAAGTTCGTTCTAAATTGTAGAAAGAACAATATATGCGCAATAGGACAGGCCTTCCATGGAACATCATGGGAAACGATAAATGTGCTGTTTTATTAACAAATGATTTCAAGTCCAAATCCCTACTATTTAAAATATTTGAAAATAATAATATCTTATAATTTTTATTAGTACATGCTTCTTGTGCCTGATGGCCGAGTGACTACAGCTCTCCCACTCGGTGCCATGGATGTTTGTAGTGGTTTCGGAATCCACTTTAAACAGTAGTTCCGTGTCTAATATGACTGTAGGGAGTAGGGCTGGCTACCTTACCCTGTAAAAAGAACAACATTTTCTGTCCCGAAATCTGCCAGTAGGTAGACAATAATAGGCAAAAAATTCAGGTGCAGAAGCCCCATGGTGGGTTTGGCCTATCAGGGATCTATCGCGCCAGTGAAGAAGAAGTAGGTGTTTCTTGGCAAATAAATATTTAGACATTTTTTCTTTTCATATTATGTGTTTAAATTTTTTTTGTGCTATAGGTTATAAATGTTGTTGTTTCTTATCCCACTTGGCTGGCCAAGCCCACGAGCCTATACGTACTCATGGTTGAAGGGGAAGGAAGCAGCTTCTGTTGTGATGGAGCACTCGTAGGTAGAAGTCTGACTTTGGCTCCGTGACGCTCTCACAGTCATAGGAGAGTGGGACCTACGGCTTAAAGTGGATTCTGAACCACTACAAACATCCATGGCACCGCCGGGATTCGAACCCGAAACCTGCGGCACCGAGCGCTAGACACTCGGCCATTCAGGTCCCAAATTTGTGAATGCCAACGGCACGCGGTGTTCCCAGGTGGTCACCCACCCAAGTACTGACCGCGCCCAATGATGCTTGACTTCGGTGATCTAACGAGAACCGGTATATGCAGCATGGCATGGCCGTTGGCTAGGTTATAATTTGTTATCATAAACGGTTTTCAAATTAACAAATTAAAATTGCTTTAGTCAAATTAAAATTTGTTTTCCAATGGATGGATTATTGAAAAGATAATCTTTCAGTAATATCAAAATTTTCCTTTGTAAAATCAAAAAGATAAACTTTTCTTAATATCAAAATCTTTCTGAAATCAAAAAGATAATATTTTCGTAGTATCAAAATCTTTCTTTCTAAAATCAAAAAGATAATATTTTGGTAATATTGAAATATTTCTTTCTAATACCAAAAATAATCTTTTTGATATTTTAGTTCATGTATATAATACGAAAAGCTACAACTCCAATATTTATATATTTTGAATTTAGCATTCTATCAGTTTTATTTGAAAACATTATCATTTTGTTCTTCAGGCATATTAATTCAAAACCTTTTACAGAAATTTAAAGTATTGAATGTGAAGTATCATAAGTTTTTAAAGATATTATGTTTAACATTATTACTATATTTTTCTCAAGGCTCCTTGCTTTTTATAACTATACTAAACTAAATTAAAAATTAAAATCTTTTCAACTGATATCAAATTTAATAAGTAATTATAACTGATCAACAAAATGTACATTTTATTGGATTTCCATTTTTATATTTGTTAAATAATGACTAACCAACATTTATTTCCGTTTTATGTGTTATTAATACAGTTTTAGAATCAAATGTAATTTTTAATGTAAATAAAATCAATTCAGTTTTAGTTTAATTAGCAGAAATTCAGTAATTATGAAATCAAATTATCCAAGAATAATATTGAGAATACATATTTTTTAATGTAATATATATTCTTATCAGCAGGCATAAATATATGTACAAATTATAAAATTCAAAATAAATAAAACCGTCGACGAAACTGACTGTAATGACTATATTAAATATAAATAAGAATTTTTATAAATATGGAGAAATTGTGTTTAAAATATGAGAAAACATCAAAACGACGAAGAAAACTTAAATAATATTTATTCATTCAATTTGACATTAAATTAAATTTTCACGAATAAAAAAATCTAAAAAGGAAAATGTCGAACTGAAAACTTTTTCTTAAACTATTAAAATTTATTTAATTTAACAACTTGATCAAAGTAATTGAATTTTCTAAAAATTTTAATAAATGTAAAGTTTAAAATAAGATATTTTAAAGTAATTCACGAAGGAAATTTTAAATATACAGTGGAATTTTCAGAATAATGATTGAATTACAATTTTTCTTGATCATCAAATATTTCTTATTAATAAAGAGTTATCATATTTACCTGAATTGATAAGTTCTTCTGAAGGAATGTTATAAAAAGGTTTATAAATATTATATAAAGGGCTGTTTACAGACTTTGAAAAATTAGCAACTTTGGTATTATTATTAAAAGCACAAAAAAAACCATAATTACTTTATCAAGATTCAATGGACAACGGTAATATAAACGCTTTACAAATGTGCGTTGCAGTTACTAGTTTTAAAAGTGATGTATTCACTTGGTAATTGTAACAATACATGTAAGCACCTCACAAAGAAGTTTGAGACCTTGGTAAAATATTTTCACCATATAATATTCAAATGCCATTACCTATTAAAGTTCTGTAGAGGGGTAATATATATATATATATATATATATATTTGCGTGTGTCTGTGTGTGTTGTGTCATTCATTATTTCATACAATTTAAATTATTATTATGTTTTGTTGAAAAATGCTGCTTTAAACTTAATTTAATTTCTAATTCAAAAGAATTGTTTAATTGAGGGATACTGAAATAGTTTAATCAGCGAAACAGATTAAAAAATTTCAACATATACAGATCATAAATTAATAAAAATCGTGAAAATTTCGAATTTGTCAAAAATTTATTATACGGTGGCCTTAAAATACCTTTCTGTAAAGCATCTGTAGCTGAAATTATTGAACAGAATGAAATCAAATTCCATATACAGACTTCTGAAGCCAAAATTTTCAAAACACCGAAGGGAGAAATTTATTCGGTTCTATCAGACTAGGAAATATTAAATACTTACTAGGTACATTATGCAAATCTTGTAGCACGTAAGTGACAGAAACGCCATGCATTACTTTTAAAACGCAAGAAGCTAAATTTCAGGCAGCAATTGTTTGAATAGTTGCTGATTTGTGTTTAATATGTATCCTACCTTACCTGAGAGGTAACAAATGAGTTATCAGCCAATAATTTTGAACCTGATAGCCGCTTCGTTTCCCTGTATGACCTTTGGCTGTTAAAATCCTTTGTTTATGTTGGTGGAAGAGTGTTTAAAAGCACCTGTAGCTAAAACTATTGAACAGAATGAAATAAAATTTTACTTACAGACTCCTGGAACCAAAATTTGCAAAAATAAATAACAAAATTTAAATCTTGCTGCAAATTTTGGTTCGATTTTTTTCCGACTCGTTTCCCGGACATCACATTAATTGATTTGGCTGTGGGATACCTTAGATCTGTTGTTTATGCGGATGGCATTATAAATGTGCGTTTACTGACAGATAAGCCTCTGGTATTATAAAATCAGGTTGATGCCGGCGTGTCGAGCTAAAATATATGGTATTATAAAATCTGGTGCCTTGAAAGACAATAAAGGCTCCAGCAAGAAAGTTATCATCCAATATTTTCGATCCTAATACCGTATATATTCGTTTTCCAGACATTACATACTTGACTTTTGGTCGTTGGGCTATCTTAAATCGTTTATGTTGGGGGCATTATAAACTCCTTCTGGGTTCCTGCGCCAACATGTTTATGTTGGCGCTTTTATATATTTTTCCTTGACAAATATCCCCCTGCATTATAAAACCTGTTTGTTGTCAGAGTGTCGAGTTAAACTATGTGTAATTGTAAAATTCTGTACATTGAAAGATAATAAAGGCTCTCCAATCAGAAGTGTTAAAACAACCGAAATGACAGTATGCGCAGTAGTAGTGAACATGATACACGGGGTACAATATCTTGTGAGCCGGGAAATTCAGCACATTGAAAATATTTCACACCCTAATGTTGACTTAAACAAGAATATTTTCTGCGAATACTTTCATACTGTACATCATTTCTGCATGTGAATTATTTCTTACTCGAACAATAAAGAAATTTTACAAAATTCACTTTCTGCGCGTTTGTGGTAATTACTAATATGTTTTTGCTTCCAACAGCGCCAAATTCTCACCTAATGATGACATTTAATGTAATATTTTTTGAGGAATTTATTTTCTTAAGCCTGTTGTTGTTTCTTATCCCACTTGGCTGGCCAAGCCCACGAGCCCATATGGACTCATGATTGAAGGGGAAGGAAACAGCTTCTGTTGTGATGGAGCACCCGTAGGTAGAAGCCTGACTTTTGCTCCGTGACGCTCTTACAGTCATAGAAGACCGGGACCTACGGCTTAAAGTGGATTCCGAACCACTACAAACATCCATGGCACCGCCGGTATTCGAACCCGAAACCTGTGGCACCGAGCGCCAGAGCGCTAGACACTCGGCCATTCAGGTCCCAAATTTGCCAACGGCGCGCGGTGTTCCCAGGTGGTCACCCACCCAAGTACTGACCGCGCCCAATGATGCTTAACTTCGGTGATCTAACGAGAACCGGTATATTCAGCATGGTACGGCCGTTGGCCTTCTTAAGCCTTCCATAGTCTATATATGAAATTAGATTTCCATTCATTAGTTTTAGCAGCAGATGCGGGAATTGCTTATGAATCCGTTCATTAGTTGTTGTAGATGCTTCAAACAGGAAGAGTTATTTTATGTCACCTTGTATTTTATGAATGTATATCATTGAAAATATTTAGTAACAACTTTAGTCATCTAGATGTTTCGTTTTTTTTCCTTATGAGAATGGATTAGAGATAGGTTGATGTCAATATGTTCAAAATCACATCAAGTACTGGTTTGATGAATTACAAAGGAAAAGAACTGAAAACTCATATTACCGTGTAGGCAGGCTATGATTAAAATTTTGGCAGAAAAGTAGTTTAATTGCATCCAAGAATTAGGGAAAAGAACTCTAAATGCAATTACTGGGGTAGAGGTTGTATGCCTCCAAATATTTGTGGCACAATGTTAATGGAATACAGCATATGTACTTGAGTAACGCCGATTCTGCTATTTTATTTATCAGTTAGCCCAGTAGCGAAAAATTTCTCGATGGATGCTCGGTATTTAGAAAAAAAAACATTTACGTAAAGAAATACAAATGTACTTTACATTTTTGTATCAACAGCTGAAATATTTGACCAATATTTTTACTAAATTTCAGTATAAATACAAACTTTAGTACTACAGAGAATATTTTCCTGTGTATCTCTTATTTTTTTTCTTTCTAATGCATCTGGCAAACACAGACAGCTTGGTCTTTGGATGCCTTAAGGCAAGTGCTGCAGAGACGTACTCACTTTGCATTACCCAAGGGGCGCGCGTAACTTGAAGACAAGCCACGGACGCGGAGTAACAATGCCCCCGCAACGCTCTACGATCCTATTAGGACCGGGACCTACTTTTTAAAGTGGATTCCGAACCACTACAAACAACCATGGCACCGCCGGGACTCGAACCCGAAACCTGTAGTACCGAGCGTCAGAGCGCTAGCCACTCGGCCATTCAGGCCCGTGTATTTCTTATAAATTTACTAATAAATTACATTGATTGCTACTTTTACCGTGCGTTATACAATACCAAAACATAGAAAAATTCCATTAAATTCCTTTTGTTTCATTTCTGAAACGCAAATTCTTACATAAACATTCATATTCAAATGTTTATCGAAGATTGAATATAAATGGATGTAATATAATTTAAAGTCATCAATAGATTGCAAGTAATTTAAACATAAAAATTAATATTATAAAAACATACCAATGTTTATAATTCTTATTACTTCATTTTTAAAAACACTAATAATTAATCTAGGATTAATTGATACTATCATATAAGTTTTTGCAATGTAATTGGTTTAATTAAGATTGAACTGTAATAGTCTGTAATTTAAATGACTGCATAAACGAAATAAGAACAGTTCATTAATTATTTTTAGTAATTAGTTCTTATAAAAGAATTTTTTATGCGTCTATCACGAATTTATTTTGTTTATTATTCAAACAGTCTCAATTAGCTAATTGTTCCAACTAATTGAAACTGTTTAAAATCATTGAAATATCAATATATTAAAAATGTTTTTACACGATCCTTAAACACAAATATTTATCTTAAAAAATAACTTTATAAAGTTATTGCAAGTAATTGAAAATGTAGCATTTATTTGTACAATAAAAATAAATAATGTAGCCAAATAATGAATTCATTTTCTAAATAAAAAGTATCCGTTTTCAAGAGTTTCAAAATATTCGAGATACTTCTAATGAAATTGCAGAATAAAAATTAATCAAAACTAATCTTACATTGAATTGAAGGAAAGTTCAGTAAAAAAGGACTTACTTTTAATTAAAATAAATTGGAAAAAAAGAAAGAAGGAGAATTCAAAAACAAACTTTCATTTTTGATTTAAAAATATTATTTTAATGATTATGTATAATACAGCTTTAGATTATTTCTCTCTTCTTAAATAAGCTGCTTTATTTTTCTAAAATGAAAATAAAATATCGAAAAAAAATTTCAACGTTAATTTGTAAAAATAAAAGTTAGTTAAAATAATTCAAAGATTGCCAGATACAAGGATTGTTTGAAAGTGAATACATGAACGACTAATTACATTTAAATCTGATTAGGATATGATTGAAAAATTAAGTTTTGTAGTTGAAAAAAAAAGTATTTTCTTTTAGTTGTGCTTATTATTCAAATTACAATTGATATATGCTTTTAAAAAAGCACGATTGTACACATAATTCTTAAGGGCATCAACATTTCGATTCGCTAAGAGTTTACATTCAAATAGTAAACATATGGACTTATATTCTAAGGAAATTAATTTAACTGAAAATTATTCTGTGTTGCATGTTACTATTACGTTTTTTTTTTAAAGTTGTATAAAACATTAAAGCCTTTTCTAACTGTTAACATTAAACTTGTTTCTTACTGAATATTCTATAAGGAGAATTTAAGTCTAAAGTATCGAGAATTAAAAAAAAGCAACTTAATTCCATGAGGGAAATTTGATTCAAAAACAACATCATTGGAGCATCATGAGGAGCACTTGTATAAAATGGTCAGAATTAAGGATCAACAACAACATTCCCTGGAAGAAAGTCTTCTATTAGGTAAAATACAGAACAATTTTCATTTGTGGCCAGGTTTAAAAATCAACAACAACATTTCATGTGAGAAGCCTTCTCAATCTATTATTTAAAATACAGAATGATTTTCGTCTGTGTTCATGATTATAAATCAACAGCAACAGTCCTTGGTCGAAAGTCTTCTCAATCTATCAGACAAAATACAGAACAATTTTCATCTATGGCCTGTGTTAAAAATCAACAACATTCCCCGAGAGAAAGTCTTTTCAGTCTATCAGGCAAAGTGCAGAACAATTTTATTCACAGGCTACAGTCTTTGTTTTCATAATTGGAAAGGCAATGGTAATTATTGTAACATACCATTGAAAGTTATCTTGCTTGGAGATTCTGGTCTTTCTTTAATGTAGCAAACAAATTATAAAAGATTTCTGTCTGTCCTTTCAGCGTAAGTGAATTCAATGTAACTTATATTTGCCATACACTCAAGAGCCAAAACATTATGACCACCTGTCAATAACGAGCTGGCCCACCTTTGGCGCGTAACACAGCTTCAACCCGCCTTGGCATGGATTAATACCACCACTTAATACCAGTTAAATACCACTTTCACCTGATCACGTGCCTTCCACGTCATCCAGGCGAGTTCATTGCAAAATATAGGGGTGGTCATAATGTTTTGGCTCTTGAGTATATTTCATACTTAATATGAGCTTTAATGTTACCTGCATTGTTTAATATTGCTATTAAAAAAAAAACGTTACTATTTTTTATTCTTGAATATTTTTTTCCGAAGATATTCGTCAGGAGAGCACATATAGCATATTTAGCTTTATTATGGCGAGCTGTTACTATGAAACTATATTGTATTAAATAAATTTGTAACAAATATACTTTTATGAGTCTCTGTGATGACATTCTGGGAGGCTGGCATTCTCCTTCCTAAGCAAAATCAACAATCCTTTAATCAGAATTGACGAAACTTTTTATATCACGAGGAGCTTCGCTTGACGGTTTTCGAACGGAGTTCCTTCTATTTGGTAGTTCTATTGGAAGGAAATTTTTATTTATGTCCTTCAATTTTAATTTTACTTGGAACTTTGTATTTGTTATTATGTTGATTAGCTTATGTTTATTAGCTAATGTGTTTGCGTTTGCTACTATGTAGGTGAGTTAATGTGTTTGTGTTTGCTAATATGCAACATTTTCTTAATAACAATTTTATTCCAATATTTTAATATGCCAAAAATATGCAGAAATTCTATACAAGTTCTAAAAAAAAAATTTAAGTTTGCTTTATTATTTTAATTCCTTTTTTTGAATATCAGCTTTGGATAATGAAGCTGTTTTGAATTACATTAAGGAATAATATTTTTACTACATTCTCATGTTCAAAACACAAATTTTCTATATATTCGATGTAGATTTTTGAAGATTATATTCAACACATTATTTATATCAACTTTTGTATATTTCTAATACTTACAAGCTTCTATTTCCATAAAATATAACACTTTTTTGAATTCATTACAAAATTTACATGTTGCTTATATAAATCGTTTTGAAAATTTCCTTCTGCTTTTTTTATAAAAATACGAGATCCTTTTTATAACAATTCTTATAAAAAATTAAATAATAACAAAAAAATTCACTTTAATTCTGAAATAGAATATTTTCACCACCAAAAAATAAATAAATACCAAATGAAGGGAAAATAAAGGAAGAGAAATGTATATATTTCAAATTTTGAGTCTATCTATAGGAAGACGATTTATTTGAAAAGGAACATCGGAAGCACGTTCCTCATAAAAATTCAACAAAATTTTCTTCTTTTGCATATTTTACACCCACCCTTTTTTTTTAGGATACCTTAGAACCACTTTTACAAATTCACACCGAAATTCAGTACAAGAAACGGAAGTTTTTTCCGGAAGATATTTGAAAGAGTACAAAAGAAAAACCTCAAAGTCATATGCATGAAAATGCTACTGTATTGACTAGAATATTTTTGAAACATCATATATTTTCATACATAGTATGTCAATTGTTTGAAAGTGTAACAGAAAAAAAAAAGGCAAAATTCATCCCAGTTATTGCTTTTAATCTTATACAAATACCCTGAAGTGTATCTTGAAACTTTTCTATCAGCGTTATAGTTCTTAAGCGGGAGTTAGTTATAAATCTACTTTAGTATGTTATATTTTACAACTAAAAATAAATAAAAACGCTTTTATTATTGACTATTATTCATTAGTTTTAGGTGGATTAATTTAAATAGCTTAAAAAATGTAGAAAGCAGATTTAGCACTTAAATTACTTGTAAAAGACTGCATGTAGCCGTGTTTCCTCCCACACTCTGGCAAGAGTGCCCCCCTATGGCGCTCAGAAGAAATGGTAAGTAGGTCTCAAGACTCGCGCCCTAGGGGAAGTACTGCGAAACCTGCGCTCCCGAAAAGAAATGTTTAGTTTGTAGTCTCTCATCCAGAGAGGTAATATATTTAACGCAACTCTGTGTATTAATTGGCCTACAGACTCTTACCCGAGGAGGAAATATATTTCCCACATCCTTTGTGTAGCTGATTATCCTTAATAAATCATGTTTGTCTCTAATTGTATGTGTGTGGTGTTTGCGCATGTGTAATTAAAGCTGTAATTTCTCGAACCTATACCACAAGTATCTCAACCCAACCACACCCAGTTACTAACGGCTTGTCCATCCGGCACACTACGTACATTAAATATGGTGAGTGTTACCATTCACTGTAATAATATGAACTTAAGTTGAAAGTTACAATTTTAAAGTTGAAAGTTACAAAAACACAAAATTTGTTTAATGACTAGTTAATTAATAGCTAGTTCTTCTAATATATACTAATAATTTTTCATTGAACTGCTAATGATATAAAATCAAGGTGGGAAGTATGGAAATTCACTGGGAAAAAAATTTCCAATATTTTATTTTAAATTCCAATTATTATGAATAAAACCATTAATAAATTTCAAAAAAAAATTATTTTCATGAGATAATGAAATGTGTCAATAAAAAAACAAACTGGGGAATTAAAAAATAATTATTGCTTTTAATTCTAGATTAGACGTAAAAAAAAAAAAAAAAAAATTTTTTCTGTTAGAAAACCTTTTGCTTGCATTCACGCTATTATCGTATTTAAATGCCTTAAAGTGTTTTTGCTATTCACTGTCGTCGTTTTAATATTATAGTAATTTGTATTAAAAATATGTGTTAAAGTATACTATCGCATTAAGTGAAGAAAATAGATATTAATAAATGAACATGAGAAAGTATCTTTATTCTACAAAATGAAGATGCCGAACAATTATTTTATATCACTGTTTATTAAAATAATAGCTACTCATAAATTAAGTGTTTACTTTAATATTATCATGTACAATTTACAGCAAATTATCTGTAGTGATAAAGATTTTGCCACTAGGGGCTGGATAGTATAAAAAAGAAAAGTTTAGCTGCATTGTTTGCAAACATATAGCGAAACAAACGGTGATTTGATGGATTTAGAATGTGAAGTTGGGGGTTTGATGGGCGAGTGACTAGCGCTCTGGCACTCGGTTCCACATGGTTCGAGTCCTGGTGGTACCATATATGTTTGCAGAGGTTCAAAATCCACTTTAAACCGTAAACCCCAATCCAATATAACTGTTGGAAATAAGGCTAACAATCCTGTTAAAAGAGAATCATCTCCTGCCTCGAAATCTTCCAGTAAGCAGATTGCCTTGGCCCATCATGCACTGTTAGTGCCAGGAAGTTAGTATTTTTAATTGATTAGAAAGTGAAAGGACAGCAGATTTGATTTATTTTGTCGCTCTACTGTCATCTTGTGCACACGAGGGCTAAACAGACCGAGACCTACAGTTTAAAGTGGATTCTAAACCACTAACAAACATCCATTCCACCGCCCGGATTCGAGACTGAAGCATGTATATTCATCGCCAGAACACTGCTCCTAGGCCACTAGGCCGCGAAATGATAGCAGGAGCTAGAATTGTAGGAATCGCCATATTTGCAAAACATTGCACCTGGACCTGTAGTGAAAAATTGTCCGGCGAAAACCTGGGTTTCAATGTGGTATTTTCCTGGGTATTTTTATAAGACAAACGCTAATGATAAATTAAGATTCATATTTCATCAAACAGGAAAATTAGGAGACATTTTTAAAACATTAACGTTATCAAAAAAGATTGCCACAAAAAAGTGTTGGAACAAAAAAAAATGCCCAATGGAAGGACCTGAGAATTCTTACAGGATCAATGCAACTCCAGTCACATTCCATGAAAATGGAAGGCAGCATTTCCTTCGATGTTGCTCTTTTTCTATTTCTATTTCTACGAAATTGTAAGTCTTTCCGGTTCTGATTTCACCAAACCCACGGGGCAAAAACACCGAAAACACTTTTTTTCGCCAATTTCTTTTTTTCTTCTACTTCTTACCGCTCCCTTGGTAGTAGTAATAGTAACGATGGATGAAAGGGTTTCCCCATGAAAATGAAAACTCCCTTATCTCTCAGGGGTTTTTTAGAGTAACTTTGTTAATCTGCACGAGGGATAGCTGTGGAGTAAAAAAACATCAGAAATTCAGACTGTATCGTTGCTGGATTTTGAAATTTGTAATAAAAAAATGAAAATCGATTGGTTGCAAGGGTTGTATTGCGTTGAAATACATGGTGTATCGTAGAAATTTGGTTTGTGTTTTCGGTTCTACTGCTATATATAAAGCCCTGTTCAAGTAATGCTACAGATGAAATGCGAGATTAAATTTATAACTAATAAAATCAAAATATAAATTAGTTTTAAGAGGAAATGGTAGAGTCTTTTTTAAACTAAAAGTAGAAATATATAGTAAAATCTTAAATATTTTTTTATAAAAAAAAAATATGTTAATCATGGTTTCTATTCCCTATTAATGCTATCAAATTATTTTGTTAACAGAAAAATAGTGAAATTATTTTAATTTTTATTTTTTTTGCATAAAATGTTTCTTTTGCATTAACGTTTCTAAAGAAGCCTAAAAATTACATTTGCATTTCCTTAAATGCATATAAATATAACCATTTTAACGCTTTTTCAATGCAGGTGCATGATGCTTCTACAAATTGACCCTTGTATTTGCGAAATTGGTTGATATCTTTACACTGAGTATACGTCTTCGTCAAAACTCAATATTGGGCTCTTGTGCCATAGAAGCTTAGTATAAATTTTTACAGATGTGCATCTGAAAAGCACAAAATTTTTTCAAGAACTCAATAAAAATGAGTTTTCAACACACGAATACCATGTCCCACAGTATCATAAATACGAAAATATCCGATTTGAATTGCTTTATAGATTTTGAATTAAATTCCCCTAGAACAAAAACATTGATCACTGAATCACACTACTCCAAGATCTGGTAAAAATAAGAAACAAACAGTATGATTTAAATTTTTTTATAACAAATTATAATGAGCAAGTGAAGTTATGACTTTTTTTATGAATAAGATCCCATCCAACTTGGTGTGTATAAATACACACCAATTTAATGTAAATAAGTCTATTTAAATATCCTATGATGATGAATTCTTTAACTATGACTCTGCAAAAGGAAGCAATCCATATTTTGCCTCACATATGAATAGCACAATATGCAAACAAATTCCTTTCAAAAGATACTTTCTTCTGCCCGTAACTAAATAACAAGTAAGGAAACTGAATATGAGATACAGAAATGTGAAGTAATATAAAAAGGTTAAGTCAATAATTCATATAGCTGTTGTTTTAAATAAATGCCACACAATTTGTCTGGAGATCATTCTACGTTGGTGATAACGACAGGTGCATAGCAGATTGCATAGGATATTCTATCCAAGTCTTTCTATATTGCATTCATGTCATGTAGTTGGAATTTTTTATGAACACTCACCGGAGGTTTGGTTTGCAGCTCTACGGTAATTTTGTTTACACTTTAGGCTAATTAGACTGGGACTTTTAATGTGGATTCCGAACCACTACTATTACACCACACCACATCACTGTGCCTAGAGCTGATTAGCCCATTTACATTTCGGGAATGATGTGGGTGAGAAGTCTGATTGGATTCTGTGAAGCCCTACGGTTATATTAGACCGGGACTTACGGCTTAAAGTGGATCCAAACGACTACAAATATACATGGTATCCAACAACACCCAACATCAATCGCCGGGCCTGGAAGCCGAAATCTGTGACACTGAGTGCGTGAACATTAGCCACTCGCTTAACAAATACCCATGCCACTGCCAGGATTCGAACTTGAAGCCTATGGTAACATTGACCAAGCACTAGTCAACTAGACATCAGGCCGCCACTCACAGGTGGATAAAATAAAAAGAATTGCATTGATTCTCTTGATTCACTTTCACAACTTTTTGACTTGCAGATTTATTCTGCCCATCTCTATCATAAGCCTGCTAATTTTCAGTTAAGATTCACATATCGACTTTCGAATTTTTCTATTCACTTCAAAAAATCAACATGCTATCCACCAAGCAGCTTTGATCAAGTTGTACATTTAAAAAAAAATCCTATAAGTTTAATTTTTAACATGAGAAATATATATCTAAACAAAACTATTATTGTAACATCCACCTCCATTTCAAAACATTAACTTCAGAGATCAATAAACCTTAGGCCATTAAATGATATTGAGGTACATAGAAAACCATTTAATCAGAGTTAGGGCGAAATTGAGTAGTTCGATCAACAATTAAGATTCTTCAGAGTAGCATTATTTGTTTTCCCCTTTCCCTTACTGAGATCTCGTCCATGTCTCAGAAACAATGCAGATCTCATATCACCTTGGACTTCCATCGCTAATGGACAATACTTGTTTTCGACCGACAAACCTTGCTTGCTGAATCGGGATTCTTATTGTTATTTCAGTAAAAACAAAATCACCCTTGTTATAGGAATACTTTGAAGTCATTCACTATTCTCTAGTGCCTTACAAGATCTAATAATAAGTTCTGGTTTGTCCTTCTAAGAATAAAAAACGCTGTGAGGTGAAGTAAATTTTTTTTGTATTAAATGAAGATTCAAATGTTGGAATAACTTAATGAGACAATAAAAAGTTTTAATCAAATCAATTTATTTAACGGAAAAGATTTTATTTAATTAAAACTTTTAAAATCTGAATATTGTTGAAGTTTCAACTGCTAAACTGTAGCTTTTAAAGACGAATAAATTAAACAAAAGATAATATCAGAAATACTTAACTTTATTGCAATTATATCATTACGTAATTTTTAGAAGTTACCTGTTGGTTAAATCATCGGGATTCTGAAAGATTCATCGAGATTCTACTATGAAGTCTAGTAGCTATAGATATTGTATTCTCAATTTTGGACTATTACCCTCTATAGCTTTGAGAAGTTAGGCATTGGAATCAAGCCTCTTATTTTTCGGGTAGAATCGCAAATACCACAATATTAAAAAATATATACATATTTGTGAATGTCTTATTAGAGAAAACTTGGAAAACTAACATCCACCTCTATTTCTAAACATTAACTTGATATATCAATAAACTTCAGGTCATTAAATGATATTGAGGTACATAGAAAACCATTTAATCACAGTTAGGGAGAAATTGAGTAGTTCGATCAACAATTAAGATTCTTCAGAGTATCATTATTTGTTTTCCCCTTCCCGAGATCTCATCCACGTCTCGGAAACAATGCAGATCTCATATCACCTCGGACTTCCATCGCTAATGGACAATACTTGTTTTCGACCGACAAACCTTGCTCGCTGAATCTCGATTCTCATTGTTATTTCAGTAAAAACAGAACCACTCTTGTTATGGGAATAGTTCGAAGTCATTCACAATTCTCTAGTGTCTTACAAGATGTGATATTAAATTCTGGTTTATCCTTGTACGAATAAAAAACGCTGTAAGGTGAAGTAAATATATTTTTTTTTTGTATTAAATGAAGATTTAAATGATGGAATAACTTAAAGAGACCATAAAAAGTTTTAATTAAACTAGTCGTTAACAATTTATTTTAACTAAAATGATTTTAATTAATTAAATTGATCAAAATATTATGCGATCGAAGTTTCACTGTAAATCGTAGCTTTTAAACATGTATAAATTAAACAATAGACACTTTAAGAAATGTTTAACTTTATTGTAATTAAACCATTGCGTAATTTTTAGAAGTTATATGGTGGTTAATTCATCGAAATTCTGAAAGATTTATCGAGAATCTACTCAGAATTCTAGTAGCTATAGATATTTTCTCAATTTTTGGATGGTTACCTCTATAGCTTTGAGAAATTAGGTATTTGCATTAGGTCTAGCATTAAAAGATATATGTTTATTTATGCATGTTATAGAGAAAACTTTAAACACTCGAATCATTCTGTCAAAATGCAGATGTTAGACTTCCCTTTAAATCTATTCTGTTTTTGAAATAAACATTTTATATCCATTTATTGTTGAGCTGTAACCATAATTTTGCAAGTACGCGATTTTTTCAATTTAATCCAAAAAGCGTTATTTTGCATTATGCTGAAATGTTATATCATAGATTGTAATTTTAATACTATATTTAGTATAACCTAATGTTACAAGTATTGTTATATTACAGAAATAAATGCAGTTCAGGTATTGTTATGTCAAATATATTATTCGGAATCGCCTAATGCCACGCCAGTATTAGAAATAATGTTATATGGATATATATTCAGTATACCTAATGTTACAGGTATGGTTATGTTATAGATATGCTACGTAATGTTACAACATTGTTATGTTACGAATATATATTAAATATCACCTAATGTTACGGGTATTATGTTAGGAGTATGTATTCAATATTACTTATTGTTACAGGTTTTGTTAAGTTACGGAGGTATATTCAGTATAACTTAATGCTATGTAATGTTACAATATTGCTATGTTATGAATATATATTAAATGTCACCTAATGTTACATGTATTATGTACATGTATTATTATGTGCGAATACATATTCAATATCAATAATGATGCATATAGTGTTTTGTTAAGAATACATATTCAATATTACTTAATATTACAGGTATTGTTATGTTATAGATATATATTCAGTTTCACTTAAAGCTACTTAAAGTTACAATATTGTTATGTTACGAATATATATTCAATATCAAATAATGTTACAAGTATTATTTTACGAGTATATATTTAATATCACCTAATATTACAGGCATTGTTATGTGAGTATATACTCAGCATCATCTAATGTTAAACGAATATAGTTCTATTCAATTATACGACACAAGCATCGTATCTTATATTATTTAATGAAAGTTTCTTTTATTAAGTAATATAAGAAGTAATTATAAAACAAGTCGTTTAAGTCAAGCGACATTCGACATGAAATTTAAAGCGGTCTTAGTTTAATGGTAATCTTCTGTTAAATTACAGCTTTAAAATATGGATACGTAATAAATTAAAGAATAAAATATTTAATTTCATTGCAATAAAATCATTATGTTATTGCAATCAAATCCTCGTTTAATTATAACTTAATTAGGAAAATAAAATACAGTCAAAATTAAACCCTGCTTTTTGTATGGCTTACATACATAATTAGGTGAACTTTAAAATGTTAAATACATGAAAATACTTATATTAATATTTTTAAATTTCTAAAAACATTTATTTTTATTGCATGTTCTTTAACAACTTTGTAATAAGGCAACGTTTGAAAATGTTGCAGAAAGGAAGAAATTTCTTTGAAATAAATTGGACTGGATCTCGTAGTTGGGAAACTGGAATTCTGCATTCAGAAGTTTCGCAACTGTTTTCCTTGTAAATGAATGCGAGTTCTTTTTCCAAGGAAAAGGAAATGTCGAGAAAACTTCTTGAAAAGTTTCTTTCCTTGAGCCACGTTTCACCACAAGACGTAAACGCAACTTTATGTCACATTTAAACTAGTGTTACAGCTTTATTTGTTCAAAATATAAGCGACGAAAACTTTCAGATATCATACTGTGACAGAAAAAAAAAAAAGAGTATTCTTTGAACTAAAAATGTCTAGAAAAAACATTGCTTTCTTTATATGGTGTCACGAATGTTACAGTGAATGTGAGATACAATTTATTTCCATGAAAAATGGGATTTTATTTCTCCGGAGATTGTGAAATCATGAAAATTAATTTTTTTTTTAAAATTTAGTTTAATTAATAGAAAAATTATTTTAAATTTAGAAAATTTTAATTAAATGTTTTTTTTCAACATGTGAACATCCCTTATCCAATTAGCATAAAATGCACCGCAATTTAAATCCTTGTATTAATTGCAAACATTAGATGCATTTATAAAATAATAAGAATACGTCCATAAAATATTTACAATAATACTTGTATATTTCTAAAAAAAATTGTTTTCAGTAAATGGTTTTAGTGTTTGGTATAGTCTGCAAAATGTATAGTAGCCATACAAGATCATATAAAATTGAAATGGTTGAAAAAAATTAAAAAATATTAATATTATATTATGTTTATTTATTAAAGATTCCATGATTATGTTATAAAATAATTAATTATAAATTAAAATGAATTAATTAATTATAAATTAAAATTAATAATAAAAGTAATTAATTATAAATTAAAATTAATTAATAATAAAATAAAAATAATTAATTATAAAGTAATTTTATTATAAATTGTATAGTTTGAATACAAGAGTTATGATTATAATTGACATACTTAGAACCAGATTGCAAAAATTGTATAGGACAACATTTAGTCAAATTTATTATTTTATTAAAGCTTCCATGATTTTGCTATAAAATAGTTACGTAAACGTTTTTCTTTGAAAACAAAGAAAAAAATAATAAAATTGTATAATTTGAATACAAGGATCATGATTAAAATTGTCATAGAATCAGATTGAAAAATTGTACAGGACAACATTCAGTCACATTTATTATTTTATTAAAGCTTCAATGATTTTACTATAAAAGAGATAGGTAAAGGTTTTATTTCTTTAAAACAAAGAAAAAGTAATAAAATTAAATAGTTCAAATCCAAGGGCAATGATTAAAATTAACGTTGAATCAAATTGTAAAAATTTTATAGGACAATATTGAGTTAAATTTCAAATTCGCCGGAATCAGTTTTAGCATCTCACAAAGTCGAGCGTAACTCAAACACTAATGAATATTTTGACGTGAAATTTCACACAAATGTCAAGGACAATGCCAGCAACCTAAAAAAGAAAAAAAAATTGAAATTCCATTAGCCCCGGAAATTTTAAATTGAAAATTGGTCTTACTTTTTGGACACAGTAGTATTCTTAGTTCGTTCATGAGCAATTAAACACACATGAAAAAAAAAAAAACGTTATATAAGTGTTACGCCGTACTATTCTTTTTAGTTAGCAAATTACACAGTGCTATTCGTTTTTTAAATGTAAGAGAAGTAAAACTGGCTGAAATTCATCGTCATATTAGTGAAGAGTTTTTAGAAGATTCTATAAGACATTATGCGAAGTGCAGTTCATCGCTCATAGCGTGTGAATAAGACGCTATGAGCGATGAAGTGCAACCTAGAAGACGTTATGAGACGCTATTATGTGAAGTGTGTGGAGAAGACGTTATAAGACGCTTTTATGTGATGTGCAGGGAGATGGCGTTATACGACGCTATTATATGAAGTGTATGGAGAAGATTCTTTGAGCAATGAAGTGCATGGAGAAGACGTTATGAGACGCTATTATGTGAAGTGTGTGGAGAAGACGCTATGAACGCTGCAGTGTATGGAGAAGATATTATAAGATGCTATTATACACTGAAGTGACAAAAGTCATGGGATAGCAATATGCAAATTTTCAGATGGCAGTAGCATCGCGTAGAACAGGTATAAATGCGCAGTGCTTTCGCAGAGCTTTCATTTCTGTTCAAGTTATTCCTGTGAAGAGGTTTTGACGTGATGATGACCGCACGACGGGAATTAACAGACTTTGAACGCGGAATGTTAGTTGGAGCTAGACGCATGGGTCTTGCCATTTCGGAAATCGTTAGGGAATTCAACATTCCCAGATCCACTGTGTCAAGAGTGTGCCGAGAGTATGAAATTTCAGGCATAACATCCAACTATGGACAGCGCAGTGGTCGACCGCCTGCACTTAACGACCGAGACCGGCGACGTCTGCAAAGAGTCGTAAATTCTAACAGACAAGCAACACTGCGTCAAATAACCGCAGAAATCAATGTGGGACGTACAAGGAACTTGTCTGTTAGAACTGTGCGGAGAAATTTGGCTTTCTTGGGCTATTCCAGCAGAAGACCGACTCGAGTGCCTTTACTGACAGAACGACATCGCTTGCAGCGACTCTCGTGGGCACGTGAGCATATCGGTTGGTCCCCAGATGAATGGAAAACCGTGGCCTGGTCCGATGAGTCCCGATTTCAGTTGGTAAGAGCTGATGGTAGGGTTCGAGTGTGGCGCAGACCCCACGAAGTCATGGACCCAAACTGTCAGCAAGGCACTGTTCAAGCTGGTGGTGGCTCCGTAATGGTGTGGGCTGTTTTTTCATGGCATGGACTTGGTCCTCTGGTGCGACTGGACCGAACATTGACTGGAAATGCTTATGTTCAGCTACTTGGAGATCACTTGCAGCCATTCATGGACTTCATGTACCCAAACAACGATGGGATTTTTATGGATGACAATGCGCCATGTCACCGGGCCACAGCTGTTCGCGATTGGCTTGAAGAACATTCTGGACAATTCCAACGAATGATCTGCCCACCTAGATCGCCCGACATGAATCCCATCGAGCATTTATGGGACATCATCGAGAGGTCTGTTCGTGCCCAAAATCCTGCACCATCAACGCTTTCACAATTATGGACGTCTATCGAGACAGCATGGCTCAATATTCCTGCAGTAGACTTCCAACGACTTGTTGAGTCCATGCCACGTCGAGTTGCTGCACTTCGCCGGGCGAAAGGAGGGCCGACACGATATTAAGAGGTATCCCATGACTTTTGTCACTTCAGTGTATGATGTGTATAGAGAAGACTTTATAAGGTGCTATTATGTGAAGTGTTTGGAGAAGATTCTATGAGCGATGAAGTGCATGGAGAAGACGTTACGAGACGCTATTATGTGATGTGTGTGGAGAAGACGTTATGAGACGCTATTATGTGATGTGTGTGGAGAAGACGTTATGAGACGCTATTATGTGATGTGTGTGGAGAAGACGTTATGAGACGCTATTATGTGAAGTGTGTGGAGAAGAAGCTATGGACGCTATGGTGTATGGAGAAGATATTATAAGATGCTATTATATGATGTATATGGGGAAGGCGTTATACGACGCTATTATGTAAATTGTGGGGAGAAGACGCTATGAACACCGACGTGTGTGGAGAAGACGTTATGAGACGCTATTATGTGAAGTGCGTAGAGAAGACGCTATGAGCGATGAAGGAATGGAGAAAAAAATTATAAGACGCTATTATGTGAAGTGTGTGGAGAAGAAACTATGTGATGTGATCACGCCTTCTCCATACACTTCTCCTCTTTAAAACGCTATTATTTGCAGTGTAGGGGGAAATTACTTGTGGAAAACGTTATGAGACGCTATTATGTGAAATGTGCCGAAAAGATGTTATAAGACGCTACTATGTGAAGTATATGGAGGACTACTGGACATACAAGAATACAGGTGTACTTTCAAGTATAATTGATCTTATTTTCATCTAGGATAAAAAATCAGGAAACCAAGAACTTGATTGCAAATGTGTTGCCTACAGTTTTGAAAGCAGTGACAGAAACGCATGCCATTAGCAGATTAAAACAAGGCTTATTATCTAACGGCATATTACAAGAATAAATCTTTTCAGTGTAAGCAAAATGGGCATTTAACTCTTTAGTCCGTAAAGCATTTAAAATATTAAGCGTTATTATAAATGATCCTATTCAGCGCATTTAATTATGACACGTAACTTATGAAGTAAATCACCATACTATAATTCAAATAACAATCATATCCGTTGGAGATACTTAATACTTTTCCTTAATAATTACCTTAATTTATCTTTTAAAAACTGTTCTTCACGACTGAACAATGTGAAGCAAAACAGAAAACAAAATAATAGCTCACATTCATTGTTTTAGTCTCAACGCTAAAAACTCTCTTAACTGCATTGATGACAATAGGAACACAAACTAACAGGCTTTTATAATGAGACACTGTCGCAATGTTAGTTCTCCTCTGGAAAAGTGCAATCCTTGTTAACTGTGTCTGTGTCGTTAGCGAAAATTCCACCGTTTATTTCCTGAATAACTTTATGCATTATCTCGCCCTCAGGAAATGATAGAAAGGAAAATACTTTTCTCAAAGCTTATCAAACAGGAGATATTAATTACATTTTATTATAGAAGAATATAAGCGTTGGAAATATTAAAATACTTCCATGAGCGGAGAACTGTTATTTTGTGATAAAAATTTCGGGATTAAAAGCTTTTGTTGCTTGAAAATAAAAGTTTATATTGCACTAATGAAATAGAAGTCGGTAATCATAAAAATATTTCAATGCACTGATAATTATAGTTCGTTCTTTATAGGGACTGGATACAAATTGCAGTTAGTGCTAGTCTCGACATTCAGGAGCAAGGGAAAATCAGGATTAAATTCATTTGCATCTTCAAATAAGTAATTAATTAAAAAGCGTTACTTAAAGAAATTTGTCTTTACAGAAAGAAATTAATTATTGTAAACGTGTTTGCTCCTACACATTAGCAAAGAGCGCCTCCGGTAGAGTTCAGGAGAAATGGTCAATAGGCCTGAGACTCTCATAAGAGAGGAAGTACTGCACAACCTGCGCTCCTGCTGAGAGACGCTTAGTTTATAAGGAAGAAGGCGTTATATGTGAAGTGTGTGGAGAAAATTCTATGAGTGATGAAAAGCATGGAGAAGATATTATAAGATACTATTATATGATGTGTATAGAGAATTCGTTATACGACGCTATGTGAAGTGTATGAAGAAGATTGTATGAGAGATGGAATGAATGGAGAAGATGTTATGAGGCTTATTAAGTGAAGTATGTGGAGAAGACACTATGAACGCTGAAGTGTATAGAGCAGATATTATTATATGATGTGTATAAAGAAGGCGTTATACGACGCTATTATGTGAAGCGTATGGAGAAGAGTCTATGAGCGATGAAGTGTTTGGAGAAGATATTATAAGACGCTATTACATGTTGTGAATGGTGAAGGCGGGATAAGACGTATATGGAGGTCTAAGGGATATACAAGAATACCAGTTGACTTTCCGATATAACTACCCACATTTTCATCTTGCTTAAAAAAATTCCAGGAAACCAGAAACTTGATTGCTAATTCTTTACATATATTTTCAAAATCGTCGTCGATTCTCTACATTTCTAAAAAAAGCTATCCCTACATTTAGCAAAGTAGTGACTGGAACGTATGCCATTAGCAGATTACAGCAAGGCTTATTATCTAACGGTATATTACAAGAATAACTCTTTTCACAGTAAGCAGAATGGGCATTTAACTCTTACTCCGTAAATGTCAGTACAGTGTTTAAAATATTAAGCATTATTATACATGATCCCATTCAGCGCACTTAATTATGACACGCAACTTATGAAATAAATCACCATACTATAATTCAAATAACAATCATATTCGTTGGAGATACTTAATTCTTTTCCTTAATAATTATCTTAATTTATCTTTTAAAAACTGTTCTTCACGACTGAACAATGTGAAGCAAAACAGAAAACAAAATAATAGCTCACATTCGTTGTTTTAGTCTCAACGCTAAAAACTCTCTTAACTGCATTGATGACAATAAGAACACAAACTAACGGGCTTTTATAATGAGACACTGTCGCAATGTTAGTTCTCCTCTGGAAAAGTGCAATCCTTGTTAACTGTGTCTGTGTCGTTAGCGAAAATTCCACCGTTTATTTCTTGAATAACTTTATGCATTATCTCGCCCTCAGGAAATGATAGAAAGGAAAATACTTTTCTCAAAGCTTATCAAACAGGAGATATTAATTACATTTTATTATAGAAGAATATAAGCGTTGGAAATATTAAAATACTTCCATGAGCGGAGAACTGTTATTTTGTGATAAAAATTTCGGGATTAAAAGCTTTTGTTGCTTGAAAATAAAAGTTTATATTGCACTAATGAAATAGAAGTCGGTAATCATAAAAATATTTCAATGCACTGATAATTATAGTTCGTTCTTTATAGGGACTGGATACAAATTGCAGTTAGTGCTGGTCTCGACATTCAGGAGCAAGGGAAAATCAGGATTAAATTTATTTGCATCTTCAAATAAGTAATTAATTAAAAAGCGTTACTTAAAGTTTTTTTAAAAGAAATTTGTCTTTACAGAAAGAAAGAAATTATTGTAAGCGTGTTTGATCCTACACATTAGCAAAGAGCGCCTCCGGTAGCGTTCAGGATAAATGGTCAATAGGCCTGAGACTCTCATACGAGAGGAAGTACTGCGCAACCTGCGCTCCCGCTGAGAGACGCTTAGTTTATAAAGAAGAAGGCGTTATATGTGAAGTGTGTGGAGAAAATTCTATAAGTGATGAAAAGCATGGAGAAGATATTATAAGATACTATTATATGATGTGTATAGAGAATTCGTTATACGACGCTATGTGAAGTGTATGAAGAAGATTGTATGAGAGATGGAATGAATGGAGAAGATGTTATGAGGCTTATTATGTGAAGTATGTGGAGAAGACACTATGAACGCTGAAGTTTATAGAGCAGATATTATTATATGATGTGTATAAAGAAGGCGTTATACGACGCTATTATGTGAAGCGTATGGAGAAGAGTCTATGAGCGATGAAGTGTTTGGAGAAGATATTATAAGACGCTATTACATGTTGTGAATGGTGAAGGCGGGATAAGACGTTAATATGTGACGTATATGGAGGGCTAAGGGATATACAAGAATACCAGTTGACTTTCCGATATAACTACCCACATTTTCATCTTGCTTAAAAAAATTCCAGGAAACCAGAAACTTGACTGCTAATTCTTTACATATATTTTCAAAATCGTTGTTGATTCTCTACATTTCTAAAAAAAGATATCCCTACATTTAGCAAAGTAGTGACTGGAACGTATGCCATTAGCAGATTAAAGCAAGGCTTATTATCTAACGGTATATTACAAGAATAACTCTTTTCACAGTAAGCAGAATGGGCATTTAACTCTTACTCCGTAAATGTCAGTACAGTGTTTGAAATATTAAGCATTATTATACATGATCCCATTCAGCGCACTTAATTATGACACGCAACTTATGAAATAAATCACCATACTATAATTCAAATAACAATCATATTCGTTGGAGGTACTTAATTCTTTTCCTTAATAATTATCTTAATTTATCTTTTAAAAACTGTTCTTCACGACTGAACAATGTGAAGCAAAACGGAAAACAAAATAATAGCTCACATTCATTGTTTTAGTCTCAACGCTAAAAACTCTCTTAACTGCATTGATGACAATAAGAACACAAACTAACGGGCTTTTATAATGAGACACTGTCGCAATGTTAGTTCTCCTCTGGAAAAGTGCAATCCTTGTTAACTGTGTCTGTGTCGTTAGCGAAAATTCCACCGTTTATTTCTTGAATAACTTTATGCATTATCTCGCCCTCAGGAAATGATAGAAAGGAAAATACTTTTCTCAAAGCTTATCAAACAGGAGATATTAATTACACTTTATTATGGAAGAATATAAGCGTCGGAAATATTAAAACTTCCATGAGCGGAGAAATGTTAGTTTGTGATAAAAATTTCGGGATTAAAAGCTTTTGTTGCTGAAAATAAAAGTTTATATTGCACTAATGAAATAGAAGTCAGTGTCATAAAAATATTTCCGTAATTATAGTCCGTTGTTTTATAGGGACTGGATCAGGATAATAAGTTATCAAGTTTATTTGCAGCATCAAACAAGTAATTAATTGGAAAATACATTAAATACATAGAATTAATAGTACTATTTTTCAAATATTTTTAATCTTAGTGATACTAATACGACATATACTTAAAGTTTTTTTAAAAGAAATTTGCTTTTACATGAAAAGAAATTATTGTAAGCGTGCTTCCTCCTACGCATTGGCAAGAGCACCCTCTGTGATGTTCAGGAGAAATGGTCAGTAAGCCTTGAGATTCTCACCCGAGAAGGAGTACTGCGCAACCTACGCTCCCACTGAGAAACGTTTAGTTTGTAATCTCTCATCCCGAGAGGAAATACACAGTCCATTACATTAATGTGACCACCACCTACTTTCGACGTCAACTGAAATAACCAATCACAAAAGGCAAGTGGCAGCACATTGCAGGGGATTGTATATAAAGAATTACACTTAATTCCACATTCCAAACTCCACTTAAAGCCAGAATATACAAGAGTGTATATTCTGGCTTTTGATAGGTGGCCACATTAATGTGACTGGACTGTGTATATTTAAAGCAACCCTGAGTATGAGTTGACATACACAGACTCTCACCCGGAAAGGTAGTATATTTCGCGCATCCCGTGTGTACCTGAGTATCTGGTTCTCAGCTTAGAAGTGGAAACATTCCATGAATCCATAATTATAGGTCTTTAAATGTGTTAAATATAGTATGTGTGTGGTGTTTGTGCGTGTTCATATGAAGTTGAAATACTTGAAGCAGAGGTTGGAGAACTCACAACTCCACCACACCCAATTACAATCTGATTACCCAACCTGCACACTACACTATTAAAAAAATCTGAGCATGCCTTCTGCAAACTAAAGCAACAATAAAAATAATATTTTTAAAAACTAAATTATAGTAAAAATAAAATCTGCTCTGCAAATTTCAACTTATCGTGTGTGAACGTTCGAGAACGGATGAATAAACTCAGGAATATGCCAATGTTTAATAATGCAAGAGATATATGGAGGAATTGGTTGGAATACTATACGAATGTCCAAATTCAATAGCCACATGAATAAAGTAATATTGAATAGATCAAAAACTTCATGAAGATTGAATTGTTCAAGAATCTCTAAAAGAGTATTTAAAAGTAAGATAAATGTAGTCGTAAATTAAGAATGAAATATTCCCCATTCTACAAGAAACGTTGTCACATACAATACCCAAAAGAATATATAAAAGTTTGAAAATTCTAGTCGTAAATGAAGAAAGAATTATTACAAATACAATAAGAAGCACTACACAGCTTAATAGGCACCGGAAAATGCCAAAAGTCATAAATATGAAACTTCAAAAAGCAGGAATTGATCAACGCACTACGAGTACTTATAGCCATTGGATATACAAATGTTTAAAATACCAACCCAAAACATGAAATGTGTTTCAAAACCATGCTACAAAACATTTCAAACAAAAGTCAAATTCTAGAAATTACTGAGAATTAACATTATTCATAAATCTTTCCAAGAGTTAAGGGGGCCCAAATTACCATTTTCTGCCAAAATTTGCAATGGAGATTTATTTGCTTGACCCTCATTTTCGGTTAACGTCACGAGCCCTTAAGCAGGACAACATCATGCTCACACATGATAAAAAAATTTGTTTTTATATTACTTGTTTAAGTCAATTCCTTCTTTTTTTTCACTATATTGCAGAAAGTACTTTATAAATAATTTGCATTCATTTTTTTAAGTTTATCTAGCGCCATCTATTGGTAGATATATGCAACTTAAATCTAAAAAAACTAAAATTAATTAATTAAATTTTATTACTGAATTAATATTTGAAAAAACTGCATTAACAATAAGTGTCCTCCACTACAAGTTCAAAAAAATGCATTTGAACTTGAATGGATGAATAAGAAGCATTTTATTAACGATTGAAAATTTGAACAAGATATATATAATAAGGAGAGTGTGAGCTATTAGAAGGAATTGAAAAAAGAATACGTAAACAATGAAAACATTTCATTTTATATAATATAAATGCTTTTGTAAATAAAATAGCCTTGCGCTAAATCACACATATTGAAAGACAAAGAAACGGCATCATATAACCTATAATTTTATCTTTATTTATGATCTATTTGATGACATATGTTAGAAACCTATGACTCTAAAGTATTCCTTATGATATGAAAAATTTGTTGAAAACGAAGTTTATCTTGCGCAAAAAAAGAACTAATAAACCCTTAAACTAGAAATCCTTTCAACGTAATTTGCAGTTAATTATAAATATGGATTTTAATAAAATTAAAAAAAAACTCTAGCAAATATGCATCTCTCTAATTATCTGTCAATACATCAATACATATTTATAAATATGCATATTTACTGCTTTTTTTCTTGCATGTGAGTTGAATAGCTTTAATATGAAAGCAGTAAAACGTAATTAAATGAAAAATAATATTTTTTTTTCCCTTTCCTCCAAATAATTAGTCCTTGATGCTGTTATATCATAATTCTGAACTCATTTAAATTTCTAATAAAAATGGAATTATTTTTTCAATATATTGTATAAACTTATTAAAAAGAAAAATGTATTACAAAAATGAGGTCCAAAAATGAGGATGAATATATACGTATATATAATTTATTTATTTTTTATTTATTGAAATTATGGATATTTTCTAATTAATTTTAAAATGAACTTGTGTGATTTATGAATGTCAATTTAAAAAATCTTCAATGAAATAGAAACACAAAACTTTTTCACACATATAAGTATTAAACATGGCCAAAGCATTTAAGAGGAAGTTTTTGTTGATGAAATTCAAGTAAACCTTTGGTTTAAGAGGTTAATTTGTATTTTTTCCCCCTAATTAAAAAAAATGCTACGCCAAGTTTGAACTTAAGAGAAAATTTTCATTCTACTATCACTCTACATTAAGAGACCTTAAGAGAAAATTTTTAATCCTCTCAATTTTTAAAGTTTAACTCTTCAGGAAAAAAATAGAATATACTTATTAATGTACTTGAATTAACTAAATTTTTAGAAATTTCATGTAATATGAAATTATTAAGTAATATCTTGAAGTTATCGAAATGTTTCTAAGAAACGCATGTCGTAAAATCAATCAAATATCCTTTAAAAAAAATTATGGATATTTTAGAATTAATTTTAAAATGCAATTGCGTGGCATATGAATGCCAATTAAAAAAACTCCAATGAAAAAGAAACACAAAACTTTGGTCATATTCAATACTTATAAGTGGGACAAAGAATTTAAGAGGAAGTTTCCATTGTTGAAATTCAAGTAAATCTTTAGTTTAAGTCGTTAATTTGTAAAAAATATTTTTCTCCAATTAAAAATATACTACGCCAAGTTTGATCTTAAGAGAACATTTTCATTCTGCCCTCAACTCTTCATTAAAAGATCTTAAAAGAAATTTTCAATCAAGCTTAATCTTTAAGATTTAATTCTTGAAAAAAAAATGAGAATATACTTATTAATATATTTGAATTAACTACAGCTTTAGCAATTTCATATAATATGAAATTATTAAGTACTACTCTTGAATTTATCCAAATGCTCCTAAAACAAGCATGCCAAAAAATTAATCAAATGCCTTGTAAAAAAAAAGTAAAAAAAGAATAAGAGATGTAAAGAAACTAGGTATAGATAATATCTTTCTATTGCTCGCATGGTATGAAACAGTTTTAAACTTACTCAGTGTTTATACATCTATAAAGAAAATAGAATTGCTTCTGTTATCGTAAGAGCACATCGTACTTAGTCACAACGAACACGAAGTGAGTTGTTGACTTATTTAATAAAGTTAACGTAAAGCAAAAGATAAGGGTACGGTATTTTATATTTTATCCTAATCTTTCATGGAGATAAGGTAACTCCAACGGAAACACAGCAGTGTGTTTTGTGAAGAAACGTTTTAGTTGTTAAACGACTTTAACTTTTCTACATCCAAAAAAAAAAAAATAATAATAAAAATAAATAAAAACACTATGATAATGGACATGATTCATGAAACGAAAATGATCATGTTCATGTTCATGCTAATGAAGAAGAAGGATAATACTTGGTGTTATATTAAATTACTAAGAAATTTTTATATCAACTATCAGGTAATATTTTCTATCCAAATCCTGCATATGTATATATATATATATATATATATATAAATCATTACACATACATCTGCAATTATTCTTTGATAATCTCCAATATCATTCAATGTTAAATTAATAAATACATTTATATTATGGCACATATATGGATAAAATTTTTTGTTGAATATTGCAAGAAATTTTGTATTTTAAATTTAAAACAATATTATTTTCTTGAACATTGGAATTAAAACAAGTAATTTAATTCGCAAGTTGTTGTTATTATTTGGACTAATACTGGTTTAGGTTGTATGGTTTGTTTTCTTTCAAAGATTCAACAACATTTATTTTAAATTTAAAGCATAAAAAATTAATTTCATTTAGTAAAGACAAAAATTCTATAATCTTGAAAGTGGAAATATTCCTTTAACTTACTAAATAGTTTTTGTGACATATATTGTCTACACTGATTTGTGTTGCTACTAAATATTATCTACATTTATCATATATAACGAATTTCTCAATATAAATATTTCGATATATATACTACATTGAATACCTCATGATAGTATCAAATAATTATCGGAATATTATATTTTAAGTTGTTATGATCTAATATTTTTTAAAGAATAATTTTGATTTTTTTTAAATATTATTAATTCAAACGGCCATTTTTTTCAAAATAACGGTATTCACTTTTGAAAATCCAAAATAAGAAATTGTTAATGTTAAGTTTTAATTTTCCCTTCCTTCTTTACGTTTAGCTACTAGATTTAATAATTAATTCATTTTAATTTTTATAATTATTAATTAAATTAATAATTGTATTAGATTCCGGAAAGTAAAATTTATGCTGACATTCTTATAATGGCAATTCATTATAAGAATGCAAAAATGAATTGTCCAAATCAGAAATTAAGCTATAAAATAGTTTGTTGTATTATCTTTTAATAATAACACAATAATTTCTAATTTCGTATCAAAATTTTATTAATTTAGATAGTATCAAATACTTCTGATAGTATTTTTACTACTTTTTGAACCATACAGCATGTGTTACTTTAATTTAAATTTCAAGATTCAATGACTCATTCTCAATGTAGAACTAAATTGCTGAAAAATTAGTCCTGTATTAGGGTAAATGAAATAACTTTGTGATTGCTTTATAAAGGATTTTAATATATGGTCCCTCTTAAGATTATAAAATAATTTGTAGTTACTAATGATGAAAATAAGAATGCAAGAATTGCATAATTACAAGCCATTCTTTGAATGTTACTATGGATACAGTGTTTTTGTAAGACAAAGTGTTGAATTCTTTTGGCGTAATATTTTACATCGTCTGCTCAACTCTTTTTTTTTTTTTTCAACCCTTTTTTTCCGCCCAAATTTTTTCCAACAGAATGTGGGTGATATAAAAATACATATGGTATTCGCAAAATAAAATGTGAATTACGATATAAGTGTGATGAAACTCAATCTTCTTTTCTTTTTCTTAACAGTACTGCAAATCGTAAATTGCTATTGATTTTCCGATTAATCTGGTCATGGTTTCTTAAGAGGATTCGTCTCCTTTCAACATATATAAGTAAGAGTTTAAGGATAACTTCTAAGAACTCTTAAGTTCTTTTAAATTTATGCATTTACGCTTTCAAAGCATACCCAATTTTTACTAAGTTATTTATTTAAGCAACACCTAAGTAATTACAGTCTTCAGACAGTTACGGGTACAGCTGTCGTTTTCATTTTCAGTTCCTCCTATTAGCTCACACTCTCCCTATATATATATATATATATATATATATATATCTTGTTCAAATTTTCAATCGTTCATAAAATACTTTTTATTCATCCACTCAAGCTCAAATACATTTTTTTTAACTTGTAGAGGGAGGACACTTGATGTTAATACAGTTTTTTCAAATATTAATTCAGTAAGTAATTTTAGTTTTTTTTATATTTAAGTTGTATATATCTACCAATAGATGGCTCCAGATAATCTTTAAAAAATGAATGAAAATTATTTATAAAAGACTTTTTGCAATATAGTGAAAAAAAAGGAGGAATTGACTTTATTTTTTTAATTTTTATATTGCTTTTAATCTTCTACATTTTGAGCTATTGAAATGAAGTCATTTGCAATTGACGTGGCTGATAAATATTATATAAAGCGTTACTACTTATTCATCAAGGAAATTAAGGAAATAATTTCTTTCTGATGTTCTTTTTAATGGAATCTGGTTAATATCTGTTGTGACAAAAATACAGAAAACATCCATGCAGTCAACTCAATAACACAGCAACTTACCCCGTGGGAGGTGAATGGGTACCCAGTGTCCGGGGATATAACAGGGTGGGGTAAAGTCCTACTTCTCCTTTTGGGTGCCCCATGTCTTTGTACCGCAAGGTCAGAGATAAAAAGAAGCTGCATTTTTTACTCTTTATCATGACTCGCCTGTTTAAGACACGCGGATTCATGGACTTGATCTAAATGTTGCTGTTGCCCAAGTGGGATAAGAAACAACACAGAGTAGCATTGAATAAATATATTGAATTAATTATGAAATATAGGCAGAAGTAAAACACCTTATTTTGTCTTATTGAATTTTGTTTTTATATTAAAACAGCATTTCTTATTTTAAATTATTTATAATATATTAAATTTCGGCGTTAATATACTTTAAAAAAGAAGTCTTAATGAAAAATATTAGAAATTAAGATTTCATATACAAATTAAACAGGTTACACAGTCTATTCATATTGGTCTAGATATTTTTGCCCAAATAAGTCTTCTTTATGAATTACAATCCTTATTAAATATTATGTATACTTACGAAGCTAGTGTCTAAGACATAATTTGCCATAATATAGGATATAATTTGAAGCCATAAAACATGCAATTTCGTCAAGTTAAAACTACCATGAGAGATTCAAACCACATTATATGCGAGGCAGTGCATTTCATTCTTTCACAGCGTGAAGAATTAAAGAGTTCTGCAAATGAAGTTAAAACTCACATAGTCGACTGTTCAAAGTTAAGGGAGACCAGCTGGTCTGCCGGACAGAAAATGTTTGTCTAAGAAACGTGTTCAAACGAAGTCATGGGACAACCTCTTAACGACTCGGGAGATTTGAGATAAAAAGTGGTTTGGTGAACAACTTTTTTTTTAAAACAACTTTAAAATTTTCAAATAGATTTCGTTATTCCTAAAGAATTAGCATTTTTTTTTTAAGTTTGTGATTTTAACATGGAACAAGATTTGCATGGAAGAAAAAAGGATTATAATTTAAGTTCTTCATGGACAATGATATATATGCAGTTGTTTATTTTTATTTGAAATTATACTGATTAAAAATGATTTAATCAGTTGTCTGTCAACATTGGAAAATAACCATTGGTAAAACATTTTAAAACATTGTTTGCAAATACTACAGTTCAAGAAGTTTCATAAAATAATTAAGCTTAAGAATCCACCAGGATATCATGACAAAAAAGTTTTACACGTTTTGGAACAAATATAACAAATCAGTATTATTTAAATCTAGCTAGTCAAAATTACATTATTTAATTAATTCCAAATTATGTAATTATTATATAATTCAATTTATAATTATTATGTAATTCCAATTTACCATAACTAATCTAACCCTAACTAATTTACCATTTAACCTATTATCTAACTAAATATCCTGCTACGTTAATAATACATTTTTGTAAGTTTATTGTATACTTATTGCTATGTAGCTGATTCGCTAATTTACAGTCGATATATAAAATAAATAAAATGTTATCAAACTCAAAATAAAATTATTTATTCGTTCTAAAACTTATTGAAACATTTCCACTTAAATTGTGTTATTTATAAAGAATTCTCTTCTTTTTATGCAGTATATACAATTTTATTACATAACACGGTTGTGGCTCAGTGAAAAATGTTTTCTCCCTTCATAATCTAATTTTAAATATGTTTATCGGTATAATTAAAAAAAAAAACTTTATCATTTGTGATTATTTTTATAATCGTCTAGGACCTATTTAATTATTACGGTTACAAAAAAAATACATAGACAAATACACATTAAAAACAAGAATTTAAGAAAAAAATCAGTTATGAAACACAATCACAAAAATTCTATGCACTTTTTAATTTTTATTCATCATTGAATTAGCAAAAACTCCAGAAAAAAAAGTATTAATTTGTGTAACATCTTATACTTCGACTCAAATGACTCGAACCATGTGCATGCAGTAAGAAATACTAATTCCAGAAAAGAAACATAAAAAGGAATAAAAGAAAAAAGTCATCGATGAAAAGATAAAAGAAATGCTTTAAAAATATCTTTCGTACAAATTTTTTTAAAAAAAATATTTTTCTTAATTATTTTTTAAATAAATAAATAAATATTTTTTTCCCTAAATAGGGAAAAAAAATAAGATAAAAGAATAGAAAAAATAAATTCAAAAATCAATTTAAAGTAAAATCAATGACTCTTAATGATTGAAGTACATAATTTGACATTAAATAATACTTTTCGCGAAAATAAATAAATAAAAATAATTCCACAAAAAAACGAAATTTGCTAAAAAACGGTTAAAATTGAAAAAAGAAATTCTATATAAAAAATTTTAATAAAGTTTTATGAAAACTGTGCATTGAATTTTCAGCATCAATTGTTTAAAGTAATAGAATAATTTCACATATTGTGATATATAAAAATTTTAATAAACCTCTTAATTTTACGCTTAGATGACACAAATAAAAAATTGTAAAAGAATCATAAAAAGCCAAACACATAAAATATGTTTCTTATTTTCTAAGATTCACTAAAAAATCTACTATCGACAAAAAAAATTCCATTTAATAAATGTAGAGTAAGTAATTTTAAATTATGGTTGATGTAAAATACATAGAAATTCAAATATGATGTATTAGAATAAAAAATATTTAATATTAATTTTATATTAGAATACACACACAAATATTTAATATGTTAATTAGAAATTTTTCTACCCGTAGCATATAATCATTAAATGAATCTAACTATATTCTGAATAATTTTTTTATCACTTCTACAGGCGTGACTTTCTGACAGTGATTTTTAGTTAATGTACGATATAATTTGTGTTTGATGTCAGCTGTTGGTGAGGATAGAGACCTTATCATACAGACTAGTTTCGTTACTTTCAACATGAAGCAAATCGTCTTTATACTACTCAAAATAAAGAGTTTCCAACGTGCGTGACCATCAATGAAATTTTTGTGCAGGAGAAAAATCATGTAATCATAAACCTCGCTGTTTTCGTTTACTCCACAAAATTAACAATCGAATGGTTCCTGCTATTGAGTAATGGAGGATGAATGCACGTGCAGCGATGAACTTATTATTTGAATGACAACTCTAGTTAGCTTCACGCTGAAGGCAACAAAGCAAATTCTTCAGATAACGGCTTTACAGACAATGATTTGTTAAACATTTGAAAGTGACGATTAAGTTTGCACGAACATTCAACCTGTTTAGTTAGGGGTTTAAGGACATTGTTGTCTCAAACTCCAGCTCCCCGTGCATAGGGGAAGTCAACGCTCCATAGTGCAAACATTCTGTCTGTGTAGAGTGAGCTGGCTGGAGAAAGAGAAAGAATGTAATAAAAGGAGTTGTGTAAGTGTCTATATAAAGAGAGAAGCTGTGTGGTTTGACCCTCCTCGGGTGTGATGGCTGCCAAAATAAAGGATAAATTATTACAGACCACATCGTGTTTTTATTTGTGTTATTGAGCTATCGAACAGACATCATCACGACATTACAACGTCATCAAGACAAGCAAACGAGGGGCAATTGTCCTATAAAAAATTTTCATATAAGTATTGAATGATATGCAATCATTTGCTCGGTAATCAGATAAACGTATTTTTTAAATATCTTTATTTCTCTCATAAATCTTTTAAAAAGCTCGAGGAAAACTTCGTTATGACTTTTATTCCATTTAAATATATCCTATATAATATTCATATATCATATATGATTGTTTGTGCGTTTTGATAGAGTTAAGTGAACTGTATCAAAGCAAATATTGGATATGGCCATAATTTTCTTAAATATAATCAAACATTGCGATGTGTCGCATTCTCCGAATTTCTTCCGAGAATTCCGATAAAAGAAAGAGCCGAAAATTCTGATAGCAGAACAGCATTAAAAAACAAATCATGAAAAATTCGCCACTCAAGAAAAGTCTCCAAATTGGCATATTTTGCGCCTTCATCTAGTCTTTGTATTAAATGTATCCCTGACAATTTTGGAGAAATTTGAATGTAGACTAAGGTCTTGCATAAACGAACACAAATACGAACTTTGCAATTTATATATATAAATTAGTTTACAGAATATAGTATAATATATATAATATACTTCATATACAAATTAGTCTGATATCCCAAATTCAAAAATTATATTGATAAAGATTCAATTTGCCAATGATGGTTTCCTGGTCTTCATTTTTTTAGACTTATTCATTCACCTTTTATGGCCAAACTTTGCTTTTTTTTAAAGTTGCTCCTATATTACCAATATTTGAAAGCATTTTCATCATATCGCTTGAAACTTTCTGTAACTCATTAAAATTACATGCATCAATATCTGCAAATGTAACTACTCCAGTTATTGAACGTGAATTCATGTATAAATAAACTTAGAAACAAACTCAGAAACTTAGATTATATCTCAAATATTTGTATCTCTTCGGCTCTCATTTAAATTACATATATCAACATCTGTAAATGTAATTATTCAAAATGTTGAAAATGAATTCATGTAAAAGTAAACTTAGAACTAAACTTGATTTTTTGAGAAAATGTTGAGCACATCTTAAAAATTAATATTTATATTCGTGCTTCTTAAATATCTGTTATACTTTCTTTCAGATGTCAGTACAAATGCATAGGCTGATACAAAGTTTTCCTATTTCTAGCAGAGTATCCAAAAACAGACAAACGTTATCTTAAGTCACGCGATTGTATATTAAATAATGACTTTCCTATAAATATATAAACAAGTTTACTTTTCTTATTCTTTAATATTACCATGCCTACATTTTTACATAAGCATTCGTCTTTATTTAAAAACATAGATGGCGTGTTATAAGTATCATTATCTTCAATGTACTATTATTTTCATGGGTTTCCTTTACCTGATAATTAATTCTCTCTTTTTATTTTCTGTTTCTACCTTGATATCTGAAAAACATGGAATTGTTGCAAGTCCCGAGATTATTAAATATTTATTGGAAAAGCTATCAGTTGATATATAAAGTTTGCTTTTTTTTTTTCAGATATATTTTTCGTTTATTTTCATGGAAGTGAAAAGTATGAAGAGAATCGAAACTATACTATGTATACTTTGTGTTACATAAATATAGATAATTTAAATTATTAAATTATAGCCAATTTACTATTATTTTGTTGAAACATTTTTTTCTTGTAACATTACTTTTTTTGCTTTTTCTTTAGAAATTTCTATACCAAATGCATGAAAGACATTTTCTACTAATAAAACATGACAAATTGATAGCTTTTTTCCGTAAATAATTTTTTTTCTTTGTGATTTTTTATATCACTGTCTTTTAATAGTTTTGCGTTAATAAAAATCGCCATAATTACAAATTGCTTCTAATATAATATTAAGTTTTCAAAGGCATGCCATTTATAATCCGAATTATTAATACTACCATTCACTAAATTATTAAAATGAATATTATTAATATTTGTAATTATTTATAAACCATATTAATAATTATTTTTTAGACATGTTCTTCTAACACAATTTTTTTTTGTCTAAACATGTCCCCATTTATACCAAAACATGAAAGATACTATCAAAACTCAGACGCCCATTTAAAGTAATAGTTTTCCTATACATAAGATACAAACTTATATTTTCTATAGATGTTCTTTTCCTTATTTTCACAAATAAAAAAAATCACAAAAGTCTAAGAAGTATATATTAATGCATCTTCACAAGTGTGTATCATAAAAGCAATAGACATATTTTTTATATTGCTGTTATCATCATTGCAATATTGCTTCCATGACACTTTTGACCTCATATCCAAGATGTTTTTCCCATTTTATATTGTTTGAAAGTTTCAAGATGTTGCCAACAAAATATCTCGAACACTAATCGCCAAAGTTTTTATTTTATGGGAAGAGTCAGGTACTTTTGGATGTTGTGGAACCATAGACATAGGGTTGTTTTTTTCCCTCAGATAGTTTTTTTTTTGTGTAACCATAAGGAAGATACCACAGTTGGTCAAGATTTCATCTTCTTATTTTTATTCTTGATCCTTAATTATTCCCTTTGGGTTATTATTACCCCAGACGACCTTTTATGACCAGCAATCTTGATGGTATGGAGCAGCTTTTGAATTATCCCATTTCATCTCCTTGCATCCACTGATAAAACGATCGAATAGTCCGTTCTTCCATCTCATCTGTACTTGTCTAGTTATCATTTAGTATCTTTTTTCAATGCTTTATTTCGCAAGAAACATTTTTCTCAATTTTTGATGCCTTTTATTTATGGGCGAGAGTTTGTATCTCTACCGCACACTAAACTTTATGATTTAATACTAATTGTGCTTGATGTTTAATAACTAATTTTCTAATTCATTAATTACCATTTCCTTAAATATAATGAAACATGGCGATGTGTCACACTGGGGTAGGTTAGACACCGTTATGCTATCAAAATGAAAAAAAAAGTGAAGAATTCATGTAAGAATAAGGGTTAAAAATTCAAACAGTACAACACCAATAAAAAAAAAGATCATGAAAAAATCGTCAATCAAGAAAAATCGCCAAATTGGCATAGTTTACGCCAAAAAATTTTTAAACGAATGAAAGATCAAATTACGAATTTTTTTCATTTGATCCAGGCTTTGTATTAAAGCATCCTTGCCAATTTTCGAGAAATTTGGATGTAAATGTATTTTATGGGAAGAGTCGGGTACTTTTGGATGTTGTGGAACCAAAGTTTTTTTTTCCATCGGATAGTTTTTTTGTGTGACCATAAAGAAGATACCCTCAGTTGGTCAAGATTCCATCTTCTTATTTTTATTCTTGATCCTTAATTATTCCCTTTGGGTTATTATTACCCCAGACGACCTTTTATGACCAGCAATCTTGATGGTATGGGGCAGCTTTTGAATTATCCCATTTCATCTCTTTGCATCCACTGATAAAACGATCGAATAGTCCGTTCTTCCACCTCATCTGTACTTGTCTAGTTATCATTTAGTATCTTTTTTTCAATGCTTTATTTCGCAAGAAACATTTTTCTCAACTTTTGATGCCTTTTATTTGTGAGTGAGAGTTTGTATTTTTACTGCACACTAAACTTCATGATTTAATAATAATTGTGCTTGATGTTTAATAACTAATTTTCTAATTCATTAATTATATAATGTCATATATTTTACTGATAGTATAAAGTAACATATTTTTTATAACTTCCTAACTAAGTAACTAACTTTTTGTAACTGTTTTGTAACTTTTTTTACGTAACTTCCTTTTTTTTTTTTTAAAAAAAAAGCAAGAGTAAGATAAAGTATCTTTTTTATGGTAAATTAAAAAGAAAATAAAAAAAATATTAAAAAAATAATTTTTAATTATTCAAATATTTAGTTTTTACTGTCAATAATAATTATATTATGATTGCATATACGATAAGTGTGGAAATAAAATATGATAACTAACTATATTTTTCAAGTAACAACATGTTCTAATAAAAACTGATAGGTAAAAGTAAACATCATAATAATCTTTCATTTATGGTGTCATACATTGTCTTACGAAAAAAAATTACATAATATAATATATATATATATATATATATGTTTGCATAAAATGCATATAATATTACAGATTTCTCCCACTTAATCTATGAAATTTTCATTATTTACAACACTAACGACGGTAAGCGCAACACTTAAAAAAAAGTCAACTAACGAACATGAATGGTGGATGGTGCGTTTAAGGCCGAATTTCTTAAGAACTGGTTGTCTTGAATTTGCCTTTCCCTGTAAGAAACTTATGGGGAGGGGAAGGGTTGGGAATACCAAAACAAGTAATCACATAAAACCATCCGTTTTGCAGCGTAACTTTGCTATTAATAGTGTTCAGGTGTTCGAGACAGATGGAATCGAAAATTTCTGTCATCATCTTCAATGACAATTCAGCAGGGAACCCATCGCCAAGATTGTAGATCATTTAGCCGACAAGGCGTTGTCCGGGGTGCACCAACGAGGAGGTAGATCTACGTTGAAATGAAAATATTTGCAAGTCCAAATGCATGCTCTGCAGTCTTGGAGAGGACATGAATTCATCTCACCTTCTTGTCTGCCCTGCACTTGTTTCCTCTACTGTGTATGCTCGTTACTGGGGGGCTAGGGCCCTTATGGGCTAAACATGTCACTATGTGACTTCTTTCGATTCTCGTTGTTGTTTTCATGTTCTTTGTGTTCTTTTTCTTTTTTATTTTATTACTTATTGTAGCCATTGGAAATAATAAAAAACTATTCAGTGACAAAGCGATTTTTCCATTGGAGGACATCTGTAATGGGAATGTGTGGACATATGGAAACCACCGAGCCACATGACCACTTGCCATGCAATATCATCACGGCACCAACATGTAAATAAGTATAAATTTCTGACTACCAGATTGGAGGACCCTATAGTTTGCCATCAGTACTGAATGAAAATTGTAGTCGTCCCGAACAAATATTGTGGGACATGTAGCCGTAGCAGATCTTTCGTAGATCTTTGTAGATAGTTTATATCTCGTAATAGATCTTCCGCGGATCTTTGTAGATCGTATATATCATAGTAGATCATTGTTAAAATCAAGTTGTTTAACATTCTACATTGCATATTTCAAATTATTTTGTCTCATATAAAGTTACATCTTCTATCTTTTGGCTTATTTTCCTGTTCTTGTATTCCCTTCAAATTTATTATAAACAGCTCATTATTCGTTAGAAAAATATTCATTACAGTAACAAACTGATTCATAAAATTATGAAGTACATAATAATTTAAGATTTTAAATATAGATTTTATATGATAACTGAAAATACTTATAATAATAATATTATTATTAGATGTGATACTGCAATTATAATATCACTATCCACTTAAAGCGAGTGACATAATTTCACGAAGAATTATCTATTATTAGAGAATTTTTGCATATCATTACCTTGACGTTAATTTATGTGGTATATGTCATATTATATGACATTCTATGCATGTTACAAATATATACAAATGTTGCCACATCGTGAATGTATATCATTATCATTATTATAATTTTATGCAAAACTTCTATAATACTTAACCCTGCCAGTGTTAAGTAACTATTACTTAACGTTACTATGTTAACTATTACGTAATACTGCTATAAACTGTAACTTATATGTCAGCCATGATATCATATATATATATAATTATTAATTTCACTTTAAATAGTTGATTAATTAAATAATCTTAACTATCAAAAATGTAAAAGAGAAGGTGCTTTAATCCTCAAAATTTATTTTTTAATTTTATTTTATTCAATTTTTCTTGTAAAATTAAACGTAAAAAAAAAAAAAACTGTAATCTATACAAGATATTAAAAAGTAAATATTTTTCAACAATATATAAACATATAAAGTACAAAACATTTGTAGAAAAATACTTAAAAAGAATAAAGTTTTAAAAAACATTTTTTTATTTACTATAATAAATTTTGAATGTTTGGAAAATAAAGATTGTTAAAAGTAGGCTGTTGAATTATTTTGATAATTTGGCTGTTGAAAATTAAAACTTCAGTTATTAAATTCGACAGTGGAAATATAACTGTTAATTTAATGGGAATTCTATGATTAATAGCTTTCGAAATAGGATAATTGTGCCTTTAAAAGCTTTTGATTTTGAAAAAACAAAAATATTCCAAGGCCCTCTCATTGTTATGATTTTGAATTGAACTTTTATTATTATATATAACTTATGTAATCGGAAATTTTAAGCTCTATCATATATGAATAAAGAGAAAAAAATGTTTGTATCTGTAAATAAAATATTTGATGATATACGACAATAAAATTTGAAATATAAATTAATATTTATTACGCCAACATAAACGTAATTAACGTTGATGTCCAAATGGTATTAAAAGTAATATTAATCATTATCTTTGGGAAATTGGGTGGATTTTGATGTTTTGTGTTATAATATTATGCATATTTACGAATATTTTCTTATTTTGATTGCTCATGAATAATTTTGATTAGTAATTTCAAAACCTTCCCAAATCTGTTTATTTCCTTGTAATTAGTGATGCAAATGCGATTTCTTATTTCTAGCATTGCTTAATTTTTATTTTCGTGCAATATTTTTTTGATCGTTTTGCAATTGTAACATTGTTACTGAACAATGTAATTTCAGAACAAACTAGGTAATAAAACGTAAATAAAACGTTTAATAATTTGTTTCTTTATTTAATTAAGTGTAGTAGAACAAAAAAATGGATTTGCCAAAAATAATAAAAGCGTATTAATTAGTTTCAAAAACTGCAACAAAAATTGTTGAGTAATTGCATTTTTCAATGTTCTTTCAACCCCTTAGTTCTTAGGTATTTACAAAAGAAACAAAAATACGAATAAAATAACCCCCCAAACTAAAGATTCTTGTATTTAAAAAATATTACTTTAAATGAAAGAGTAAAATTAATGTAAAATTAGTTTACTTTATAGTTAGAGATGATAATTTAATTAAAATCGAAAAAAGAAAACACATATTCAATGCTATACAAAAACAGACTCTAAACACCAAATTAAAAAAAAATCCCTCGGTTTTGTTTGAATTTACATTTTTAAAACAAATGGCATGCTTTTAAAAAAAGCTCATAGAAAATAAATAAAATTCTCAATTTGATTAAAACAGTGGTTAAGCAACATAAAAAAAGATTTAGTAAAATGTTTTGCACATGTATTAGCATACGTTATTTTTTTTTTTTTGTTTAACATACCCTATATGGATTTCGACGTAAGCTATTTATTCTGCATATTCCGCTGCTTTTGCTATGCATACTCAAACCAGTGGAGAAAACTTTAATGTGGAACATGTTCTGAATAAGACAAGCCATAATCAATTCTAGAAATGCCATATTCTCTAAAAGATAATGTGTGCTACGAGAATATGAAAGAGGCAAGATCAGGTCTGTTGCAGTTCTGTGATTGATGAACTTAATAATATCGATTTTATGAATATTGACTTGCTTATTCAATTTATTCGTTAATAATTTGAATAATGCAGAATTATTGAAGGTTAAATTAAAATAATTCTCCTGCATACTCAAACTAGTGGAGAAAACTTTAATGTGGAACATGTTCTGAATGGGGCAAACCATCATCAATTCTAGGAATGCTATATTCGCTAAAACAGGGTATGTGCTACGAGAATATGAAAGACAAGATCAGGTCTGTTGCAGATCTGTATGTGATGAAACTGAATTTAATATAGAGTTTTTTGAATATTGATTTGTTTATTCAAATTACTTGTTAAAAAAATTCCAATAATGTAGAATTATTGAAGCTTAAATGAAATTAATTCTCCTGCTTTGTGCTATGCATACTCAAACTAGTGGAGAAAACTTTTAATGTGGAACATGTTCTGAATAATACAAACCATAATCAATTCTAGGAATGCCATATTCGCTAAAATTTTGTGTGGTCTAAGAGAATATGAGAGAGACAAGATCAGGTCTGTTGCAACTTTGACGAAACTGAATTTAATACCGATTTTATGAATATTGAGTTGCTTATTCAATTTATTTGTTAAAAAATTCCAATAATGTGGAATTATTGAAGCTCAAATTAAATTAATTCTCCTGCTTTGTGCTATGCATACTCAAATTAGTGGAGAAAACTTTAACGCGGAACTTGTTCTGAATGAGACAAACCATAATCAATTTTAGGAATGCCATATTGGTTAAAAGATGGTGTGTGCTATGAAAAGATTAAAAAGGCAAGATCAGGTCTGTTGCATTTCTTTCATTATCAATACACTTTCATCTGCTAAGTGATTTAAAAATACAGGAAAAGGGTCATTACCCTTTTTTTTAAATTCTTATGATGAATGTCATACAGTGTACATTATTTATTAACATTTTTTTGCTTATCAACTCTAATTAGAATAAGTGTATTTTATGTGGGGTCTGACATAATTTTTCCTTTAATATATTGTCCAAAATGAGTTAACCGGTTCTAGAACAAGATTTTAAATGTAATCTAACATTAAGTGGTTCAGTGATAAAGATGGGACTATGTGCATACATTGTTTGTAATAATCATTTGAAAAGACACCAACATGCAAAACTTAATCATCGACACAAATTTGGAAGTATACAACCAAGACAAAGGTTTGTATTATTAGCATATTACCTTAATTCGGTCAATCTATGAATGCAAATAAAGGAAACAAGATATTATAGGTGACTGATGTGAGAGTATATAAAACGCTTTCAGTCAGAATTGCATTACATACAAAAGAGAATGAATGGTTCTATTAAAGACGTTCGTTGTAAATTCAGGTGATTTGTATGTATAACAAAAATGGAAGAAGCCATTTTACCTGGACAACACCACACATAGCGAATACATCAGTAGATTCAGAGTGACAAATATATCCCAAACAATATCCTCGACCACAGTGTGGTTTCATATACTTGAAAATTGCAGATGGCATCTGAGACAAAGTGTTACGGTAATCATCCAAAGAAGAACAATTTTAATGTACAATAGTATATGGTTTTACAAGCGACCTACACTAATTAGCAGGAAACATTGCTCAGTAGCTGCATATGGTAACAGGAGATTAAATGTTGCGATTACTTTGCCTAGACACCTTCATAAAAATGACTTAACTTGTATAGAGAACACGGCCCATTGATGAGATGTCCAGTGTTTGTGCTATTTATACCTGTCTAAAAGGCACAAATGGCATCTGATAGAATGATCATGATGTTACATTTCAGATATCTATAAATTAATCCGCCTACATGAAGTCTTAATTTATAAATATCTGAAAAGTAACATCATGATCATAGCATTCCATCGAAGACCTTTTAGACTGATATAAATAAGCACAATAACTGGACATCTCATCAATTGACCGTGTTCTCTATACAGGGGGCAATTGTTTCAGTGTTACTGATACTGAGTAATCCAGCTGATATAGAGGGATGTATAGGTCTCCAGTAACAAATTTCTGGTAGTAATATGGGTATCCTTGTAGTTTCATCCCAGTAACATTAGGAACAAACATTTTCAATTCTGATGAAGTAATCGTATGGAAACTCTAACATGCCTAAATTGTTTTTTCGGGTTTTCTAGAATATGATACGGAAATTCTGCACAGTCATCTATGAATAGTCTTCAGGAGGGAATTATACTCTTCATTTATTACAGCCTCAGTTCAGAGGACCTTTTAAAACTGGTATGTCTTCCTCCTCATTATGAAGATACGATTAATCTGATTTTGCTGCCAGTGGAATAAGATTCAAAACAACTATTTCGGTACATTATGTTCATTACAACTATTTCTATTTTTATTTTTTCTCGTTGGAACTTTAATAATAATAAAAAAAAATGTCAGTTCTCTATGATAGGACAGAATGGTGACAAGTTTTCAGTTCTTCAAGTACCATCAAATTAACATCTCAATGTTTTTATAAAATAATCCCAGTTCTTATTAAAATAGTGCATTAATTTAGATTTAGCTTATCATATATTATTGGTTCTTTCTTCAAAAGAGAGGGAAAATGTATTCAAGGTGCATATTTACTAGGTACATAGGTACAAGGCATTTAAATAAGGATACATATTTGTAAATTCTTTATTGTAAAAAAATTTCATTCATATTTTACACTACATTCAAAGCTAATTTATCAACTAATTTTGACAATAATGCTAATTATTTCTAATAATGATAAAAAAGACATCGCTTGAATTATTTGTTGAAAATATATATAAATTTAATTTACAATATTTAAGTTCTATAAAATTCAAACTATTATCCATTACATTCATATATGCGATTTAATATATTATTGTAAACAATAAATAAAGATTACTTCTCTTCAAAACTTTTTATACATTCCAACAAAAACGGATTTTAAAACACAAACAATTTGCCTCAAAGTTATTAAAAAAATAATTTGTTTCAAACTAGAAAATAGTGTATGAAATATAAAATTGACTTCAGCTCCGTTTTAGTTTTTCAGTGACTTTTTTTGGTTTTCAATGTACTTAAATCCCATAAATAAATAACAACTTGTGTGACATTTATGATTTATTTCAATCCTTTAGAGAATAGCTCTTGGGCTGCGTTTAGTTTATTTCAACTTTTATACGGAATGAAGTCGCCTTTTAACAGACCAGGCATAAAAATTTTATGAACTTATCTGAGGAATTACTTTAAATTTTTCGCATTCTTCCAACTATTTCATTTTGGATTAGGGGTCTAGTGGGACTTGAGTTTCTGCTTTCAATAAAGTGAAAAAGATAACGAATTGATGTGAATTGAAATTTTTTGTTTCTTTTTCGAAATATGTAAAATTTTTTTATATAAATATATCGGCAGATTATAACAAAATGAAAAAATCTACATTCTGGAAAATATTTTGAAATGTTTATAATGGATTTTATCCATATCAAAATTTTTAATTTCACTGGGAATTTTTTTTTCAGTGATTCAAAACAAATACGGCTTTATGTGAATCAACATTACAATGGAATATAGAAATAAAATACCCGAGTTTTATTCTCGATAAAAAGTATTCTGTTTCAAAACTCGCATAAACTACTTAACAAATTTTGTCATATTTTGTTTTGAATTTATTATAATTTTTTGAAAAAATGCCCCTTTGAACTTCTCTTCCACAAAAATACTCTGCCCATATTTTGCAGAATAACATTTCATAATCTAAACAAGTACTTAATCATATTTTAGTTTGTGATTATCCAATTTGATCGTTTGGTATTTAGTCCTTTGTCATTTTACAAATTTTGTACTTTTAAACGTACAATAAAACATAAGAACATATAATTCGAAAATATGGGGACCTGTTGGCCGGATGGTTAGCGCTCTGGCGCTTGCTATCATAAGTTTTTCGGGTTCGATTTCCGGAGGTGCCATGGATGTTTGTAGTAGTTCGGAATTCACTTTAAACCGTAGGTCCCGGGCTAATAGGATCATAGAGAGGTTGTGGGGTTAATGTTATACGCATCCGTAGATATCTTCAAGCTACACGTGCATCCTGGGTAGTGCTAAATGAGTAACAGCAATGCAGCCCTTGGTTATGGCATGAAGATAAGGAAGGGTTTGTATTGTATTGCCAACTGTATTAGAACAAGAATTCTAGAATATAAATTTTATTTTTAATAATAACAATTACATATTTTTTTTTTTTTGTTCTAATGCAGCTGGCAAACACTTAGCTTGGTCTTGGATGCCTTAAGGCAAGCGCTGCACAAACGTACTCACTTTGCATTACCCAGGGGGTGCGTGTAACTTGAAGATAAGCCACGGACGCGGAATAACAATGCCCCGCAACGCTCTACGATCCTATAAGAACCGTAACCTACGGTTTAAAGTAGATTCCGAACCACTACAAACATCCATGACACCGTCGGGACTCGAATCCGAAACCTATGGTACCGAGCGCCAGAGCGCTAGCCATTCCGCCAATCTCGCCCTCCAATTACATATATATAGGGGTTGCGTCACATTTTGTAAACATTATGGAATTCTAAAAAATCCCATGAGATGCGTGATTGATATTCTTGATTTTTTCAAACAGTTTAAATTAACAAAAAAAAATATATTGTGTACACCTATGATGTTTAAAAATTTGGAATCACAATTGATATGCCAAAGGCCTTGTGGCATAAACTTTGCGATACTTTTAAAAGAACAAAGTTTGTAAAATAGAATTCTCATCATCATCAGTGGCATATTTCTAAACGGAAGATTTTTTTTTACGGGAGATTGTTTGTCAGTCCTACAAAAATAGAATTCTACATTTCTAATATCTATAAAATGTATTTATATATCTATAAAATTCCAGAACAAAGGCTTCGAAGTATGCTCCTAATATAGCCAGACATAACGGTCTTTAGATTAAGTCCATTCTAAATTCTCATCAGAAAACATTTTCATACTCTTGTTAATCGCATAATTCCACTCATCACAGACCAAATTAAATTTATCACTTATTTATACAGCATACAATAATATGCTTTGCATTCCTGTTTAATATTTACTTATAAATAATATTCTTTCCTACCGCGTGGGTCCGTGTTAAAATAGTCCAAGCATGTAGTCATGCACATAGCGACTAAAATGGGTAACCAGGGTGCAGGAGTATAACCGGATAGGGTAAAGTCAAACTTCACCCCTTCTCCTACAATGTCATGGACAAAAAAAAGCTGCATTCTTTATCATGACTTGCCGGTCTAAGTGTACGCGGGTTCATGGACTTGGTCTATATGTTGCTGTCAACCAAGAGGGATAAGAAACAACGTTTACTTCATACCTAATTTATTCGTTTACATAACTCTATTACATGTTAGGGAATCTTTCAGACAGTAGTACTTAAATACTTTTTAATTTTTTCATTGTCCTACCCATAGGGCCAATTTTTGTATTAATGATCAAAATCATTAAACCTTTTTGGCTACTCAGTTCATTAAAATTCCACTCCAAATCCATGTTCATGATGAGTGCGTAGGTGAGAATATGTCAAATACTCAATAAAACAATATTTCAATCTTTCAAATCAATCTTTTATATTTACTGAAACATTTTTAATGGGCTTTATTAATAAATACGGAGTCAAGAATTGCCAATGTTAGATATTAAATTAATGTTATATATTATATTACTCTTCGCGTATGAATAGTGCACTATGGGTAACCCTAAATCAGCTTTATAGTTCTCTCAAGAAGTATTTGAAAACAACGAATTGATGTAAAAGTATAAGGCCCTTAATAAGAAGTAATCACAAATACTGTAAAAAGTAGATGTAACAGGCATTTTATTAATGAAATTTCGAATGCAAAGAAAGGAAATTTCGTATACAAAAACGATTACTGATTTCATTTTAGCAGACAATGAATGAATGGCAGGAGTTTCTCTTCCAATTTGATTCCATCTACTTACTTTAATTGTACTGATGTACTCTGTACTTAAACCCGTATTACGGGTTATACATATTAACTATTACGGGTTCAAGTACAGAGTCGAATATAACGATAGTCTGATATTGCCACCATTTGTGGCACTTGCAATCTTGCAATTAAAGTAAGATGGGTACTCAAATCCAAGAATCCCCAATATTTGAGAGTGATACACCATTCGAAAATCATTGTAGCAATGGTTGAATCATGGCATAGTGCAATGCCAGAAAGGCAGCTTCCAACCCATAGAAAGATACAAAGCGACCATCACAGTGCTTTCGCAGTACCTGATTCCTCATTATCAACGATTAACCATGCACCTGAGAAAACAGTGACTTCAAACACCATTAATAGGCTACTCAGAGAATGGAGTCTCAGCTCATAATGCCCACTGAGCTGACTATCCCGCATTTGGGTACACTGATGTACTCATTTGGAGTGATGCCAGCCTCGTTCGGCCTATAGTCGCAATGTGCGGATTAGAATGTTTACACATTTAATTTTAATGAACAACATTATGAACTGAGCAATGATCACTATTCACGGTCTTTCTGCGGTTGCTCTATGTTCTAGATATCTATTTTATTTGACAGTTGTAAAACTTTGATTATCCTCCATGATTCCTTTACCACATGATGATGATTATCTATCTCGTGTTCCCTCGTCTGGGCTTACATTTCAAAATGATACCTCCCAGCCAGCGACAACAATCATTTCTATTTACTTCCTGCGTATTTGTCTCGCCAGATTTCACAGTTCTAAGTTATTAAAGATTAAATTCATTATTAAAAATGCAATGCTCATATTAGTATATACGATGTCATTAATCAATTTTTACAGTATTAATTTCTATCAGGTTTGTTTCAGGTGTCATTAAAAGAGCTTTTGTAAATTATAGTGACGCTAATATGTTTATAAATTAAAACTTCAATACTAAATTTTATATATATGAAATAAAGAATATGAATTTTATATTACATTTTGAAATTTGTTAAAAACAGGGTCATCTATATATTTTCCTCCATTTAAATGATGGACTTTTTTCAAACTCAAATTAATTAATTGCAAAAAATAAAACTATTCGTTTGAACCTAATATTCTTAACATCTCATTCCGCAGTAAGGAAACCCTCGGTTTACAAAATCCAGTAAATAGGATTTAGTTATAGCTATTAAATTAAGCACAACGTTTGGATCACTATGGTCATCAGTATAACAATAAAAAATTGCAAGATATGATATGCTAATAGCTTTTCTTAAGAAATGTTGTTCTAATGCAGTTGGCAAACACTTAGACATGGACGTCTTGGCAAGAGCTGCACAGACGTTACTCACTTTGCATTATCCAGGGTGCGCATGTAACTTGATGGTAAGCCACGGACGCGGAGTAACAATGCCCCCGCAACGCTCTACGATCCTATTAGGACTGGGACCTACGGTTTAAAGTGGATTCCGAACCACTACAATACCCATGGGCAAAGCCGGGATTTGAACCCGATACATGTGGTACCGAACGCCAGAGCGTTAGCCATTCGGCCATCAGGCCCCTTCTTAAGAAATGTTTAAGAACCAATATTTATTTAATTTTTTTCAGGTCGAGTATATGGCTTTATAAAATCCAAAAAAAGAAGCTGAACCAAATTTTCTGTATATGTTATCGGTAATCACAATAAATCTGTAGAATAAAAATTTCTTCAGTTGGGACAGAGGAGGAATTAGTAGAGAGTGCTATATCATTGGATCGCTATTTGGCCAGTTACATTGAAGAGAACATTTACTATGAATTGAGACTGAGATCAGAATTCCGGACCAAACAAAATTTTTATCGAACACAAAATTTATGTAATGAAAAAATGATGGTGGTTTCAATATAAACAACAAATTAAAACGCCACACCTGAATTGAATGTTATTGAAAATTCGTGGTCTTGAATTGGAAATTCTATACAAAAACACCACATCACAAACAAAGAACATTAGAAACAAGTATTGTAAGAAGAATTGTATTAAACTTTCTTCTCCAAATAAATGCATGATGAACAATTGGTTAGCGCTCTGGCGATTGGTACTAATGGCTGTAGATTCGAATCATGGCGGGACTTGGATGTTTGTTAGTTGGTGGAGAATCCACGTTAAAATGTAGGTCCCGGCCTAATTAGCCCAAAGTGTGCACAGAATGACCGTAGAGAGACAAACCAAAACCAATCTCTAAGAAATAAATGCGGCCTGATGGCCAAATGGCTAGCATGGTGGCGCCATTGGCTATTGGTACTGGCTATTGGTGCATGTGGCCATTGATACGGCAGGTTCGAAACCTGGCGATTGCTTGGATGCTTCTTAATGGCTGGGAATCCACTTTAAACTATAGAGATCCCAGTTTAATTAGCCTAACATGTGCAAAAAATAACAGTACAGCGACAAACCAAACCAAAATAAATATTTTGTAGATTCTCCAACATGATAGTTATAGGTTATAAAAAAAGTAAAAGGATATTTGAATAATTATTGATTTTTATTTTTTTATAACAGAAACTTTCAATTTTGTGAAAATAATTTTTGCCACATTTCTTTTATATATATAAACAATATATAACTTATATATAAAGTTATAACTTATAACTAATATATAAAATTGTTAAATATACTTATAACTTATACAAAGTTAAAATTGTTATTTTTTTTCTATTCACGGGTAATGAAGAATATTAAGTGTTTTAACTTATCTACATGAATGTAGTTCAATTTTGCATCTTATTACTTTGTGTTAGCAGAATATTTTCTTTTGAAAACAAATGCATCTTTAAATATTTGCATAAAGCACTGATTCAAAAATTACAACAGAATATATTAGAAATTTTCATTCAACTTACGATAAATTAATAAAAAAAATACTAAAAGTCTCAAACTGTTTGAGTTTGCTTTTGAACAATTTATTTTTAATGAATCAGGAAAAAATTTCTGTTTGATTGCGAGTCAAATTCTATTTTTAATTAATCACTATCAACAAGTTTGATGAAAAACACGTCTGGATAAAATTCAATTTAGCTGCCATGGATGAAAAGAGAGATAAGTTAGAAAGTTGAAATTAAATAGAAAGGAAAAAAAACTCGAAAATCAAATATTTGAATTTTTTATTTCATGTATTTTTCGAAAACTGCTTCATAAGCAAAATACTTAATTCTATACATTCTTGATTCCGATTAACGATGAAAATTTATAAAAAGTAAAATAAAAAAAATATATTCATCCTATATACTATTACTTAAAATTAAATTAATGTAGGAAAACGTTTTCGAAAGAAATAAGACTTTGAGAGATAAGATTAATTTTTGAAATGTTTACAATAATCTACGTTTAACTATATAAATAACGTGAATACATGATTTATTTTAAAATGTTACTTATTTATAAGCCGTATTATACAGAATATAAAATGAAATTTTTTCAATGCCTTTTAAAGGGCACAAATAATTACACTTGGATTTAAAAATGTTTTCAACTAAGAAAAAAAATTATGTACAAATTTAATGCAAGTTTTGTTACTTAAAATATTTTTTATCAAGAAATAATTAAAACTGTATTATGATAGTAGAAAACTATAACAAATGTACTAAAAATTTTACAAATAGGAATTTAATTCCTAATTAAATTTTAGCACTCAATTCGTGGTGTAGGCTAGCTAGCAATTCAAGTTTGAAATCATTAGTGTCTTTATTGCTTTCAGAAACAAGGGGCCTGAGTGGCTAGCGCTATGGCGCTCGATACCACAGGTTTCGGGCCCGAGTCCCGACGATGGCATAGATGTTTGTAGTGGTTCGAAATCCATTTAAACCGTAGGTCCCAATCTAATAGGATCGTGGAGCGTTGTGGGTTTGGTTTGGTTTGTCGCTCTACGGTCATCTTGTGCACACTTTAGGCTAAACAGACCGGGACCTACAGTTTAAAATGGATTCCGAACCATTACAAACATCCATGGCACAGCCGGGACTCGAACCCGAAACCTGTGGTACCAAGCGCCAGAGCGCTAGCCACTTGGCCACCAGGCCCCTGAGCGTTGTGGGGGTTGTGTTACTCGCGTCCATAGAATATCTTTAAGCTACGCTGTCCCCTGGATAGTGCTAAATGATCAACAGCAACTCTTCCTCATGGTATAAAGGTTAACTGTCTCTGTATTGCCAGCTACATTAAAACAACAAGCTTTCAGAAACAAGAAGACTCAATGGCAACTGACAAGGTGGGCCAGCATCTATTATCGACAGTCAAGGGTTTATTTATTATGTTTTCATTATACATGTTGCGGTAGTTCCCGTGTCTTATTTATGTTCTGTAAGGCCTGATTAAGATGGGATTGGCTTTCGGGAATCCATTTTAAACAGTATGTCTCTAACCCTACCCCGTAAAAAGAAAACATCTCCTGTTACGGAATCTGGAAGTAGCAGACGTCCATGGTCCATCATGGACTACTGTGCCATGAAGTTAATTGGTTTTCGGGAGAACTTTTACAGATAACTTATCCGCATTTACATGTTGTATTGTGGAAATTTGGAAAACTTCCACCAAGTAGACTGATTGGGACACGAGTCGTGCAATCATGGAAGTTTTTTCACATATTATAGGGTGAGGCGAGAATTATCTTTAAAGCGACCATAAGAGTCGTGTTACTTTTAGTTTGAGGGAAGCCGATCCTGTAACTCAAACCTTATTATGAATTGCGTCATCTTCGGCGAAATTGTTATATGAAAAGTTATGTAATTAGAAGCCTTGCTGTCCTCATCGGTTCAAGCGAAATGGGCGATAGATTGCTTCTGGCAATTGAGCTTCATAAGATGAAAGTTGGATATGCGCAATGCGGTGAATTCGTTATTCGAGTGCTTGAAATAAAGAAGTTGGAGGTAAAGAAATAAAACCATGTGATAATGTCTTAAAACTGCACCAGAAGGCTGGGCTTGATATACATAATTACAACTCAAATCCCACAAGTGTACATACTCAAGAAGTACATACCCACTGTTGTTTCCTATTAGGATTGATTGTAAAATGAATGTAGGGAGTTTTGTTCATAGAGGACAACCTGAAGAAAAACCTCCATAAGATATATTTAATCAAAACAGCACAGCACAGCACATATTACATATAAATCGCTTCTTCTTTCGCCATTTTTTTAACACAACCGTGTCATCCATTTTCTTTTCTCGTCTCTCACTGTTGCCACTGCAGCACAGAGAAACTTACCTCTCATTACAGCTACAGTTTGATAGTGCGCGCGACACCCACATTGCATGTCCCCCTTCCCCCAAAAAAATTAAATAATAAATAATACTCTAACAAATAAAGAATTTCAACTTTTAAAATAATATTTTATGTTGTTAATGAATTTTCACTTTTCAAATTTCTGCTTGCGAACTTAAATCCTTTATTAAAATTTAATGCATAAAAATAGTTTCACGTTAATAATGAATCAGTTTTTAATTATTATCTGAATTAATTTTAAAATCAAACGTTACCAGCTTGATCTAGATTTTCTTCAAACATTCAGGTTTTTTTCTTATCCTAATTAGTAGCAATTTTACAAACTTTTAATTAGTGAACTTTCTTTCAAAAATATACATAGAAAAATCAGCGATTATTTTTGATTTCAATACCTTTTAAAATCTTTCCTCATTATTATCTTTCATTTATGATTTTGTGATACTTTTATGATATTGTTGAATCTTTTAATAAGACTAATTAATTAGACATTACAATTTCCGTAAGATTATGTAAACAAGCATGTCCATTAAATTTATGCAAGGCTACTAGTAATTCTAATCCAGATTTATTATCGTAAAAATTAAGAAATATCTTTTTTAAATATTCAATTGTTTTATGAATTTGAACCCAAAAAGTTCCAGTCATGGATGTCCCAAACTATCATCAGATAAATTTAAGATCTTGATTATGAGCTTTGACTGGAGACTTGAGTAAAGGCTGAGAATTTTAATTGATCTCATAAGCTGCTCCAATCAAATGATTACGTTCAACACTAATTTCGTCTGATGAAATGACGAATCTTTAAAGATTCACTAGACTAAACAATTTCGTGTCATAGTAATGGAAAATGTAAACCTTTGATAATTCAATGGGGGACAGGTTTGTATTAATAATTGCTTAACAGACTTCTTCAATACTAACTATATTTACATATAGACTTTAATAATCTGAAAAGATTTTCACCACAATATCTAGCTAGCATCTATATATTTATTCATATATATATATATATAGATAGATAGATATTTTTCAAAATTAGTGAGTTTGTTTGCACGTCCTAAATTGGCATCCAAATTTCACCAAAGTTAACAGAGATTCTTCTAACACGAAGCCTGGATCAACTGAATAAAAATTTTGAAATTGTATCAATATTCGTTAAGAAATTACGCAATTTGAGAAAAATTAGATTTTACGCTGATTTGGCGACATTTCGTGGTTGGCGAATTTTACATGGTTGATATTATTCTTTACTCTGTTATATTGTTCACAGACGAACCGGTGTAAACTAAATAAATTAATAATAATTAAAACAAAACATACTAACTCAAGAATTGTAATCATCTAATTTTTTTTCATAAATAAAAATGTCCCACTTTAATCCTTATTCTTGTATCCCGAAGAATGTATCAGTAACAACCCCAATGTTTCGACACGACAATACCTTCAGAGTCAATGTAATTCAATTCGAGAAATTAATATTTTCTGCTTTTTTAAAACATCATAATGAATATTTAATGTTATTTTAAATTTTATTTTCAGAAGAAAAATTGTGATTTACAGAAAGAAATGAAATAACAGAACAGATTTAAATTACGCCGCTTGCTGCAATACACTCAGAAACGTGTTTCCTTCAACATAGAAACGCATTAGGTGCTTCAGGCAAATAGCCATCTGGTTTCATTTTTGTCAAAATTTAACACCCGGTGCCCACTGGTTTGAGACTACCAGATGATGCGTTGAAGCTACATAAGTTTATGTCGAGAACTTTTGAAAGTGCACAAATGGATAAGCGACGTTCAATTCTAATCGCATTATCAACTGCCTGTTTGTTGTTGTCTGTATTGGTTGTGCATGGCCTTTCAGATCGACTAAATCTTGACTCAAATTACGACCAGCTCTAAAGTTTCAACGAAGTTCTACGGTAATTTTCAATAGACATGTTTCTTCATATACATTTTCATTCTCCGATGTATGTTTACTGGTTTTTATCCTTCGGCAATCAAAAACAAAAATAACAGCAAATTGGTCCTGTTTGAACGCATTTGGTATAAATACCACCATTGTTAATATGTCAGCATTTTCCACACAGAGGTTGGGAATAAACGTATGCCACATAATCTCATGCCTTTATATCGGCGATTATATACCCGCATCTTCAACGCCCTAGTTTGCAAAAAAGTTTGATCGTATATATTTTGCTTCCTCGTAAAGGAAGAATAAACAAGTAATATATATATATAAAAAAAATAATGTCAATTCCTACTTTTTTTTCACTACATTGCAGAAAAGTCCTTTACAAATAATTTTCATTCATTTTTTTTTAAGTTTGTCTGGCGCCATCGATTGGTCGATATATGAAACTTAAATCTAAAAAAAAACTAAAAATAATTAATTAAATTTAATTACTGAATTAATACTTGAAAAAACTGTATTAACATCAAGTGCCCTCCACTACATGTTAAAAAATGTATTTGAACTGGAGTGGATGAATAAAAAGTATTTCATGAACGATTGAAAATTTGAACAAGATATATATAGGGAGAGTGTGAGCTAATAGAAGGAATTGAAAAAACAAATTTGAATAAAAGAATTGAAAAATAAATTTGTATCATTCACTATTCTGATCACCTATGGAAATAATTGAACCATGAAGTACGGCTATATAATAAACCGTTACTATTATATTATAGGCATAGTAGCCCTTGTTAACAAGCTAAATCTTGTAGTAATACTATACAATTTAACTTGATTAAGTTGGACGAGGAACTTCAATCCTTAAAATCCCATTGTACAGGATCTCTTATGTGAATAATATGCTGTTAAGGTCAAAACGATATAATCTGTTGTTACAGTATTTGTTAAGCGTAATTTTAGATGCAAACATCTTCTTGCAAATAACTGAAAAATAGAGAGTTTTTGCATACCGTAAGTTATTTGGAAAATGCTCAATGAGCATGCGTGCTAAAAAAATATTTAAGAAATTCTTTATTTGAAAATAAAGTGAAAAAAATATTTAAGAAATTTTTTCGTAACATTAAAATAATTAAAGAAATAAATTATTTTAAATAGTAGCTATGACCATTAAGTGAAAAAACAGCAAAGGCAATTTAATAAATCATATATATACAAGCATATATGTAAACCCTTTACTATAGTAGTGGATTAGTTATAGCACAATAAGTAATTATGTAATTTTCAAAACATTAATAGAATAATAATTACTTATTAATTATTAAATTAATAATTAATTTAATAGTTAATAAGTAATTAAAATAATATATTTTAATAATAATTTGGAAATATTAAACATAATATTTCCAAATTATTACTTACTTTCGTTATTTAATTTACATTTTGTACTATTTCCTTTTACATTTTGTTTAATATCGATATTGAATGCTTTAAATCGAGATAGTTTAAACCCAAAATGAAATGAATAAAAAATTAAATATAACTACTTTTGTTTCTTAATAGTGTGAGGTATTGGAATGAAGAGAATTATGAGCTTTTTGTATTTTTTTCATTTACATAAGCAGTATTACATAATTAGTAGTCTTAGTTAGTTTTATTTATATGTATGTAATTAGTATTTTATTTGATTCAATAAAAAATTTCTATGCAATTTTGTGTCGGTAAACTGTACAAGGACATCTTTTTTATTCAACAAATATTTTTTGAATAAAAAAGTATAGAGATCTTGTGTGATCTGTGAGATTTCGAAGATTGATTGAATCTGTCCATTTTTTTTTTATCATATTCAGTACAAAGATGTTGTCATTCAGATATTCATAGTACTTTCCATTTTTCACTAGGAAAAATGATCTTTTCCTTTGTATTATTTCAAATAATACAAGCATGTTATGCCATCTGCTTCCTAAAAACATCTTAAAATTAAACTCTACATATAAATTTTTTATTGGCTTAATATTAAAAGTCGAATTGTGAGATACAGAAAAATGACTAACTGTTGCATGTCCTTTTGTTATTGTTGTTACTAATCCCCCGGTACAGGAAAGCATACACCAGGTCCAGTAGGCCCCGTCGTAGACCACTAGTCCAAGGCTATAGTTAGTAATATGCAGCTTCACTTTAGCGAGGAACCACGAGGGCTGACAACTGACTAAACCTTAAGATAACGCTTTACGATCACATTAGACCGAGATCTATGGTTTAAAATTCCGAACCACTAACATACATGACATTGCTGAGACTCGAACCTGAAACCTGTGGCACCGAGCACCACACACTTAGTCATGCAGACCCAAACTGAAATTTGCCTTCTCATGCTGGTTATTGATAGTTAAATTCATTCGGTGAAATGTGTGAAACCCAAGTACATTTTCTGGGTATCCTAATTTTATGAAATGCTAGTAACTAATGAGGTCTGACGGCCGAGTGAGTAGCGCTCTGGCGCTCGGTGCCACAGGTTTCGGGTTCGAGTCCCGGCAATGCCATGGATGTTAGTGGTTCGGAATCCTCTTTAAACAGTAAATCTAATGTGATCGTAGAGCGTTATCTTAATGTTTAGTCAGTCTTCAGCCCTCGTGGTTCCTGACTAAAGTGAGGCTGCATATTACCCTTAACCATAGACTAGTCGTCTACGACGGTGCTATTGGACCTGATGTAGTCTTTCCTGTACCGGGTGTAGGCTTTTCTGGCTTTACATTATACCAGGACCTACGGTTAAAAGTAGATTCCGAACCATAAAAAATATTCATGGTACCGCTGGCATTCGAACCCGAAACCCGTGGCACAGAGCGGCAGTGCGCTACACACAAGTATTATTTTGTGATGAAACAAATGAATTTGTATATAGGGCGCTCGGTGTAACAGGTGTCGGGTGCCATGGATGTTTGTGGTGGTTCGGAATCTACTTTAAACCGTAGATTCTGGTCTAATCTGCCATTAGGCACCATGGGGCTGTTGCGCCAATGAATAAGATTTGCATATATTAAATTTCAATTGGTTCCCAAAAAATTCCATTCCCCATTGGTTTCAATTGGTTCCCCAAAAAATTTCAATTGGTAAGTGAAAATTTTCAGTTAAGTTTGTAAATTTTAATAGAAATTCCCTGCGTTATTACAAGATGAGAACTTCCATTAATTTATAAATAATGAATTAGTTACAATTTTCACTAAAATATGTAGTTAAAAAATAAAGGAAATATTTAAATATTAAATGATTTTATTAGTTTCCTATGATTGTTTGTAGTTAAAAATTATATGAAAAAATACATAAAGGAAAATACCGCATAATTTGAATGTTTATATACTTTAAAAAGGTTTTAGTATAGCAACTGAAGTTAGTATTTATTAGATAATTTTTGTTAAAATAGCTCCTAGCATTAAATTTGCTTGCTTGAGGTACTTAGTTAAAAAGTATTTTTGTAAAGGGCAATACAGAATAAAATGCACTGCATCCTTTTAATAACAATAAGCATAAACACTCTTATAGTGTATAAATAAGCGTAAATACTCTGAGAGACTTTGTTATATTTTTTATGTTACGAGTATATTATTTTTACGCTTATAGAGCTTTTATACTTATTTATGTTATTACTTTTATGGAGTATTTATGCTTATTTCAGTTTATTATGAATTTACGTTTATGCTTATTTTATTTTAACAATAGTTTCAAGATCAAAAATATAAGAATATAAAGAATAATAAATAAAACTTTGCTTCTATTAATTAAATGAAATTTGTTTTAAAAACTTGCGTCATTTCTATATTAATTTGATTTTAATTCACATTAAATAATTGATCATGCTACGAATCTATAAGGACGTATGCAAATTGACTTTATAAAAAAATTAAATTACCATAAATTAAGTCGCCTTGAAATTAAATTAATTTCTTTCGTTAGCAAAGGAAAAAAATCGCTGCAAATGTTGAATTTTTTATGATTTTACAGCCTTTATCAATAATTTTTATTTAAAATATTTGTAGCTAAGATAGTATATTAGAAATTTTCCTAGCTTAAGTTAATATTTGTTTTTAACACTATATAAATTATTTCAAAGTTACACATTTACGCATTTTTGTAAAAAAATTAATTTTGTTTTAATTCACAAAGAAATATAATGATAAATTTTAAAAGCTAAAATAGCATAATAAATGAGGAAAAAATTAGTACAAATTGAAAATTAAGGCATTAAAAAATTCAAACAGATCCCTTAAAAAATGATTTTTTTTTTTATAAAAATACATTTAAAGAAAATTATGATAAATTATTGACATTTATAAAAAAGCAGTTTTAAATAAAAAATATATTATATTCTTTTAATTAAAAAAAAACATTTCATTTTTTGCTGTGAAATGAAACATTTTTTAACTCATTATTAAGGTTAAACTGTAAAAAAGTTAGTAAATTTTTATTGAAGATCACTTTTCAATATTTTCGTAAAATAATTGCATGACTTTATTTTAAAAAATCTGCATTTTTTAATTTTTCTTACATTAAAGAAATTGTTTAATTCTGCTAAGTGTCTAATGAGTGTTGGAAATAATTTTTAACTTTGCATTCTAATACATGCGTGATTGAATTTAATGCAAGTTGTTTGCCTCAATTGAAATTTTAATGCAAGTTATTTGCCTGACCATTGCGAGTTCAAATTAGATGTTTTATCTCTTTTAACTAGGTTCTGACTTCTTATGCCCTTGTTAAGTTTCTTTATAGAAATAAAGATTGATATTTCGAATTTATTTCAGTTTATTTAGAAAAACTGGAGCATTTTAAGTATGATTATATTTTTTCCCGATTTTAATGCTTTCTAACATAAAAAGAAGTTTATAAAAAAGTACATGACTTTTTTTTTTAAATATGCAAGTATTAATATTTTTTTATTATAAATAAAAAAATTTCTATCATATTTTTCAGCGGCAATGATTTTTTGAAAATACACTAAGTTTTTTTATGTCCATAAAATTTAATTAGTTTTAACTTTAAACTTTTGTCATTTTAAAAAATGTTATTAAAATTGTTTTAATTTAAGAATATACAAAAAAATGCATTTCAGCTAATAAAACTGTCTAAAATATTTTTTACGATAGCATTTATTTTCCAAAACAGATTGCAAAATATGAAATTTAATCTTTTTTTTTCAAAAAAGAAAGACCATTTCTGAAATCTACTTTTAATTAATTTTATTAAAATAATATGATTTCATATCATGATATTTAAAATTTATTAAGATTGTATACAATAAATTAAAAGAGTTTATATCAAAACTCCAACACGTTTAAAATTCAATCATTATTTTTATGAACTTTTGATATTTTATAATTTAGAAATAAATAAATGTTAATTTAAAAAAAAAAAAGTAAACTTTTTATTGGTTAAAGAAACCATTTTCTCTTTTAAAACATTTCACACTATTAAATGTATATAATTTAAGTATTTACAAACTCTCCATTTTAAAACGAGTTTTATATGGCTTAAATCAATTTGAATGTCCACTATATTTATTTCCCTATTTTAATAATAATTATAATAATAAAAAAATGCATTTCAGCTAATACAGCTGTGCTAAGAAATATTTTCTGGGATAACCTTTATTTAAAAAAAAAAAAAAAAAAAAAAAAATACGAAATTCAATTTTTATTTTAAAGAGTGTTTTGAGATCTAATTTTAATTATTTATATTAAAATAATAGGATTTCATATCTTTATATTTCAGATTTATTAAGATTGCATACAATAATTTAAAAGACTTTATATCAAAACTGTAGCACTCTTAAAACTCAATCATTATTTTTATAAACTAATGATATTTTCTAATTTATTTATTAAGATTGCATAAAATAATTTAAAGGAGTTTATATCAAACCGTCAGCACACTTAAAATTCAATCATTATTTTTATACACTTTTGATATTTTATAATTTATTTATTCAGATTGCATTAAATAATTTAAAAGAGTTTATATAAAAAATCCAGCACGCTTAGAATTCAATGATTATTTTTATTAACTTTTTATATATTTTTAAATACTTTATAAATAAATGTTAATATTTTTTTTAAAAATAAAACATTTACTGAAAAAAAGAAACCATTTTCCCTTTTAAAACAATTCATTACTATTAAATGTGTATAATTTAATTATTTACAAACTTCACATTTCGAATCGAGAATTAATTTTTGATATTTTATAATTTATAAATAAATGTTAAATTTTTTTTAAAAAAAATAACATCTTTATTAAGAAAAGAAACCATTTTCCCTTTTAAAACAACTCATACCATCAAAACGTATATAATTTAATTATTAACAAACTTCACATTTCAAAAACTAGCATTAAAACATTCTAAACCTTTCAAGAGAACAAAAAACAGCCACGCAATAAAGTGCAGAAGAGCCATAAAAACATTGAAGAACTCACCTGAAAACAAACATCGCAAGTCGAAGTTTGCGCGAAAAGGAAACTGAAAACAGCTCGCTCAACACGGAGCGGCGAAAGTTGTTCGCTTGTGTTTAGTCAACTGAAGTGACATTATTTTACCAGCAAGTAGCTTTCTAAAAGCCGCTCCGCGCTTGCAGGCAGCGCCATCTATCGCCCGTCCCGAGAACTTCTTCTCATTCAGTGGGATAAATTCAGTCGTTATCTCAGTCCGTCAGCTTGAACGGCGGACGCGTTTGAACAAGACGTGATAATGTTCAAGACACGACAGCAAGAAGTGAGATTTATAGGGGCTTAAAGTTATCGGGGTTCGGGGAGAGATTTTATAATGGGTCCAGATTTATGGGGTGTATCGATTATTTGTTGAGTCAATTGTCATTGGGGACCACAGAAATTAGGGGACATTAATAAATGACACTAGAGAATACAGAATTTTAATTTTTTTTTATCATTGCTTTAAGTGATGAACATCAATTATAAGAGATATATTTTCTTTTGTGTTCGAAATTTGATCGTGAAACCACATAAGGATAATTTTTATTAAATATGAATGTAATTACACCAATGATTTTAATATAAATATATTATATAAATTAACTAAACGTATTTTAATTAATATGGAGCTGAACAGCGGAGTGGCTAGTGCTCTGGCGCTCAATACCACAGGGTTCGAGTCCCGGTGGTGCCATGGAAGTTTGTAGGGGTTCGGAATCCACTTTAAGCCGTAGGTCCCGGTCAAACACGATCGTAGAGCGATGCGGGGTATTGTTACTCCGCGTCCGTAGCTTATCTTCAAGCTACACGCACCTCCAGGGTAGTAGTGCTAAATGCGTAACGTCAGTGCAGCGCTTACCTTAGGGCATCCAAGATAACTATATAAGTGTTTTCCAACTGCATTAGAACAAAAAGAAATTTAATTAATAAGAAATTTAATTAATAAGAAATTTAATTAATTTAATAAATTTTAAATAATAATAAATAAATAATTTTAAATATATATAATAATACATATTTATTAAAATATTTTATAGAGTTTATATACATATAAAAGTATTTATTTATTTTTTTTCCTCCTTTCTCTCTCTCTTGCTTTCATATGTTTCGTTTAGAGCTCATACAGTTTTAATAAAAACCTAAGCAATGCTCTATTTTAAATTTTAATTATTCACATTAATACCTACAACGTTAGGCTACATCAAAATCATGGTTACCACCAATTTATACAACCATGGATTAATAAAGTTAATAATTAATAATTATTAATATATTTATATAATATTAATATTATATTATTATCGCGCATACAGGCAGCGCCATCTATCGTCCGTCCCGCGAACTTCTTCTCCTTCAATGGGATAAATTCAGTCGTTATCTCAGTCCGTCAGCTTGAACGGCGGACGCGTTTGAACAAGACGTGATAATGTTCAAGACACGACACCAGGAAGCGAGACTTATAGGGGTTTAAAGTTATCGGAGTTTGTAATGGGGCCAGATTTATGGGTGTATCGATTATTTGTTGAGTCAATTGTCATTGGGGACCACAGAAATTAGGGGACATTAATAAATGACATTAGATAATACAGAATTTTTTTTATAGTTGTTTTAAGTGATGAATCTGAATTAAAAGAAATAAATTTTCGTTGTGTTCAGAATTTTATCATGGAATCACATAAGGATAATTTTTCTTAAATATGAATGTAATTGCACCCTATTGATTTTAATATAGATATAATATATAAATTAACTGAATATATATTATATTAATATGTGGTTGCTCCAATGCAGCTGGCAATACAGACAGTTAATCTTTATGCTACAAGCAAGGATTGCACTGCTGTTACTCATTTAGCACTACCCATGGAGCACGTGTAGCTTGAAGATATGCAACAGACGTGAGTAACATCTCTTTCTTTCAGATTATTTGCTTTAGCATTCATACATAAAAAAAATAATAACTAATAATTCATGAAAAATTTATGAATCATTATTATTTATTAAAAACAAATAATAAAAACATAATCAGTGCTAGTAATACAAATTAATAAAAATAATACTAATAAATGATTTTAATAAAAACATTAGTAATACTCTATTTTTAAAAAGATTAAAATCCATTTAATTTTAATTATTCACATTACAATCTACAACTTTATCATTATCATCATTGGCGCAACAGCCCATTGTGGGCCAAGGCTGTCTACCTTCTGGTAGATTTCGAGAGAAGAGGTTTTTTTTTCTTTTTACGGGACAGGGTTGTCAGCTCTACGCCTAACGCTCAGCAGTCATATGAGACCGGGATCTACGGCTTAAAGTGGATTCTGAACCACTACAAACATCCATGGCATCGTCATATAATAACATTATAATTATTAACCGCCAAAAATAATATTATAATATTATTATTATAATTGTATAAAAATTATATTATATTATTATTATAAATGTATTAATAATTCAGCATAATATTTTTAAAAAATAAAAAGTATTATTTATTACTTTAAAATATTTCAAATCAATAGCAAACAAGCAAAGTTCTTCAAAATTTGAATAATATTACTGATATAAACTATTCTTATCAATAGTTAAACAGAAATTACAAGTTATGAATATTTTGTGTTTTATACTTCATTCAATTCCTCCTATTAGCTCACACTCTCCCTATATATATTTTGTTCAAATTTTCAATCGTTAATAAAATACTTTTTATTCATCCACTCAAGTTCAAATACATTTTTTAACTTGTAGTGGATGACACTTGATACTAACACAGTTTTTTCAATTATTAATTCAGTAATTAAATTTAATTAAGTAATTTTAGTTTTTTTAGATTTAAGTTGCATATATCTACCAATAGATGGCGCCAGATAAACTTAAAAAAATGAATGGAAATTATTTATAAAGGACTTTCTGCAATATAGTGAAAAAAAAGTAAGAATTGAATTAAATTTTTTTTTTTTTTTATTACTTGTTTTAGTCTCAATAGCTACCTCCATAAAAGTATCATAATGACCAGTTGGCAAGGATTCTAGTCTTTGTCACCATGGGCTTCTGGTTCGAATCCTGGCGGTGGAATGGAGGTTTGTTGGCGGTTCGCAATCAGCGTTAAACGCTTTGTTTATGCCAAAGTGTGCGTAAATGAAATGACCGTAGAACGACAAATCAAACCTCAATAGTCTTGCGTTCCGATAATCTTTTGTGATCCATTATAGTGTGAGGTTGTTGTAATTAATTAAAATTAATTCCATTTCATTGCTAGGAATACATGAATAGAAGAAAAAGTAACTGTATCGATATAAATTTTATAATTTCATTATATTGTTCTATATAAGTGTATTTTACGTAACAATATTTTCTATATAAGTGTATTTTACGCAACAATATTTTCTATATAAGTGTATTTTACATAATAACATTTTATATATAAGTGTATTTTACATAATAACATTTTCTATATAAGTGTATTTTACATAACATTTTCTATATAAGTGTATTTTACATAACATTTTCTGTAAGTGTACAGTACTGTATACACCCCCTACTTTGAAGTTAAACATCCCTACTTTGAATAACAGATTGTGTTACGAATGTTACAAAACGTCTTCATTGTCAAAGGGGTGTTTTCAGAATTTTCTGGTATGCAAAAGGTGAATAGGAACCCTGTTATCCTTCAATTTCTTCGCGGAAAGCATTACTTCATATCTGTATTTTGAATCAGACTCTTTTGGTGTATCCTGAATAACGCAGAATCTGTGAAAATTCTGTCGTATTAATGGCAAAGGATCTTAAATCAACTACCAGCATTACGAAGAAAATTGATTACATGTTCATTTTTTTTTAATTATCCTTCAGGTCTTTTTCGGATGTAATTAAGGCATTAATTATCCATCGTTAATCATGTAATTACAGCGTAAAGCCGCATACCGATTTGAAACGTTGGACCAAACGTTTGTATATCATTTGGTAACTGCTGTCAAAGTTAGCCCACTCAGATGTATCCGAGTGTTGTATAGTTTTAACTAAAAACCCTTTAAACTGTCCATAACCTCTTACGAACGGACTTTTGGAAAGCCTTAAATAAACTCATGTTTGTGAAAATTGCAACACCATGAAGGAATCGTCCATAATTGAATGAAATTTAATACACAGTTGAGTGGTAATGGTACAAATAAATGATTAAATGTTCAAAGCAAACAAACAATAACAAGAGATTGGAATCTGTATTTTGTGTAGCCGCCACGCGCCGCAATAAGTGCTGCTACACGACGTGGCATGGAGTCAAACAACTTTTGAATGTCTGCCTGAGGAAGAGCATTCCATGTTGTTTGTATACGCACCCAAAGTTCGTCTGCAGAAGCAACAGGACGAGGATCACGGGCGAGACGCCGACCAACGAAATCCCACACATGTTCAATCGGCGACATATCCGGGGAATACGCAGGTCAAGGAAGAAGCTGTACCTGCCGCGTTGCAAAGAAGGATTGAACAGTCCTCGCGATATGAGGCCGGGCATTGTCCTGTTGAAATACAGCGCCTGGCAGGCTTTGAAGGAAGGGAACAGCTTGGGGCTGTAGAACTTCACTGATGTACCGGTTGCTGTTCAGATTGCCCACAATTCTTAGCAATTGAGATCTTCCATGATATGCTATGGCACCCAGACCATAACTCCGGGTGTTCGTCCACTGTGGCGTTCGATAATGCACTCCGGAAGGTGGCGTTCACCGGCATAGCGTCTGACACGAATGCGGCCGTCATGGTGCCACAAATTAAAGCGGGATTCGTCAGAAAACACGACATGCTGCCAATCAGCACACCAGTCTCTATGCTGAGCAGCCCATTGTAGCCGCAGGCGGCGATGGTTTAGCGTGAGAGGGATTCTGTATAAAGGAGTCCTTGCGCGCAGTCCACGCTGCAGCAGACGTCTACGAATTGATGAAGCACACAATGAAACACCTGTAGCTATTGACCACTGTAGCTATAGGGCCAATTGTCTAGAGGAAGCTGAACGGTCCGTCAGCGCCATGCGGACAAGGTGTCTATCATCGCGAGCTGACGTCACATATCGGGGTCCACACCCGGATTTCCGAGTTGTCCGACACTCGTCCGTCCACTGCTTCCAAAGACGCATCACTGTGCTGCTGTTACGCTGCACACGAGATACGCTGCACGATAAGACAATCCAGCTTCACGAAGGCCGAAGATTCTCCCCCGTTCAAACTCTGCAAGTTGTTCAAATCTTGCTCTCTTTCGTCGAAGAGGCATAAGTAAAGATTGAGCTAATGTTTACCTCTAGCAGATAACCACCGATAACCATACACGCCTCGTTACAACCGTGTATTTATTCGGATCCATCCGCCGTTCAGAGGGCGCTGCTCAGCATACGGATGCGCTACAGGATTTGAAATTCTAATCATTTGCATATCATGCGCTAAATTGCATGTCCTGAAAATTTCAGCTCACTCGCGTAAATCCTTCATTGTGTTGCAATTTTCACAAACATGAGTTTACTTTAAAGCGTGACCAAAAATCGACATTTAACCAAGCGAAAATTTTGTTCCTCCGAGAGCACGCCAACTTTTTGGGATTGCGTTTTCAATCCAAACTAAAAAAAGTTGGGCCAAAATTTTGTATATCCTTTTGAGTGTTGCTCTTAAAGTTAACTTATTCAAATGTACTACTGTGCCCAGAAAGTAAGATTAATTATTATTTTTTTTCAGACACTCTTTATTTATTCTTCCAGATTTATTTCATCGCTTTTAAAGTAATCGCCTTCAGTAACAAGGCACTTATGCCAACTTTTTTTCCAATCCTCAATACATGCTAAAAAGTCATCGGCAGGGAAGGCCTTCAAAGCGCGCGGCGATCCACGTTGAATTTCTTCAATCGACTCAAAACGGTGTCCTCAGAGTGGTCTTTTGAGTTTGGGGAATAGCCAGAAATTTCATGGTGTGAATACGGTGGTTGTGAAACGAAAAGGGTTTCATTTTTGGCGAAAATTTCAAGAATAATCAATGCAGTATGAGCTGGCGCATTCTGTGTTTTCGGTACCAATCGAGATTTGACGCGTTTGAGGCCCAAATTGGAAATGACCGATCCTTTTGAAATTCCAACATTCTCAGCAAGGTCTCTAATTGTAAATGGATGGTTTACAAGCACCAAATCTTTAATTTTTTTGAAATCAGCTTCGTCGGTTGAGGTTGATGGTCGACCAGAGGGCTCTTTGTCTTCAACGCGTTCTCTGCCTTTTTCGAACTGTTTATAACACTTCTAAACATTTCTTTCAGTTATTGGAATGCTCACCGAATGCTTTCTGCAACATTTTATGCGCAAAAAAAAAAATAATAATACAAGTTCTTTGCTGAATTAATTCAGACATTTCAAAAATGCCCGGAATCAGTTTTAGCGTCTCCGAAAGCTAAGCGTGACTAAAACACTAATGAATATTTTGATGTCAAATTTCACACAGATGTCAAGGACAGTACCAGCAACATAAAAAAAAAGAAAAAATTTAAATTCCATAAGCGCCGGAAATTTTAAATTGAAACTTTGGTCTTACTTTTTGGACACAGTAGTAGATGCTATTCATTATACGAAATAAAAGAAAACAAAAATTCTAAAATTATAGTAAAAATAAATGATTATCACGAAGTTGTTTGGTTGGCCACGTAGGTGTTTTTCTGATATGTATGTTTTTCTTTTTAGAAGCGCAAATGTAATTTACATTTCAAAAATTCTGAAAGAAAGATAATTATTACAATTTTTATTTTTTTCTAAGAATAAAGAACACGCGATACCAGATATTGGACTAAAAAAAAGGATAATGTTATAATCATGCAAAATTTATATTAAATTCTACTTTTTGAAATGAGTTTTGTTTTTCCATCTACATATCTTTAGAAGTAGCTAGAATAATTTTTGCTGCTTTAAAAAGTTATTTCATGTTAACAGAACATTTTTCTTCATTTAGTGAATAAAAAAATATTATTGTTTAAGTTTTTATATTATTAAATTCTACATTAATATGCTCTAATTATTTAATCTTCATGTCTTCAACATTATCTTAAGAAATGTTAAACTAATTATTACTTTTAATTTAATTAAAGAAAAATATTAAAATATCTATTTTTAGTTTTCAATTAATAGGAATATTTTAAGAAATTTTCAATACCGTGAAAAGTTTATGCCTGGTTACATAAATCAGACTTTTAATTTCACAGCTTTATAGAGAAACTGGAGGAAAAGCCATTATTTAATATTATATTAAATATTCAATTAATTTTTTTTCAAACACTTTTTAATTAAAATCCCTTTGATAATTTTGTAATATTTTTTCTGATGCTTTTAGATTAAGAATCAGTTTATTAGAAGCTCATGTTCATGCTTTAAAAAAAATTAACCTTGTAGTATCCACATTATTCTCTTTCTCTCTTTAATGATATTAAAAATTAAAAGGATATAAAACTTTAATAAAAATAAGATTAAAGTAATATTTTGTAAAAATTATACAGGGATTAGTTTTTTATATTCATTTATTAATGGTTCTATATTTCTTTCTATGAAACTACAAGTAATTGATATTGTAATAATATAATATGATATTTTATAATGGAAATAACTTTCTGAATAATATGTCACAAAATGGTAACAAAGTCACAGTCTCTTTATCTAATATAATTTTTCTTCTTCATTGGCGTAACAGACCCATGGTGGGCCAAGGCTGTCTTGCCTATTGGCAGATTTCGAGATAAGAGATGTGTTCTTCTTACGGGGTAGAGTTGTATGCCCAATGATCTACAGTCATATTTAACAGGAAACTACGGTTTAAAGTGGATTCTGATTTACGGTACTGTCGGACTCAAACCCAAAACCTGTGGCATAGAGAGTCAGAGCGCTAGTCACTCGGCCATCAGGTTTCTATATAATATACATACTAGGATAAACAACATATTAAAAAGTAATATATATTATATAAAAAAAAGTGTACCCAAAAGATAGCATATTAAAACTGAAATTTCGTGTATAAATTCAATTCGATCAAATATACAAATGATGAAATTTTTGCATCCAATGTAGTTAGACGGTGTATAAAAGAGAATTTCTAGTTCCGTCTAACTTTATAATGCCATTAATAAAGTCAAAGTATGCACGACTCTTAGCTCAGTAGCACCATGCGGCGCTAGTCAGCATTAGGGCTGAGGTTCAACCCGCTGGCTTCTTTGTTGTAGACATTTTCGAAAAACGTGAAGACACGATGGCATTTACGATGTTAAGCTTCTTACCTCGTTAGTCGGACTACATGGTGGAAGTTTTACGGTTTTTCTCGCATATGATACGGAAATGAATCCTCCCGGATAAAAGTTCTCGGAAAACACTGTGCGTTCTCGTCAAAAGCACTGACACATGTTCTCTTATACAAGCGGACTGTATCACATTCACACTAACACTATAAGTAATCACAATTAAAACTTAACAACGTTTTATTTACATGACAGTCCAGCCACTCGTAGCCTTGCTATTCACACTTGCCTCTCTGGCATTACACTGACTCCGACTCGGACTTATGCGCACGCAGGCGCATGTGTACGCACACTTTTTTCGCCGCTAGGGGTATCCTTGCGCGTTGGCGCGAACACTGCCCTCCTCCTTCAGCGCAAAGGAACCAAGTCAGACTTCTACCTATGGGTGCTTCATCACAACAGACGCTTCCCTCCTTCCACGATAACACACGGTTTCATGGATTTGGTCTAGATGTTGCTGTTGACCAAGTGGAGTATGAAACAACAAATCAAAGTATGTTCACGAAGAGGATGAATGCATGTTAACATTTGAGAGAGAATGTGAATTCAGATTAAAGGAAAAGGATGATTAAACAAAATTTGTGCTCCTAATTTGGTTAAGAGTGAGGTTATGTTTCACATATATTCAAAGGAATAGTTTGAAGATTGGCAGAAAATATTATTTAGAAGACTGAGGTCAACATACCCTATCACGCACAAAATGTTCCTAACTCCACAGAAGAGTCCTATCTTCACAAAATTTTCATCACAGCGGCTAGCACAGCGTCTGGTGTGGCATTATCAAAGATCAGACTTGCAACTTGGACACCAATAAGCTTAAGAAGCATTGACAAACGATTTAAAGAACAGGATCCCTATCTCATCGTCTGACTACTCAGTATCTGTGCACACAGTCAAGCACGTTTGCAAAGGGTCACACTCATTCGATCTGCGATCTGACTTATTGGAACATAATTTATTTTAGCTGTGAACTCAGCTCAGAACTTATCTCTTTGAACTCAACCGCGATGACCAGGAAAGATGTTTCTGAGGATGTCCACGGCAGTGGTGATGCCAATCTTGCTGTCACCCATCAGACAGCTGGATAATCGAGAGTTATGGTATGCTATGCCATTTTATTTGATAGTGGGGACCCTTTGATTGTTCTCCATGATACTCTTAAGCAAATTTCGGTCAGGTTTATTTTGTTACTTCAAACTTGATTTTCATAAAACAATGAGTTTACGGTGCGATTGAACTTTGGCGTATTTGTTTAAACAAGTGAAAATCGTTCGCGAAGAGCACTTCCTTCACTGGGTTTTACAAAACGGATGATAGACTGTTTCATGCAATTGAGCTATGGTGGTAAGTGTTACATGCTAATGCAGCAATAAACTCCTTGTTTAAGTGGTGATTCACGTCGAAAGCAACGAAGCAAGCATGTCAGATTGACGGATTTTCAGCAAAGTTTTATGCCAGTGAAATATTACGTCGCTTTGAGTTCGCCTTTTTTAATGAAACCTAGGGCTTACATTTTATCAGCATAATGCCAGATAGCAAACGGCAATCATTTTTGTTGACTGCCTCCATATTTTTAAATACTTTTCGGACAACTATATCACCACTTTTCTCCCCAATAGAACAAATATGGGAACTTATGAGTTGGCGCATCTGGCAGTCTCAGGATCTCACCGATCTAACTCAACAATTGAACAAAGTTTGTCAAGAAATACTCAGAGGAATGTACTCTATCTCCACGAATCAGTGCCAAAATGATGTTCAGAAACTCACATAAGTATCAGAAATAGGTCAACGGCTTATTGATAGACACTCATGTCCATAAATTAAGGATAATGAAGTTCAGGCAAAGAAAGAGACAGAAGCAAAACAAATTTGACTTATTTGTAAAGTCTATTTATTAAACAAAAGGTAAAGAGCAAAAAAGATGCTATATGTTTGACATAATTAATAAAAATTGCGATTTTTACTCCCTGGAGCAAATTTCAAAAAAGAACCTATTTACAAAAAACAGTATAACATGGTTAGTATGATGGTTAATATGGAGTATGTCTCCCGGACGATGCAATACAGGCCTTACAACGCCTAGGCATGCTGAGTATCAAATTATCAATCTGATCTTGGGGAATATTACACCACTCATCAAGCAATGCCCTCCGAAGTTCCGGTTGACAGGTGGGAGGGGGTTGACGGGCCGCAATTCGTCGGCCAAGCATATCCCACACATGCTCTATTGGATTCAAGTCCGGTGAGTATGCTGGCCAATCCATACGGGTGATATCCTCCAATTGAAGGCATTCGTTTACAATGTCTGCATGGTGAGGACGGGCGTTGTCATCCATAAACAGAAATTCCCCGAAACAAACGTACATGTTGTTCCAGAATGACATCCCGATAGATGTGGCCTGTCATCGTTACATTATGTACATGCACGTCAGTTCTGGAACCAAGAATAATTCCTCCCCAAACGAGCCATCCTGCACCGCCGTAACGGTGTTGTTCAATGGTGTTCTCTTGGTGGTAACGGGTACCTGGCGCTCTCCATATGAAAGTCCGGCGAGAATCAGACTGCAAACTAAACCTGGACTCGTCGGAAAACATCCCACCAGACCACTGTGGCGGTGTTCACAATGCATGCTCTCTACTCCAGGTTAATTGCAGCCGACAGTGAGTTGCGGTAAGGGGAACACATCTGACAGGCCTACGAGCATATAGACCAATGTGCCCTAAGCGTCTGTACACGGTCTGCCTTAAAACTGCCGTACCGGTAACTGAAGAGAGCTGACGAGACAGGTCTGATGCTGTGCTCCGTCTGTTTCTTTTGGCAGTAACTGCTAAATACCGGTCCTCATTCGGCGTTGTAACTCTGGGGTGACCTGTGCTGTAACATCTACTCACATTACCATCATCTTGGAATCGTTGCCAAAGCCTGGAGATGACACTCTGGGCGATTCCAAATTCCTCGGATACTTCCAGCTGGGTACGTCCACATTCCAGTCGTCCGATAATTCAACCACGTAAAAAATCATCCAAATGCTTCCTTTGGGCCATAACTATGCGGTTATTGCACTGAAAGGCTTTTAAAGGGCTTGTGAACAATTTTACTTCTTTGCCACCATTCCTTATATACCCCTCTCTTACACTCTCGTCATTGTGACGTACTATCCGCGCCATCTGGTGGTTTCCTGTAATTTGCATATTCTTCTTCAAGATGTGTGTGATAATTCTACAGGTGAAATTTTTTTTTTAGAGTTCAATTTCTGTGTGATTCTGAATTATCCTTAATTTATGGACATGAGTGTATTTCGTATATGTGGAAGTAATTCTTGAATAAAAAATATTTTTTTCTTTGTTATATGTTTATATCACATGTATCGATTTTTGTCCTATTCAGATAGAACTTTGTTCGTATGTCATTTTATTGTACTTAGAGCTTTCTTTTACGTCCTTTTTTATATTACAGCGAATTTAATATATTTTTTAAAAAATAGATTTCATTAATGTTTGAATTAAAAATAATTGTTCTCTTGAAAATTTCTAAATTTAGAATCTTCACATTGAAATTTATACAGAATACATTCTTTTTAAAAAATTAATAACCTGAAATCTTTTTTGCAGATTTTTCTACGTTCAATATAGTACAAAAAATTTTACAATCAAATATATTTGTTAAAAAAACAAAATAAATTTAGAATTATAATCCATAAATGGTATTTTATTCATTTAAAATAAGTCGTGTAATATTAAGATGATTGATATAAATAAATTTAAAATATCTAAATAAACTTCAAGAGAAATTATTAATTCCAATAAAAAACATTTTTATTAAATTTTAGTTTATATTATTATAAGAAAGGACAACATTTACAAAAAGTTAATTTCTTTAATTTTCCTTTCTTAATTAATCTTTCTTTAATTTTTTTAAGATCGTCTTACTTTTCTTCAGAAATTGTGGATAAAATTTTAAATGAGTCTGAGTATTTTTCTTTAAATATATAACTATTTTGAAATGGTAGAATAACTTATATTTTTGACTGACATATAACAAAATTAATTTAAAATTATACTCTAACAAGATTGATTACCGGAAAACCCATTATGAAAATGAATCTTTTAGACATCTTCAAGATGAAGTTAGTTAGGCATCCCGGAAAAAAAGTTTTTCCACAATAAACAGAGTATTAATGTCAGTTTATTAAATTAATTTCATTAAAAAATTTAGGTTTAGATTAATTCCATTTAAAATATAATTACTTTAGACTATTTTATAAATTATTTTGTTTATAAATAATAATATTATAAATATAAAAAAATTCTTTACGAATCGTTTCAATCTTAAATTGAGATGAATTTCTTAATACTGTTTTCCTCTTCATAATAAGGTTCTTTACTCATCTATTGGTGGCCTCAATTTCTCCTCTTTTTTTCCTTATCTTCCAATAAAGGCAATGTATCGGGACTTGTCTGTAATTATTTATTGAGCAAATGAAATGGGATGGACAAATTTAATTTGCTCTAGTGATTGGTTGCGCCTTAAGTCTGCTGGAAGCTCAGTATTATTTTCAGACCTTACATTACGCCCGAGAACTGTTCATTATTAATATTGCGAGGGAATTCTTTTATGTACAAAGATAGAATTCATTTCCGAGCTTTATATTTAATTCTTGAAACAAAATATTTAAAAACAGAGTATATTAAAAACATATTTAAAAACCCGATCATCCTCATTATTATAGACAAAGCTCTGCTCGTATAATCAAATAAATTTGGATAAACCTGATTTACACAAATCATCACTAAATAAGGAGATGAAATATAATTTATGCTCAGTTTTCATAAATTTTTATGATGTACTTACAGTTCTTGACTAGTGCTCTGGAGCTCGAGTTTCGGGTTCGAGTTCCAGTGATGCCATGGATCTGTGTAATGGTTAAGATGTTTGTAGTGGTGAAACCATAAAAAATAAAATTTATATATGTAAAAAAAAACAATATTGTCCAAAAATAATCGATTTGTAGGAAGATTGCAGCAAATCTGCATCTGAAATTCTTACACTTTTCTCACTGTTCATTAACAGGAACTTAATTTTTCAACAAGCTTTGAATCAAAACAACTGTTTCAGTTTATTACCCTTCGCTCTCGCTTAAATTGAATTTCATGATTAACGCCGTTGGGAAAAAAAGAAACAGAAAATGTAAAAAAAAAGTTCATATTTTTTTCTATTCGCTCTCTACAGTCATATTAAACTAGGATGTACGATTTAAAGTGGATTACAAACCCCTACAGACATCCATGACACCGCCTAAACTCGTACCCGAAGCCTATGGAATCGAGGACCAGATGCACGTTACAATTAGATCATTGATAATCTCTAACTACACCTCTTACTCCCGCACTGGTATGTTACCTATTATAAAGGTAACAACATATTTAGAGATTTCGTGAGGAAATGTAAAGAACCATCGAATATTAAAAAAAAGATAAAGTGACGAGTTATTAGTTTAATGGTTTATTTTCTAAATAAACGAAACGTATTCAAAAAATATTCAATGAAACACCACGTAGTAGTAAATTAATTTATTTTTGGAAACCACAATTCTTGAAGCAAACAAAGTCTGCTAGAGTTTCTGCGTTAGAAACCTTACGAATTCATCCGTACTAAATTGTGACTGAAATAACTGAATCACATTCGAGGTATGTGTACCAAATTGTCTTCTTACAAGCCAAATGTGGTTTATGCTAACGAATTTCAGAACTTAACAACACTACCCTGGATTTATTTCACTTTTCTAAGTAAGTGCATTTGAATTCAATGTAAAACATTTTATATTTCTTCTTTTCAGAAAACCAACTCTGCGAAGAGGATTTGCAAAGAAAGCTCACAGAATTTTATTTTATCTTATTATTGCATGCAGGTCTTTTACTTTGAGTCAAATCTTAAGCTTTTATTCAATAAAATGCAAAGAAATATCCCAGGTAAACAAAGTTTGTTTGCGGAATGAATGTTCTCAACCATATATCAAAGAAATTTATGTAAATGACATATTTTCACTGAATTGAAGTTGAAACTTCATGTGGTTTTCTTATCCAAAAGCAATTTTAACTCAGTTTGTAGCTTTACCGAACAGGGAAAATAAAATTAATAAATATAGTAGCTTTGCCTTTACACGTTAAAAGTTGAAGTCTTTAAAAGTGAATAGAATAATTTATTTTTTACGAAGTTGCGGATTTTTATACGATACAAGTTTTAATAGTTTAAAAAAATATAATTTTATTTAGTCACTGTCCCTAGAGTTTTAAGCGACATAAAATTACTATGATAAAAATACTATTTTAATTAAAAAAATATTTAGGGAAAATTATTTTCCTTTTTTTTTTTAAATTACATGACTTTAAATCCCAAAATATCGCGCCAATATGTACTAGTACACTGCTAAAAACCAATACATTTAAAATTATTTAATTTGTTTAAAATTGGACAAAAAGGATTGTGTTGGATAAATAATTGATGTTTTCCTTCTTGATACTTGTTGAAGTCTGAAGAATTAAGTAAATAATTTATTTTTAGATACGTCTAGAGTTATTTACAACTGGAAACGGTGATGAAAATTTCAAATTCCCACTGAAACAGACGCCCTGTTAATGAATTTAATTATTACATTTAAAACATGTTAGTGACAATTCTACTAGGCTTCTGCAGAAAGTAAGTTTTCTTAAGGTCGTATGCAATAAATAAATAAAAAAGATGAAAGAGCCACAGTACTCTGTTCAATGTCTTTGTCTTAATAATTGAAATATTCTCTATGAACAGAATTCAGGAGGAGTGAAGACACAAATTGAGGGGTAGTATATAAAAGAGGAGTTAAAGGAATGAATGAATGGTGTTTATCGAACCAGTGCGATCATTGTATACACTGGCCTTGAAATCGACATCCATAAGATCTTCTACGGTTATAATATACTCCACATCGATATAATATTCTTACATCCATCGGCTTAATGAGATCACACGTTTTAGGCGTGTTAAGTAGGAGAATAGCGCCAGCTAAATTTCGACTCCGTATGCACGTTGTCTACCGCTTATGAGTATTTTGGCCTTTTGGGTTCATCTTGAATACATCTATCTTCTTCAATGCGTTCCTTCAATTTTTCTTTCCTCTACATTTCATATAAGCCGACATTGTAAAATTTCACCAAATATTTCACATATTTTTGGAATTCACAAGAATAAATTTTGTTTCATTGCTTATTTTATTGTTTTAATTAGTTAGATTTCTTTGCGACGTTTTAATCAAATTAGTATCACGACTGGATTCCAAGATATAACAGCTAGAACTGAGCATGCTGGCGTAGGATTCTAGGACGACTTCCATTTCTACCCCTCTAGCTTCCCGCTACATGGCGTGTGGCTTCCTCCCCATCCCATCGGAATCTTTCGACCTTTTTCTACACAATATTACTTTTAGATTTTCCAAATTATGTATAGTTATTAATATTTCAAACTGGATATGAAAACATGATGCCTCAATCTTGAACCATACCGATTTGATTGATGTTTTCACGTCAAACACATAGTTTAATGGAAACATTTATTGGAAGCAATACAGCAATAGGTGAGCTACTTTTCAACATATGCACCCCTAATAATTGAAACACTTATACTACTCCATAAGCAGTTATTATAATCACGAGTCATATAGTCTACTGCATGGCACAGAAACCCCGTGTTGATAGACATCTGCATCTTGTCTCTTTTAAAATGTTGATGAAGGCAGGATGCGAGCTTAAGATTGTAGGATGGATGGTCAAACAGTTCCCAAAGAAACTTCTGTAGAAAATATATTATGTGAGCAAGTGCAGTTGGGGATTAACACAACATCTGCCACTGAGCATCACGAGCGGTTGACCGACGAAATTTAAAAGTATGTCTGCATTCACTCTTTAATTTTTGATGAAAATATCAATAAGCAGAATTATGTTCCAAAACACTGTTCACATCAATTTTCTCTCTGAAACAATTTGCTGGACATTTTGTCATTTGCGGAGATTCATTATGATGCCAAAACCTTAATTTCTGCTTGGTTTTCGGAATAAAAAGATAGATCACGTCTCACCACTTGTGGTGCTCACATGGATGAACTTATCATCAAAATACACTAATAAAAATTCTGAATGAGCCCTTTCGGAATAAGCATATATCATATTTCAGCACTTGTGATGATAATATTGAAGAATTAATCGTCATACCAGAGCTGTAAAAATTCTGAATGAACCAATTCGGAATAAATAGAACAGCTCATATTTCACCGCTTGTTATTATCATATCAAAGAACTCGTCATCATACCACAGCCGTAAAAATCACAAGCGTTTGTTCGTTTGGTTTGGTGTTCAAATGTCAAATTCTTTGACTCAAAGTTCAATAACTTTATCACAAAAAAAAAAGGCAAAAAAGGCAAACAGAATAGGAAATGCTTTCCTAGAAGATTTGAAGTCTTTAGTCATCATGTTGTTAGACATTCCTGCCTAATTTTATGTTTATCTTAGAAGAATAAAAACAGAATGTGAATAAAAATAGAATGTGAATAAAAACTTAGCTGATAATTAATTCAATTCGAATAAATTAAAAACGTTAACATACCGTTAATGAAACTTTTAAATGATACAAAGAAAATTATTTTAGCACTGTATATAATCTAAGCAATTTAAATATGCTTATTTTCATATCTCTTATAATTTAATCTCATTTTAATTAGAAAATATGTTTAAATACATATTTATTTCTTCACATTTATATTGCAATATTAAGTAAGAGAATATTTGCAATATATATAATTTCCCTTACCATGCATTTTGCAATATTATGTAGGCGTAATTGTTAATAATTATAAAAATTCACATTTTTGAAAACATTTTATTCGAATTTCTTTTTTATTCATAGTAATTGTGCTTTAAAAGAATTAATCATCAATTATATTATTACGCATAAAGTTATATCTTGCAATTTATAGCAAAATAATTATAATTATATTGCAAGAGATATTATCAGTTTAATGAGTAATTTTATTTGATATAACCTCTGACAACAATTTCAAGTACTCTTAATAATACTTTAAATTATTGAAAGGATTTTGTTAATTGACCTATTTTATGAAAACATTAAAATTTGTATTTGTACTCATAAAGAAAACTAATTTAAAATGCTTTCTGTAAATAAAACGAAGAAATTACCTTTTTTCATTTGCAATTATTCCCATTAGTGGAGTAATTTCAGTTTCAAATAAATGGCAGCGACAGAAACAAGAACTGAATTAGAATACCTTTATTCTATTTAACCAACACACAAATTGCTCGATTTTAAAATTACTGCTTCCCTTAAAACTAATTCCCTCCGACCACTAATTTTAATAATTATTCTTCCCAATAAATGGCCTGTAAATGCAAGTTTCTGACATTTAAATGTTTAGCAGATTTAAGTTCTCGCAAAAGCCTCATAAGTCACTTGTCCTTAGAATAACTGCTACTGTAATTATCTTTGTGCAGTATCCAGCAATTTAAAATCTAACAAAGGAAAAGAAAAGAAACTTGTAGTCTTTTTGTAGCATAATTATAAAGGCAGTACAAACCTGAATATTTCCGCTCATAAGAAAATTGTTTTTGTTCTTTGAAAATTTGCATATTCGGAAAGTTTAGTTTTGTGTAGAAGTTTTTCTAATGAGTACTTTAGCAATAATGTGACTTTTCTAAGAAAATGTAAAAATTAAATTTTGGAGTTAGTTACACGAAAATGTAAATCTTCTTCGGTTTTAAAGACTATGATTCTTGAAAGAATAAAAAAGTGAATTTGAATTTATTGAAGATGTTAAATTAAAATCAAAATTATTAGGTTAATAAAATATTGATCTGGGATTTAATAATTTCTCTAAAATTTATTTTCAGGAGAAATTTATCATATCCAATTGATAAGAAGATATCAGGGGTTATTACTAAAAGTAAGAGCCATAAGATAATGTTTTGAGCAACTTAAATTAAATTTCCATGTTCAAATATGATCTAAAACTCATAAAGTTATTTTTTATGGATAAAAAAATACTTTTATTTAGGAACGATGAATTATCAAACCGATAAACCAAAAATTATTGAAATGCGTTACTTTCATCACTTTTTAATAAAATTTCAGATATGCAAATGAATTCTGACTTTTAAATATTTCAATTCATTTTTTTTTTTTACAAAAGTATTTTCATATCGTCCCAATAAACATATCTTTGTATGGAAGAGTTAGATATAATGAAAAACTTTTAATCCAAAAAAAAAAAAATCATTCGACTTAAAATACTCCTTTTCATTATTAATTCAAAATCAATAGACATTTCACTGATGTTCGTTATTAAATATTCAGACTCGTTACTTCCACGAATTCTCTGAATAAATTCGAAAATAGTTTTGGAAGAGCAGTAATACATTTTTATGTCCTGAGGCTATTAGGTTAGGAGGTTTATGCAAATTTAATGCCCAAATGTATTATTCCGATGGGAAATTTCAAAGAACATATTTAACATTTAAGTTAATTATTCATGAAAAATGTGCTATCTAAATTATGCAGTATGTCATCGAAAATTTAACATTAAATAATTAATGTACTTGTACTGAGACAAATTTTGTAAACAAATTTGACATATTTCTATTTTCTCCAAAAATATTAGTGCTTATGAATATCTATAAGGTGCTATCGCGCTTATGATCAGCCACTAGCCGCTTAATATCTGATGCATATTAAGTATATAATTATTTTAACTTTTCGTTTAATGCTCAGTTAAAGTCGTAATTAAAGACAAATATTGTAGTCCTGAGGATTTACTAAATGTATTTAATCTAGTAAGCCTCAAGGCTGCAATATTCACTAGTATATTAATAGGTTATACCTCCCAAAAATACATGTCTCAGTTTACTTTCAAAGATTCATGATTTCAGAAAGTAATTCAATTTTTTATTGCAGTTTGTAAAACAAATTTGACAAATTTTTATTTTATTCTAAAACAATAGTGCTTATGATTTTCTATAAGATGGTATCGGACTTATAAATAGCCGTTAGCAGCATAAAATCCAACGCATTTTGTAATTATTTTCACTTTTTACTTTAAGCTCTGTTAAAATCGTAATGAAACATAAATATTATAACTTTGGGAAGTTACCAGGTTTACTAAATTTACAAAAATCTAGTACATCAAATTAATTAATCTACTAAAAATTTATATCCTAGTTTATTTTTAAAGATTCATGATGATGTAAGAAAGAAATTCAAAGTTTTACAGTTTTCTGAATAATTCTATATATTCTAAATATCCCATATCTTGAATATATCCTCATATTTTCTAGTGTAAGCAATATTTTACAATGTTAAATATAAATTGATAAATTAATTTTAAAAATATTATAAAGAATATTCAACTACCAAAAACTCATTGGATCGAAGCATATAATCAAAAAAAAATTTTTGTGATACTGTTTAATTGGACCCTCAAATAACAACTGTTTTCATATAGTTATTATTTATTTCCAGACATCTTTCTTAGCAGTTCTAATATTAATAACATATAGTGTAAATCTATGTATGTAATTTGTGTTAAATAAATATAAGGGAAAGTAAACCAGTTTAAAGGAAATGTTGCTTATTATATTTCATTTAGAAATAGATTTTTTAATATGGATTCTTGTATGTGGTTAAAATATCATTTATCTAAAATAATCCTAATAGGGATAGCAGCTTAGAAATATTAAAGTACTCAGATATATCATTATTATTTATAGATATGCAGTAGAACCTCTTTAAGTCGAACCTCGATAAGTCAAAACCTTCATAATTTGAAAAAAACTCCCCCAAAACTTGTTCCCTTCCCTTCAAGAGCTAACACCTCCATTACTCGAAATTTCAACCCTCTATACTTCGGAATAATTAGTCAATCCCCACAAGACATTTTGGTATATATTTTTCCTCCGTAACTGGAAAAAAAATTGGATCTCTGTATCTCGAACATTAGCAATGCTTGATTTTACAACCTATACAACTCGGTCATTTGAAACTAATTACCTCTATATTCCGAAGAAAAATAAGTTACCTACTTTAAGGATTTGCCGAAAATGTATGTGATTGTTTCTTAGAAAATAATGTATGAGTATACAGTAAATAGAATAACCAATTCTATGAAATATTCTTATTATAAAACTTATTATTACTAATGATTTCATTTGAACTCTAGCGAAACAAATCTTTTATTGTTGATTGCAAAAATATCAGAAGTAGTTTGGTTTTACTGCGATACAAATCTATTTTAACAATAGTATACGAATAATATTGTTAAAAAATGAGTGCTGTGAAACGTAAACTGAAAGCTTTGACTCTCGCTGAAAGGTTTGAAGTGCTTGAAGCTGTGAATAGTTGTCAAAAGAAGAAAGACGTTGCTGAACAATTTGGCCTACCAATGAGTACTCTGTCAACAATAATAAAAAACGAATCTTGGACATCATGAAAAAAATTGAAAACTGTCGAAGTTTGTCCTGCGAAGACAACGCTCCATGGGTTTCACTCAAAGAGGCACGAACAGAATTAAGTGTTTTACGAAATTTCAGACAGCAAACTAGCAACTGGGAAGAAAGAGAATTTTCTGCTCTTTATAGCTTCATAGCAAATATATACATATCAGTACAAATTAAAGAGTTACAAAAACACACAACAGCAAAATTAAAATATGTCTGCAATTTTTTGTCAAATATATTGTTTAATGTTCTACCGTAACTAATCGATTTGTATCATGATTGTAGCCAATCTGCAATGATTTACGTGAAATTTCTATGAATACTAAATGTAACAAATACAAAATAAATGCAACAGAAAATGAAAATATTAAATGATGGCAATGCTTAGTTGAGATAAAATAATTCAAACGGAATTGATTATCTCGTGCAAGAGACTTTCGAGACATGTAGGATCTCCAATACTAACAAACCTAATTTTTTTTGTCTTATTTACAGACTGTTTGTATTCATTCATGTAGAAATCTATCCCATTACGAAATCTATCAATGAATTACTTTTGCAAAACTCTTCTAAGTTTACCGTAGTTGATTTGAGATATTACAAAAATGCTGTTTTAATAATCATTATGAGGTTCATTTTATTCTTTGTGGATCCAAGTATTATTTTTAAATATTATCATTGTAATTGTCAACATAATTCCGTTGTCATGTCGTGTGTGACAATGAAACGATCTTTCTCGCAAAGATGCACAGAATAATTCGTCATTATTCAGTAAAATACTATTTCCTTTCAGTCACTTCGATCTTTTTTTTAAAAAAGGAATTATTTATCTAAAATAACTGGAAATGATATTGATGACTTTGTATAATAGCAAAAATAACCCTTTGGGAATTATAGTGCACGAAAATCTAATAATTCTTTAAAAAACATTTCTCATTCTTTTATTATTTTGAAGAATTCTGATATAATTCTATGTTAGATATAAATGTCTGGCCTGTTGGCCTGACTAGCGCTATTTAGGGCTGATAACTCTACAATGTAAAAAATAAAACATATCCTTTCTGAAAATCTGCTAGTAAACAGACGGTCTTGGCCCACCAGGAGACTGTTGTTCCAATGAAGAAGAAGATATGTATAATGAAGATAAAATAGTTTACTAGAAAAATATATCTGATCTGTAATAACTTGTTTACCAAAAGTATGTTAGATACAAACATTATTAATTTTATTATTTTCATTCGAATAACTCATAAGTTTACTTATATAATCTTCTTTCAGGAAGTAGGTGTCATATTTTTTTCTAACTCATGATTGTATTATTTTCATAATTAAAAAATACACTTTTAAGCTAATTAGAAAACATACTGCAAAAGTTAAAAAATAATTTCTTTTCCATCTTTATTGAAGTGTCATTTTTCTTCTTTCATGGCGCAAAAGCCTCATGGTGGGCCAAGGCGTACCAAGGCTACTGCCAGAATCAGAAACATGAAATGTTGTTAAGGTTGTCAATCCAATCTCCAACTCTCTATTAGACATATTAGACCGGTACCTACGATTTAAAATGAATTCTGAAACACTAATTGAAATGTATTACAAATTATATTTATTTATTATAAAAAGTACTAAAATTTTCAATTATAGATAAAAATTAGAATGTTCTAAACGTACTATTCATTTTTTCATTATTAAAGAATTAACTGTATCTAAATTTATTTTTGTTTAAAATATAGAAATACTTGAACGGAAACAGCACAGTTTTTTAACATTCTACAAAACAAGATTTATTTGTTTTAAGGCATTTATGTTATTGTGATAAATCCTCTGTTTCCTGCAGCGAGAAGCGGGCACCCCATAAATAATCCATACATGGATGGAGGAAAGGGGCGCAGCTGCTGTTTCTGATACAACGCCCGTGGGTAGAGATCTGACTTGGCTCCGAGTCGTTGAAGGAGGGCAATGTCTTCCGGGAGGACTTTTAGGGAACCTCGCATTTACGTATCGTCCGGGGGAAAACCCGGAAAACTACCATCAGATGTTTTGACTAACGAGACAAGGAGCTGAAACGCCATTGAGTTTCCTCCTTTTTGAAACAATGTCTACAACAGTGCCGCCAGTGGATTCAACCTCAGCCCTAATGCTCACCAGAGGACTCCTCGTTACCACTGAACAAGGAGTCGGGCCATGGCATTTATTTAATAGGTAAGCTTTTCACCTATTTTCACCTTTAATAATTTTTAAGAATTTGATTAAATTTAATTTATGCATTTTACAAAATGCATGCCTTTAATAAAATTTTAATGAGGGAAACGATGATAAAAAAATACTAGGATAATTAAATTAGATTTTCAAGTATTATTTTTGATATATTATATTTAATTTTATTTATTATTTTTAATTCATTTTAAAATAAAACAAGATAGAGCATGTTAAAAAAATTCCGGCTTTGCAAAATCACGTAGACATTTACTGGAATCTTAAAAATTTATTCCGCATTTCTTGTCCATTTATTATCAACCCATTCCACAAGAAATATCGCAATCTATCCATTGTAAAAGATCCACTTAAATAAACTGCACTATTATTTCCAAATAAATCGAGGAAAGGGGCCAAAAACAACAACAAAACAAAAATCGCGTATAATGTGTTTTTCAGAACTGACGACTTAATTACGTCACAAAGCATTTTATTGCCAATGAACAAAAGAAAAACTCGAATTAAAAAAAAAAATCGCTGTTCATTAAAATAAGATGCTCATTTTTAAGACAGTTAAGCAAAACATTCAAAGCACTAGCTCATAAATCTTGAAAATGGCTCTAAAAAGGGTTTATTTAGTTTTAGGGAAAATGTGATTTTTGTCGCCGATAAACATCTACCCACGAATAAACAGGGATTTCTCGATATTGGGAGAAAATGCTGTTTCATATTTTATCGGTCGATTCCAAAAAATAAAAAAATCGAATCTACAATAACTTCAACTCGATTTCCGGAAAATTTTAGGAGCCTAGAAAATTTCCTACAGAGAAAATGAAGCAGGAAACGTACAAAAGTAGAACTATAATAGCATCTCTGTTCTAAGGTTCATCATCTTTTTCAATATTTCATGTAAATCGAAAATGAAATGCTTTCTTTTTTTAAACACCTGTTGCTAATGCTATCATGATATTTGGCATAAATGAGAGAGAATTTTGCTTCGAATTTGGTTTCGTGATGCTCTATAGAACTTCTACAACATCGTAAGAAAGATTTCAGAAAGCTTTCTTCGGTGGTTGTTCTATGCGGAAGTACAATTTTTGTGTATGAATTATTCATTTTGCTCCACGTTAAATTCATGAAACATTTTAAATTTATTCAAAAGATTTATAAGACTTGTAACTACAAAGTTTTTAATGTATTTTTCCTATATCAGTTTGAGAGCCCTTTATAGCTCTTGTATTTCAAGAAACAACACGTGAAATCATTATGGAATACAGAAAAAAAAACTGCAATTCTGTCATGAATTTCAATTTTACATCTGCGAACGTACTTTTGAACTATTAACGCGTTACTATTCTTCTTCTTCTTTATTGGCACAACAGACTCATGGTGGGCCAAAGCTGTCTGCTACTGGCAAATTTCGAGACAGGATATGTTTCCTTTTAGCAGAGTGGGATCATCAGCTTTACGCCCAGCACTCAACAGTCATATTAGACCAGTACCTACGGTTTAAAGCGGATTCCGAACCACTACAAACATACATAGCACCACCTGGAGTTGAACCTGAAGCATGTCGCACTGAGAACCAGAAACACTATAACTATTAGACCCTTAATATTTTCTAAGTACACATTTGACGCACGTACTGGTATGTTATTTATTATAAAGTTAACAACTTATTTAGAGACTTCGCGATTCAATGTGAAGAATATTGAATGTTGAAAAATATATACTAAAGAGTTATTAGATTAATCTTTTATAAACGAAAAGTATTCTGAATTATTCAAGCAAACATCACATAATATTATAGAATTAATTTTTGTTTGAACCCCAATTTTTGAAGCAAACAAGATCTACCAGAGATCTTGTGTTAGAATCCTTACGAATTCATCCGTATTAAATTGAGACTGAAATAACTGAATCGCATTCGACGTATGTGTACAAAATTGTCTTCTTACAAGCCAAATCTGGTTTATGCTAACGAATTTCAGAGCTTAACAACACTACCCTTGGATTTATTTCACTTTTCTGAGCAAGTACATTTGAATTCACTGTAAAACATTTTATGTTTCTTCTTTTTCAGAAAACCAACTTTGCGAAGAGGATTTACAGAGAAAGCTCACAGAATTTTATTTTATCTTATTATTGCATGCAGGTCTTTTACTTTCAGTTAAATCTTAAGCTTTTTATTCAATAAAATGCAAAGAAATATTTCATGTAAACAAAGTTTGTTTGCGGAATGAATGTTCTCAACCATATATCAAAGAAATTTATGTAAATGACATATTTTGCACTGAATTGAAGTTGAAACTTCATGTGGTTTTCTTATCCAAAAGCAATTTTAACTCTGTGTGTAGCTTTACCGAACAGGGAAAATAAAATTAATAAATATAGAAGCTTTGTTTTTATGTCTTAAAAGTTGCAGTCTTTAAAAGTAAATGTAGGAATTTTTTTTATTAAATTGAGGATTTTTACAATATACGAGTTTTAATAATTGAAAGCAATTATTATAATTTTATTTAGTCATTGTCCCTAGAGTTTTATGCGACATAAAATTATTATTATAAAAATACTATTTTAATTAAAAAAAAATATCTATGGAAAATTATTTCCTTTTTTAAAAAAAATTACTTGACTTTAAACCACAAAATATCACCCCAATATGTACTAGTACACTGCTAAAAATCAACACATTTAAAATTTTTCAGTTTGCTTAAAATAGAACAAAAATTGTGTGGATTGTGTTGTGTTGGACAAATATTGATTTTTTCATTCTTGGTACTTGTTGAATTCTGAAGAATTAAGTAAATAATTTACTTTTAAATACGTCTAGAGTTATTTACAACTGGACAAGCGGTGCAAATTTTTAATTCCCACTGAAACAGTATGTTGTTAATGAATTTAATTATTACATTTAAAACATGTTAGTGAAAATTCTACTTGGCTTATGTAAAAACTAAGTTTTCCTAAGGTCATATGCAAAAAATAAAAAAATTAGATAAAATAACGAAGGAAGCACAATATTCTGGTTTATTCCTTTGCGTTAATGAGCGAAAAAACCTCTACAAATAGACTTTTAACGGGAGTGAGAACACGAATTGAGGGGTAGGGGATGTAAAAAGGAATGAATGAATGGTGTTTATTGAACATTGCGATCATCGTATACACCAGTTTTCTTAAATCGACATCTATAAGCTTTTCTACGGTTATATTATGTTCCACATTTATATAATAAACTTATATCCATCGGCTTAATGAGATCACACTTATTAGGCACGTTAAGTAATAGCTAAATTTCAGTTCCGTGCTCACGCTGTCTATCTGCCTATGACTATTTTAGCCTTTTGGGTTCGTCTTGAATCTACTACTGAATATACTTTGGGTTCTACTTTTCAACACATGCACCAAATAATTGAGACACAAGTACACCAAATAATAAAATCACAAATAATGGAGACACAATTATTTGGTGCATGTGTTGAAAAGTAGTTAAACACATGCACCACTGATAATTGAGACGCTTGTCCTACCCCAGAAACAACTATAATAATCACGAGACATTCAGTCTACTGCATGGCACAAAAACTCCTGTGTAGATAGACATCTGCATCTGGTCTCTTTTAAAATGTTCATGAAGACAGGATGCGAGATTAAGATTGTAGGATGGATGGTCAAAAGTTTCCAAAGAGAAGAAGATATGTTGTGTGATGAGCCATATGTGAGCAAGCGCAGTCGAGGATTAACACAACATCGGGCACTAAGCATCACGACCGTTTGGCCGACGAAATTTAAAAGTACGTCTGTATTCACTCTTTAATTTTTGATGAGACTGTCAGTGAGCAGAATTCTGTTCCAAAACACTGTTCACATCAATTTTCTCCCTGAAACAATTTGCTTGGCGTTTTATCGTGTGCGGAGATTCACTATGAGGCCAAACCCTTAGTCTTCGGTTTATTCCCGTTTTTGGAATAAACTGAACAGCTCATGCTTCGCAACTTGTGATGATTATATCGAAGAACTCAACATCATACTTCAGCTTTAAAAATTCGGAATGCGGTAATTCGAAATGAAAAGAACAACTAATGTGTCAGCAGTTGTGATGATCATTTCGGAGAACTTATCATCATATCACAACTGTAAAAACGTAGTTTTAAACGTTTGTAAAATGTAGTTTTAAAGACTTTAGTCGTTACGTATTTACGAATTCTTGCCTAATTTTATGTAACTAAGAGTAAAATGCACAAATATATATATTTTTTTTTTTAACTTTAAAACTGGTTGTGCTTAAAAACTTAACTGATAACTGATATTAATTCGAATAAATTAAAAACTTTTAATTACAGTTAATGAAACTCTTAAATGATACAAAGAAAATTATTTTGTCTATGTAAATAATCTAAACAATTTAAATTTGCGTATTTTCGTGTCACTTGTAATTTAATCACCTTCACCTTTGCTAAATACAAATCTATTTCTTCACATTTATATTGCAATATTAAGTAAGAGAATATTTGCAATATATATAAATATATTGCATTTCGCAATATTATGTAGGCGTAATTGTTAATAATTATAAAAATTTCACATTTTTGATAACATTTTATTCAAATTTCTTTTTTATTCATAGTAATTGTGCTTTAAAGAATTAGTCATCTATTGTATTATTATGCATAAAGTTATATCTTACAATTTATAGCACAATAATTATAATTATACTGCAAGAGCTATTATCAGTTAAATGAGTAATTTTATTTTATATAACCTTTGAAAACCATTTGAAGTACTCTTAATAATACTTTAAATTATTGAAAGCGATTTTGTTAATTTGTCTATTTTGTGAAAACATTAAAAGTTTTATTTGTTCTCATTAAGAAAACTATTTGAAAATGCTTTCTGTAAATAAAACGAAGCAATTATATTCTTTTTTTTATTTGCAATTATTCCCATTAGTGGAGTGATTCCAGTTTCAAATAAATGGCAGAAACAAAAACTCAATTAGAATACCTTTATTCTATTTAACTAACAACAAGTTGCTCGATTTTAAAATAACTGCTTCCCTTAAAACTAATTCCATCCGACCGCTAATTTTAATAATTATCCTTCCCAATAAATAGCCTGTAAATGCAAGTTTCTGACATTTAAATGTTTACCAGATTTAAGTTCTCGCTAAAAACTCATAAGTCATTTGCCCTTAGAGCAACTGCTACTGTAATTATCTTTGTGCAGTATCCAGCAATTTAAAATCTAACAAAAGAAAAGAAAAGAAACTTGTAGTCTTTTTGTAGCTTAATTATAAAGGCAGTACAAACCTGAATATTTCCGCTCATAAGAAAATTGTTTTTGTTCTTTGAAAATTTGCATATTCGGAAAGTTTAGTTTTGTGTAGAAGTTTTTCTAATGAGCACCTTTAGTAATGACGGGTTCTTTTTAAGACCATATAGAATCTAAAATTTTGGAATTAGTTACATGCAAATGCAAATTTTCTTTGGTTTTAAAACCATGAATCTTGAAAGAATAAATTTTAATTTGAATGAATTTGAATTTATCCATGAAGTTGAATTAAAATCGAAACTTAACTTAAGCTTTATTGGGTTAGTAAAATATTGAACTGGTGCTATAATAATTTTGAATTGAAATGTAATATTTTTATTAAATCCATTAATACGTTTTTTACTTGAATTCTTGTATTGCTTATTTTGGCTATTTTTTAAGCATATAAAATACAACAAAATTTTAACAAACCACTAATTTACCATTTTTTCTTTTTCTAAATAAGCAGAAATTTTGCCTTTTATACAAGATATCTGAATTCTTAATATAACATAATTGTGAAACAATTGAAAACTTTTAAATTTAATTGCTATTCAAAACAATTATTTGGCAATTCGAATATAATTGGGTTAATAAAATATTGAGCTTGTGCTTTATTAATTTTTAAATCCAATAATATAGCCAATTTTTGTCACGAATTTTTCCATTACTTATATCAAATTGTTATTTAAATATATGAAAAAGCACAAAATTTTAACATCCACTAATTTACCGTTTATTCTTCATTTAAATAAACAGAAATTTGGCATTATTTACAAGATATCTGGATTCTTTATTTTAATGTAATTTTAAAAGAACATAAAACCAACATAACATTAAAAACTAATATATTAATTAGGAATTTATTTATTAGATTATTATGAATTAATTTATTTTATTATTAATTAATTTATTATTATTTTAAGAATTTATTTATTATTCAGAAAACATAAGGAAAAAAAATTTAAATATGAAAAAAAAAAAATGTTTTGTATTTAGAAAAAAAAAAGTACTTTTAAGAAACAATTTATTTACATTTACAAAAAAGTAATTTCGCTTCTATTGTCGTCAGTTTGTAGATATGATTCTAAAAGTGTCAAATATAATTTAGATTTTCTTCTAGGAAATTAATTTCTATAATAAAATCATTTACCAAAATTATTAATGTATAGCCGTAGTCAAATTCCAATGTAAAATCCAACTATAAGCATACTTTATCATTAATATTTTATTTCTTCATAGCTTTTCTTAAATATTAGCTTCTGAAAACAGAAATGAAAATCGATGAACAGCATTTTAAATTAGTCAATAAAGAAAAATTAAATTACATATATAAAACCAACTTGCATGTAATAATTTAAAAATACATCTAACATTCCATATTGCCTAATAAACATATTTACTTTTGTGCAGCCTTTCAAGTATTCAACAATTTATTTTTAGGAGAAATTTATCATATCCAATTGATAAGAAGTTATCAGGGGTGGTTATTTAAAATAAAAGCCCCTGGATAATGTTTCGTGCCCCTTGAATTAAATTCCCATGTTCAAATATATTCTAAATTTCATAGTTTTGTCCTTTATTGAAAACATTCTTATTCAGGAAAAATGAATTATCAAACAGATAAACTAAAAATTATTGAAATACATTACTTAGATCGTTTTTCAATAAATCTTTAGATACATAAAGGAATTCTGACTTTTTAAATATTTCAATTCATTTTTTACGAAAGTATTCTCATAGAGTCCCAATAAACATATCTTTGTGTGGAAGATTTAAATATAACGAAAAACTGTTAAATTTAAAAAAAAATACCTTCGATTTAAAATAATCCTTTTCATTATTAATTTAAAACCAATAGACATTTCATTGATGTTCTTTATTAAATATTCAGACTCGTTACTTCCACGAATTCTTTGAATGAATTCGAAAATAATTTTGGAAGAGCAGTAATCCATTTTTACATCCTCTTTCTATTAGTTTAGGAGATTTATGCAAATTTAATGCCCAAATGTATAATTCCGATGGGAAATTTCAAAGAACATATTTTATATTTAAAGTTAATTATTTATGAAAATGTGCCATCTAAATTATGCACTATGTTATCGAAAATTTAACATTAAATAATTAATGTTGCTGTAATTACATTGCAGTTTTGTAAAACACATTTGACATATTTCTATTTTTTTCTAAAATCATAGTGCTTTATGATTATCTATAAAGCCCTATCGTGCTTTTGATTAACCATTAGCCTCTTAATACCTGTTACTTATCGTTTAATGTGCAGGTAAAATCGTAATTATAAATATTGTAATCTTGGTGATTTACTAAATTTACTTAATCTAGTAAATCAAATTACGAAATCTACAAAAAATACACGTCCCAGTTTACTTTCAAAGATTTATGATTTGAGAAGGCAGTTTAAATTTTTATTGCAGTTTTGTGAAACATATTTGTTAGATTTCTATTTTTTTCTAAAATAATATTTCTTATGTATATCTATAAAGTGCTATAGGTCTTATGATTAGTCATTAGCTTCTTAATATATGATACATCTTGTAATTATTTCCCCTTTTTATATAAAGCTGAATTAAAATCGTAATTAAACTTAAATATTATAACCTTGGGGAGTTACCAGATTTATTGAATTTACTGAATCTAGTAAATCAAATTAATCAATTTTCTAAAACATATGCCCCAGTTTATTTTCAAAGATTCATGAGTTGACAAAGAAATACAAATTTTCATTGATTTCTGAATAATTGATCACGTTTCATATAGAATGTTGTTTAATTAACTTCAATTCTCTTTTTTATTTTAAATAAAGTTAGAATGAAGAATATTAAGACCTTATCAGACGGACTTGTTTTGTTACCTTGGGCTTGTTTGTTGAAGCAAACCGAAATTGGCACTCAAATAATGAATGCAACACTGCATAGACATTGAACATATATTCTTCGTAGTTCAATTTTCTGAGGCTCATTTCACTGGAACTCATGAGGACACAGTAGTTTTAAGTTACATAATATTTCTAGCGCGTATATCAGTCCATCGAATCTAATGCAGATCAGAAACTTGTCATATGAATAGTAAGTTTGGTATGCTTCATGTTAAAGAAAATGAAATATTAATAAGCTCGTGTGATATGCTCTAACTCCTTCCTCATTGAGAATAGGAGATGCGCCTTATATTGCAGTGTTAGTCACTGTAATAATATACTAAAACTCTCTAATATTACATTGAATCATGGTAGAGAATTGGTTTATTTACGGTTGGCATTGGTTCTTTAATTTTTGGCCAGAAAGTCAATAAGCAGAATTATGCTTCAGAACAGTGTTCCCATCAATTTTCACACCGAAATAATTTGAATGACGTCGTATCTTTTGCCAAAGTATTAATTTCTGCTCAGTTTTAGGTATAAACAGAATAGCTCATGCTTCACCACATGATCATAACAAAGAACTCATCATCATACCAAAGTTATTAAAATGTTATTGCTTGCATCAAGATTTTGTTCCTCTGGTTTTCGGATTCAGGTATTTGGGCTCACAGTTCAATAACTTAATGACTGATTTAGAAAAAGAGATCATATTAGGAAATGCAGTCCTTGAGAAACTTTAAAGATTTTAGTCTTTATGTTGTTAGGATTTATAGCTTAATTTTGTGTAAATGAGCTTACAATCCACATTTCTTTACCTTAAAATTAGTTACGATTGAAATCTTAACTGTTAATTAATGCAATTTGGATAAATTGAAAAAGTGTATTTACAATTATTGAAACTCTTCAATGAAAAAATGAAAAAAATTTGTACCCTGTATATAAGCCAAACAATTTAATTGTGTATTTTTATCTCCTTTAATTAAATATCATTTTAATTAAAAATCATGCCTAAATACAAAACTATTTCTTCAAATTTGTATCTTGTAGTATTAAGTAATATCTATAATTTCCCTTACCATACATTTTGCAATATTATGTAGGCGTTATTATGTTATAAAAATTCCTATTTTTGAAAACATTTTATTCGAATAGTATATTTTTATGCATAGCAGTTGTACTTTGTAAAATTTCTTATCTATTATATATTTATGCATACAATTACAGCTTAAAATTTATAGCAAATTTATTATAATTATCCTATAATAACTGTTATCATTTTAATGAATAATTTTATTTTATTTAACCTTTGAAAACCATTTGAAGAACTTTTTATAATATTTTAATTTATTGAAAGCGATTTTGTCAATTCGTCTATTTTATGAAAACATTACAAGTTTTATTTGATCACATAAAGAAAAGTACTTGAAAATGCTTTCTGTAAATAAAACGACGCAATTACCTTTTCTTATTTGCAATTATTCCCATTAGTGGAGTAATTCCAGTTCCAAATAAATGGCAGTAACAGAAACAAAAGCTGAATTAGAATACCTTTATTCTATTTAACCAACACACAAATTGCTTGAATTCAAAAATTACTGCTTCCCTTACAACTAATTCCATCCGGCCACCTAATTTTAATAATTATCTTTCCCAATAAATGACTTGTAAAGGCAAGTTTCTAACATTTAGATCGCAAAAGCCTCATAAGTCACTTGTCTTTAGAGCAAGTGCTACTGTAATTATCTTTGTGCAATGTCCTGCAATTTAAAATCTAAGAAAAAAAGTAAAAAAACTTGTAGTATTTTTTGTAGCATAATTATAAAGGCAGAATAAACCTGAATATTTCCTTTAATAAGAAAGTTGTTTTTGTTCTTCGAAAATTTACATATTCAGAAACTTCAGCATAGTGTAGAAGATTTTCTAATGAGCACCTTAGCAATGATGTGACTTTTTTGAGAGCATGTAAAAAATAAAGTTTTGGAGTTAGTTACACAAAAATGTAAAAATATTCTTTGATAATATCTTTGCATTTAAAGACCATGATTCTTGAAAGATAAAAAAAAAATTGAATCTAAATTTATTGAAGAAGTTGAATTAATACCAAAATTAATCTTAAGCTTTATTTGGTTTTTAAATTATTGAGCCTATGCTTTATAAATGTATCATTGAAATGTGATATATTATATTAAAGCTATTAGCTTAAGCTATTTTTTACTTCAATTATTCCATTGCTTATTTTGTTTGTTGTTTAAGATAAAAAAAAACACAGTATTTTAATAAAATACTAGTTTATTGATTATTCTGCTTTTAAATAAAGTGAAAGTTTACATTATTTACAAGATATCTGAATTTTTTAATTTAACTTAATTGTCAAACAATTAAAAACTTAAATTCATAAGTTATATTATTCAGAAATTTGAAAAAAAATATGAAAATATGAAAAAAATGTCCTTTATAAGAAAATCAAAATTTATTTCTATTTAGAAAAAGTAATTTTCATCTGTAAGTACTGGTATCCTGTCAGTTTGTAGCTATTATCGTAAAAGTGTTAAATATAGTTTAGATCCTGTCTATGAAAGTAATTTCAACAGTAAATTCATTCGCCGAAATTTTTAATAGTTAACTGTAGTCAAACTCCAATATGAAATCAAACTATATGTCATATTTCAACCTTAATATTTATCGACAATGGTTCTTAAATATTAACATCTAAAATCAGAAATAAAAATCTATAACAACATTGTAAATTATTCAATAAAGAAAAAATAAAATACCCATTAAAATCCAACCTGCATTTAATTTAAAAACACATCTAACATTCCATATGGCTTTATAAACAAATTCACTTTTTCCTAGATTTTAAACTAATCAAAAATTAATTTCCAGGAGGAATTCATCATTACCAATTTATAAAAGTTACTAAAGATGGTTATTTAAAATAAAAGCAAGATAGATAATGTTTTGATCATCTTAAATTAAATTTACATGTTCAGATATGTTCTAAAAACTCAAACCTTTATTGAAAAAATACACTCATATTTATTAATGATGAATTATACGACATATAAAACCAAAATTTATTGAAATACATTATTTACATCGCTTTTTAATAAAATTTCTGATATGTGAATGAATTCTGACCTTTTATATAATTTAATTCATTTTTTACCAAAAGAATTTTCGTAGCGTCTCAATAAACATATCTTTGTACGGAAGATTTAACTATAAGGAAAAACTGTATAATGAAAAACTTTTAATCCAAAAAAAACCCTTCGACTTAAAATACTCCGTTTCCTTATTAATTCAAAATCAATAGTCATTTCATTGATGTTTGTTATTAAATATTCAGACTCGTTACTTCCACGAATTCTCTGAATAAATTCGAAAATAGTTTTGAAAGTGCAGTAATCCATTTTTACAACCTGAGGCTATTAATTTAGGAGATTTATGCAAATTTAATGACCAAATGTATAATTCCGATGAGAAATTTCAAAGAACATATTTTATATTTAAAGTTAATTATTTATGAAAAATATGTCATCTAAATTATGCAGTATGTCATCGAAAATTTACCATTAAATAATTAATGTATTTACACTGAAATTTTGTACCAAAAATTCGACATACTTCTAATTTCTTCAAAAATAATAGTGCTTATGAATCTCTATAAGGTGCTATCGTGCTTATGATTAGCCATTAGCCTCTTAATATCTGATACATCTGAAGCAAGTAATAATTTTCACTTTTCGTTTAATGCTCAGTGAAAGTCATAATTAAACAGAAATATTGTAGCCTTGGAGATTTACCAAATTTACTTAATCTAGTAAATGAAATTACTAAATCTATTACAAGTACTTGTCCCAAGTTTACTTTCAAAGATTCATGATCTGAGAAACTAATTCCAATTTTTCTTAAATTATAGCATTTATGATTATCTATAAGGTGCTTATGATTAGCCATTAGCATCTTAATATCTGATACATCTTAAGTTTGTAATTATTTTCACTTTTCACTTAATGCTTAGTTAATTTCGTAATTAAACATAAATATTGTAGCCTTGGGGATTTACCGGAATTACTAAATTTACTAAATCTAGTACATCAAATTACTAAATCTTATAAAAATACATGTCTCAGTTTATTTTCAAAGATTCAAAATTTCAGAGAGAAATAACATTTTTATTTTTTTTGAATAATTAATTGAATATCACGTTTAATATTTTTAATATCAATTCTCTATTTTATTTAATATATTTTTAGAAAGAAGAATCTAAAGACTTTATCAAACGAACTTGTTTTGTTACCTTGAACGTTATGCAAACCGCAATTAGCACTCAAATTATGAATACATTGTTGCACACACGTTGTGCATTTATCCGTCGTAGCTCAATTATCTGAGGCATTCTATAGCTCATTTCCCTGGAACCCATGAGGGCAGCGTTGTTTGAAGTTTCATGACTTTTCTAACTTCCAAATAAGTTCGTCGTAAATAATGCACATCTGAAACTAATCGTATGAATGGCAAGTTTGGTTTGCTTCCATTTGAAGGAAACGATATAAGTCCATGTTTTATGTGATGATATGTTTTCTCATTGAGAGTTAGAGATGCAACTTAAGACTATTCCAGCGTCGGCCATTGTAAGTAGTTAGAGATGCAACTTAAGTCTATCACAGAGTTGGTAACTCACTGAAAGAGTTACAGATGCAACTTAAGACCATTGTAGGTCACTGTAATAATATACTAAAACTCTCTAATATCTCACCAGATCATGGTAGGGAATTGGTTTATTTAAACTTTTATTGCGCAAAAAGTGTGTTCAAAATCCATAAAACTACTTCCGAAAATTCAGGACTATAAATTTTTATTTCGTAAAATATTTAAAAGTACATTAAGAAACATTTTCAATCCGAGAACAAACAATCTCCTAAGATTTATCCTCTGCTATTTTTTTTCCGAACATCCAGACTTTCGTTAAATTCCCTTAAAAGTATCGCGATATGGCAACAATTATGCCACTTCTCCGGAAATATATATTTCAGAACAAATCCATTAATCAATGTTAAAGTCAGATGGTTGCGGAAAAAATATCTTAGAAGAGATATAGAAAAAAAGAAAGCGGAACTCCGAATAAAAGTATGTGAAAAACTCTTAAAAGAACATGGATGTATTATGCAATTACCAATAACGTGTGGTTAAAAAATAATAGCAATAATCCATTAAGCACAGAAATTTCTTTCAGGACTTTATTCAAGTCTGTTTTTAACAGTTACAATAATATTATCAAGTGAATAATCTTAAGTTTAAGATTATTCACTTCATAGTATTAGGCAGCAAAAAAATGATGTAATTCATGATTAGTAGGATGAAATTTAGATAGGAAAAAAAAGTATTAAATTACTTTGTCCCTTTTAAAAGGAATACATAAATGATAGATATGCAATGTATGGAATAAGGAAAGATATGGGATAGTTAGAATATATAGTTAAATATAATTTATTACAGTAATCTTATATTTCATTGTCATAATTATAACTGCATCTGACAGTAAAAAATATATACATTTCTGACCAAATTAAAGAGTTACACAATAACACATCAGCAGAATTGAAATAGGAGTGAAATTTTTTTCCCAAAAATATTTGTCCAATATTCTACAGTAACTAATCAATTTGTAGCAAGATTGCATAAAATCTGCAGCGATTTACCGACATTTTCTATATATATATATAATAAAACAAATACAAAATACAGTAAACGAAAGTAAATGAAGGAATTAAATGATGACGAATACATAGTATAGACAAAATAATTCAAACGGAAATGTTTCACTCGTGCAAGAGACTGTCGTGACGTGTATGATGTCCAATATTAATAAAACTAATTTTTTTTTCGTTTTATTCACCGACTGTTTGCATTCACCCATCTAGAAATCTATCCCATTACGAAATCTATGAATCAATTATTTTTACCAAACTCTTTTATTTCCGCCATTGTTGTTTTGAGATGTTAGAAAAATGTTGCATTAAAAATCATTATAAGCTTCATTTTTCTTTTTGTGGATCCAAGTACTGTTTTTAATTCTTTTGCCATATCGCGTGTGACAATGAAACAATCTTTCTCGCGAAGGTGCACGAAATCAATTGTCATTTTTAGTAAAAAAGGAAATTATATCTTTCAATCATTTCGTTCCTTTTTATTAACCAGGAATCATTTATCTAAAATAACTTAAAATGATATCGAGGACTTCGTAAAATAGAAAAAATAACTCTTTGGGCATCATAATGCACGAAAATTTAAAATCACTTAAAAAACATTTCTCATTCATAGAGTACTTCGAAGATTTAAGATATAGTTGTATATTAGCTATAAATGTATAATAAAGATAAATGAAGTTACTAGAAACATATATCTCATGTGGAATAAGTTATATACCAAAAGTAGTTTATATACAAACTTTATTATTGTTATTATTTTCATTCGACTAAATCATAATTTTACTTACAAATGTTTTTATAAAAATCAAAAATATTTGTTCATAATTTATCAACTCATAATTATATTATTTTCATAACTAAATAATATACTTTTAAACTAATTAGAAAATGTATAAGTTAAAATAATTTCCGTTCCAGCTTTATTGAATTGCCACTACAAACTGTATTTATTTTATTAATGTAACAATGCTTAATTCTACAGACTGGCAAGAGCGCCCCCTGTGGCGTTTAAAAGAAATGGCCACTCAGCCTCTAGACTCTCAGCCCGAGAGGACGTACAGCACAACCTGCTCTAACGATGAAAAATGTTCAGTATATAGTCTCTCATCTTGAGAGGAAATATATTTAGCCACCCCGGCGAATTAGTTGTTATACACACTCTCACCCGGAGAAGTTTATCTCGCGCACCCTGCACATATTCGCTTATCGGGTTTTATCCATAGAAATAGGGTCCTTCCACGAATCTATAATTATCTGTCTTTAAATGTATTAATTTTTTTAAGTCTATAATTATGTGTGTGATGTTTGTGGTGTGTAAATAAAACTGTGCCGTAAGTATCTCAATCCAACAACATTGGGGTTGATACATTAATTAAAAAAACTAAAACTTTTATCCATAGGTAAAATTTAGAATGTACTGAAAGTATTATTATGCATATTTCATTTATTAAAGAATTAACTGTCCCTAAATTTATTTGAGTTTCAAATATAGAAATATGAAACGAAAACAACAGAGTTTATAATCATTCTATAGATTAAGAGGTATTGGATTTTTAGGAAAATATTTACCAGGTAAGATTTTTTAACTATGTTTAAAAATTTTTTAACTTTGATTAAATTTAATTTATATATTTTACACGATTCATCTCTTTAACAAATTTTTAATGAGGTAAACGACATTAAAAAAATCAAATATTAAGAAGATTAAATTAAATTTTCAAATATTATTTCAGATTTATAATAGTTTTCATTTATTATTATTACTTCGTTTTGAAAAAAAAAAAAAATAGAGCAGGTAAAAAAAATAATCCCCTTTGTGAAATACCATAGAAAATTACTGGGATCTTAATATTTTATTTCGAATTTCTTGTCCATTTATTATTAACTCCTTTTAGAAGACATATTATGATCTAGCCATTGTAAAAGACCCACTTAAATAAACTGTATTCTTATAAAAAGACACCATCACTTTCAAATAAATTAAGGACAGAAAAAAAAATATCACGTATAATGTGTTTTCCAAAACTGGTGACTTAATTACGTCACAAAACATTTTATTCCCTTTCTGCCAATGAACAAAAGAAAAACAGGAATTTAAAAAAAAAATCTCAGTGCATTAAAATAACATGCTCATTTCTAAGACAGTTAAGAAAAACATTGAAAGCATTGGCTCATAAATCTTGAAAATGGCTGCGAAATGGTTAATTGAGTCTGAGGGAAATGTGATTTTTGTCGCCGATAAACTTCCACTCACGAATCAAGATAGATTTCTGTTTTAAATCTGTTTCCCATTTTGTCGGTCGATTCAAAAACAAAAAGGATGAATCTTCAATCTCTTCAACTCGATTTCCGGAATATTTTGGGAGCCGAGAAAATGAAGTAGAAAGCGGCGAAAATGGAACTATAATAACATCTTTGTTCTAAGGTTCATCATATTTTCCAATATTTCATGTAAATCGAAAATGAAATGCTTTCTTCTTTTTTTAAAAAACACGTTCTGTTGCTAATGCTATCGTGATATTTGGTATAAATGAGAGAGAGAGAGAGAGTTTTGTTTCGAATTTGGTTTCGTGATGTTCCTTAGAACTTCTACTACATCGTAAGAAAGATTTCAGACAGCTTTCTTCCGTGGTTGCTTTATGCGGAAGTACAGTTTTTGTGTATGAATTATTCATTTCGTTACTTGTTAAATTCCTGGAACATTTTAAATTTCTGCAAGGGATTTGTAAGACTTGTAACTACGAAGTTTTTAATGCATTTTTCCCATATCAGTTTGAGAGGAGTTTTAGCCCTTGTATTTCAAGAAACAAAACGTGAAAATATTATGAAAAAAAAAAAACTGAAATCCCTTCACGAATTTCAATTTATCATCTGAGAACATACTCTGCTGAAAAATGCACATGTATAACAATGTTCAATAATCCAAGAATTTAATAAAGCAATAGGTCATAATATAAAAGGACAGGAGTTAACCACTTTAGGTTTCCGCTTGTTTATTTGAGTTTGGCCTAGTGTCCTTCTAAATAGACAACATAGCATTTTCGGTTATAAAATACTGTGATTTTGACGATTCCATTTGGAAGATTCCGATTCCATTTTGGAGACGGAAAAGAGATTTGGCGAAATCAGATCCCTAAAGTGTAATCCAAACAAGAGATATCAAATTCATTAGCAACAGGAATGTAACGAATTTTAATATCTCTAGAACTTTATGAAGAAACAATTCTTCAAATACCACAGGCTATCAAATTCTAACAGAGATGTCTCTTAAAAGATAGTTAAATTAAATTTTATAAATACTATAAACTAATACTCAGACACTATTTTGTAATTTAATGTTGTGGTAAAAGATACGTAGAAAGCATTATTATAATATATTTAAAATCATGTTAATTAAATACAATACGTGTTTCTGCTTACAAAAAAGTTATAATTCTTTTAAGTCATGAAATAGAAGTTTACGATGCTAATTTTAAAAATTGTATATATTTTAAACATTTCTGCAAAAGAATGAAATTAAAAAGAATCATTTGAATGATGGAAAAAAATTTCGTTAAACAAATATAAAACATTTCAAAGAATTCAATGAAATAATAATTTGATTAACTTATAAAATTCAAACTTCAAACTATCATCCACAAATAATCAAACAGCGATTCGTATTTATGTGTATTCTAATTTGTTATCCCTTTCATATGACTATTATAATTAATTGCAGTTCAGAATTTTCATTTTACGTTTAAATTTTTTTTTAATTACATGCCTCAAAAAATTTAGAATGTACATTTAGAATATCTCTTTAAAATGTATCCCTTTTAGTAGTAGTTATGTTGCAAAATATTATCAAATACAGTTAACTAAATCTAAATATATATCTTAAAGTTAAAAAAAGATCTTTATCATTAAATTTAATCATTACCAAATATATTGACTATGACTTGAAATCTAATTTTCTTTTTTATATCTTTTAATAGAGATATCTTTTATATCTTTTAAAATAGAATTTTAAATTAAAAAATTACATTTTGTTATGTTTAAAAATCATTAGGTAGAATAAATTATTTTTATATACAAAATTCTAATACTCCCTCATATACATTTATATATTTACTCTATGACCCTTTATTTGAAAACAAATAAGACTTAATTGAAATAAATTAAAGCGCCACAATATTTAAAAGATTAAAGTTTTAAGGCCTTTGATATTTTAATAAATTTTACAAAATAATCAAATGATAAAATTTTGAAAAACATTTTTGATTTGTAATAAATTATTATTCACTTAACAACACAAAATATAAATATTTTATAATTATGATTTTATTCAATTTAAATTTTAGATCACGATTTTATTTACTAACCATTTAGTAAAGCAAAAAAAATGATCAATTACTGTAACGCACTGCATTATTCTTGCTTATGTAAACATTTTGTTGATCCCCCTTCCCATTTTGTCCCATGAGAACAATAAGTACTGGATCCTACGCTTTCCGGAAGCACATTAATTATTATTTTCTTCTCGTATATCATATTAATAGAAATGTAATATACTTATCTTACAACGAAAATCCTTAGAAGGCCATTCAATACTAAATCTTGATAAAAACCTACACCTTCAATAAGATCTCAAAAAAATATCACTAGTGTGAAGCATTATTTGATTTCGTGTATTTGAATACATTTCATAATTTTTTTCTTATCATGCGGTTTGTGATATCAGCAGAAATGCACAAGAAGAAAATAAATATTTGCAACCCATTAAATATATATATATATTTATTTATAAGAAAAATATGTATAGTTTTTTCTTAGAACATAAATGACGCAAATATTATTAGGAGGACTAATGGCTAACTTGTTTTTTGCGAAGACATTTTTTTAAAGTAGTCAATTGGGGGAAATATAACATTTAAAAATGTTTAGATTTATAATGATGGTATAAATGAGGGGGATATACTTTTATTCATGAACGTGATATATTATCATTATGCAAATATTGCTGATTGTTTCTAGAAAGCCCAAAGACGGCTGTTCAGACACGCACCTATCACACATTTCTGTTTGAACTAGAAGAGCATAATCCAAAGAGCATTTTTGTTGTACACCGTAGGGGAACAATTTTTATGTTTACTTCCTTAAATCTTCTTGTTTCTCATCTGTTCTGTAGTTACAATTGGGTTCATCGAAGCAGATTATCCATGGTGCCATGTTTTATCTTTAGCACTTTTTCAAAAACTACGTGTCATCATGGTATTGCTTCTTAGGCAATTTTGAAGTACGCCGAACAGGATTCTCTCTCTTCACTTTTTATGCGACTTTATTCGAATATCCTACTTAAAATCCTCTGAACCCGAAAATCCTATGTACTATTTAATTTTAGAAAAAAGGAAGGATTAATGAAAGAAATGTTACAAAGCATTTAGCCACTGAGAATTGAAAATTTAAAGAGCAGCAACATACTTTAGAGTGTGTAGTTTTCTGATTTCAACAGGTGCCTAACCAGGCGATAATAAGTCCAAATTGGACATTTTTTAAAAACAAATTTCAACTTTTAAAGCTTTGTAGAAAAAAAATTAAGCTATTAATAAATTTCAAATAACGTTTCATTAAAATATTAATTCTGAGAATTATATGCAAAAAGTAAAATTTAAAAAAAAAAGGCGCAAGGAAAGATTTTAATTTTTTTTTTTTTTTTTTTCAATTCACTCGATTATAGCCTTATTTTAGCATGACTAATGTGCAATTCATAAATTATTTGACCTCTCCCTAATTGTTTTTAAAATGATATAATTAAGCAGCAAAAATTTGAGAAATATTACTGCTGGAAAAGAATAACAACTCTAATTCTCAAATGATATAAACCTACTATGCCATACATCATAATTTATTTTTCAAAAGAAAAATACCTACAAAAAATCCCACTATATAATTAAATTAAAAATAAATTCGCTTATTTATTTAAAAATTATTGCTAGAATTAAATGTACCAAATCTCTTAATGTCCTGACAGAATTAACTAAAAAATATTAAAAAGTAGAAAAAACATGCATGCCTTTATAATATTAATTAAATAAAGAGTTTTTCTTTTGATCTTTACGGGCTACTGATTAATGTTATTTTAAAATAAAAAAAAATCATGTGTAATTAAACACATCATTTCTAAAGCACCCCTGCTGTCAAAATCATAAAAGAACAATCAAAGCAAAATGGGCATTTGGAAACTAGAAAATTGTCATAAAATTTTTTTGCAGTCTTACAGAATTTAATTTTGAAATAAAAAAATTGCTAATTCGCTGTTGCGCGTGTTAAAATTTCTTTGTTGGCTTTGTGACAGCGAACGGGAAGGAGATTTCGATTCAGTAAAAAGGTGCCGGGACATGGATCTTTACATTTCACTTGAAAAATAAACACGAAGAAATATTTATTGAACTCCTCCAATCATTTTATAACAAATACTAGACCATGTTGCCTTCAAACGGAAGGAAATTTCAGTCTAATTTATTTAGGCAGTTTACGTTTTGGTTTGAATCTTTTTATTCCCATTGCAGTCGCTAGATTTTTATTCATATTTTTTTTTAAAGGTTATTTTCAATTAAACGCCCTGTTTTAATTCTTTTTTTAACTATCGCGGACACTTGATTATCGCCAGCAGGTTTATCTTAACTGATTCTCTAAGATAAAAGGAAAGAGGAAGCAATATCTCCCAAGAGTACCTCTACAGGTGATTGCAGCTCATGTGATTGCCGTAAATTTTGGACAACGTCACTCAGTTTTGTTCAACTGTTGATAATATAATACTATTTCACGATCACTGCTCTATTCATGACTGCAACTTTAATGAAAATCAACTTCTTGTCAAAAATGCCCACGTAAAGTATTGTAAGATTTATTTGAATAATACTTTTTCAAAAACATTTGAACAATAATGGTCTTTTTTGAAGGCCTCATCAGTAGACCTAACTGATCTGTCTTCAGTCAAAACATACAAATAACCCAACCAATGAGCAATATATATATATATATATATATATATATATATATATATATATATATATATATATATATATATATATATATATATATATATATTGCTTTTATTGAGGTTTAGTGTCTTTTCCATGTTTTGCTACAAAAAATTTCAGAACGTTTGATTAAAGATAGAACAGTTAGGACTACCGATAAGGCCTTAGTAAAAGACCATTATTGTTCACATTTTTTGAAAAGGTATTCTTCAAATAAATTTTACGATATTTTACTTGGGTATTTTTGGCAAGAAGTTGATTTTCCTTAATAATGCTCATTCCCGTCATAATATGATAATAATATAATAATTAATTGATAGTTATCAAAATATGATAGTGATCATAAAATATTATCTTATCGACAGTTGGACAAAACTGCGCGATGTTGTCCCCATTTTCTCTATAATTTTCTTACATGCATGTATCACACATAATTTTTATATATGTATTTGAATAGTTATATATTTGTATATGCATTTCTCAAAGATAGTGTAAGTGTGCGTATCCACTTAAGCTTGACCAAATTCCAAATCCGAATTTCAAAGAAACGATAGATATACTTTTAATACAAAACCTAGATCATCTGAACAAATAATTTTGATATTGGATCACCATTCGTTAAAAAAAATAAAAAAATATTTTTATGCCGATTAAGGGTCTTTTAGTGGAGAATTTTTCAAAATGCACGATATTTTTTAAGATGCTCTATTCATCACAGAGCAGACGACATAATAAATAAAAACAATACTACATAGTAACACTCTGAATTGCAACTACCAAAAATTTTGTTTAATAAATAAGAAAAAATTTGCATTGAGATTTTACCAATAAAAATATCCTCTTTAATCCTAGACCACCTGTAGTCCCGAAAAATTCGCCAATTTTATAACCCGAAGTATGTCAATATCCTTATATATACAACCCTTTAGGTTGCAGTTTTTCTATTCAAGGAATTATATAATGGATGTGCGAAATTTGATAGCCATAGAGAGGAGAAGATTCCTGTGCTGAAGTCAAGATAAACGAGAGGTGTGGGGGATAGACTACAACGTCTTTTACAACCATTTGCAAAAAAATGTCGAAAAATGAAAGTTCAGCTAATATAGTACGCAGATAGAAAAAAATTACTAACATGGGGAAAAAGTGACTTGGATTCTAGAATGGGAAAAACTTTCTGTAAAGTTCTTGAGACGGAATATTATAGAAGAAATCATTTTAACTGGTTTGTGCTGAAGAAAAAATCGTCTTCATTCCCCGGATGTCCTTGATAACATCCGGTACGATGTTGAATTGAGAGTGGATAAAATTTATTCGTGCTTACTAATCAAGGGAAACAAGGAATGTTTACCATCAAACTCTATCTGATAAATAAATATAACTTACAGGATAATTATTTCATTTTTACTAAATGAAGTAATATTAATAATAATAAAATGAGCGAAAGTATTTCCTTTTGAATCTTGACATTTATAAATTTGTATATTACATATCTTTATATCTATGCAATGTTACACGACTAATCTTTTATTATTCACATAAAAATATAATTTACTAACGTGCAATGAAAACGGAGCTTATCTCTTTTGTATAAAACTTATTAAATTATCTCTTTGATAACGAGTTAATAAATTTTAATTTCTGAAGCGAGGCAACTCCGGTTATGTGTTATATAATCCCCGGATGTGTTCTAAAAATTTGATTATAAATTATTTTCCATACGTATAACATAGTTAACAGGTAACTATGAAATAAGATAACTTCAAAATTAATTATAATCTAATTTCGGTAATTTTAAAACAAAATTAGTTTAATGCTTTTCAAATTTGTAATAAAAAATTATCTCGAATAGTTAACAAGCATATATACAAAATTAAATTACAGAAAAAAAAATAAAATTCACCATTTTAAATGCCATGCAATCAAATTATCAAATCGTGCATTTCAACGTTTTGTCCAATGGACAAAAAAAAAAAAATTGTAAAAACACCTAACATTAAAAAAATACTTTATTTATTTAAAGAGCATTTTTAAACTTAAATTTATCAAATTACTTGATGTTCTGACAGATTAAAAGTAGTAACATTTCGTAAAAATGTTAATAAAAAAGAAATGAAGGTATAAATATTAACTGAATAACGAGTTCTTCTTTTGATCTTCACGGGCGACTGATTAGTTTTAAATGAAACAAAAAGAGAAACCGCGTTTAATTAAACTCTCTTTTCCCTCAACGTAAAAAGAAATTAGTGCGCACTCACTGCCAAAAATCCAAAAGAATGATCAAAGCAAAACGAGCATTAAAATTGTCAAATCTTTCTTTCGAATCTAACAGAATTTGCTTTTGAGATAAAAATCGCTAATTTTTTGTTGCCTTAAATCTTTTGTTAGCTGGACAGACAGCAAAAGGCTGTTCGATTCTATGAAAAAGGTGCCAAATTTTTGTATTTTATGTATGTAGTGTAATTTAAAAATGTATTTCCACATTTAATTGTATCGAGATAGATGAAAACTTTCACTGAAGAAGTGTTTGTTTAACGATAATCTCTTTGTCTTTGTCAAATAGGATGTTGATTCGGTGAATTTAAGGTTTATTTTGACTGGTAATGTTTAGTTTAAAGTCTTCTAAATGCATCGAAGTCTACAAATATTTATTCTTGACTTCATTTAAAATTCATTATTTCCTAAAAGCGAACTGTTAGTATTACTTAATTTAAACTATATTATAGCTTATATAAAATCTTTAACGGACTATATTATATTGTGATCATTGATATGATCTTAATTTAACTAATAATTTATTGTACAGTAAGTGATTAAATTATTCAAAATTTTTTTAAATTTTTTTTTACGAAGCAATTTTTTCTTGCGAATTATGATTACTTATTGGTACATTTAAATGCATTACATTAACAAATTCAACTACTTATGTGCCTTAATTGAAATAAAAGCTTTCATATCAAAGGAATTACATAAATTTTGTCCATGCATATATACGAATTAAATAAAAGTTTTCCCCTGCAATGTATATATACTTACAAGTACAATATATATACAAAGCCCCATACTTTTGAGGAACATATTTTACGTTAATCATATTAAGAACACAAAGTTCGAATTCGTGAATGAAAAATCACGACGATTTATCTATTAATTAATTTTTAAGGGTATTAACATAAGAATTTAAACATAAATATTGTATTTACTACAAATAAACACTTTAAAAAGTGTTTACAAGAACATTTAAAAAACAATGTTTTTTTCAGAGAAACAAACTTTGTTTAGAGCAAGCAAATATGAATTTCTATTCTTGTTCTTAACGAATCAGATTTATATTTAAATATTTTTTGTAAAACTATTATATCGCTTTCAAAAAATTCCTCCACCGAAAATTTCTCTACCGAAAAATCCTCCACCAAATATTAATTAGGAATTTGTTCATTTTTATAAATCCTAGAAGAAATCATTGTAATTCAGACGAAATAAAAAAAATAATTTCTCATGTCAGCAATCAGAAAAAGTTTTATTATACCCAGTGATTTTAATCTTTCCATTGATTGAAAAGAGCTAATCGTTTTTTTTAATAGAATTAAAAAATGCAGATAATATTTTTTCAATGTTTTAAGCAGAATAAAAGGTAGAAAATTAATTAAAATATTGCTTATGTTAGTGAAGTGAAAACTGTACGTAAAGTGTTTTTTGCCTCATTCATGAGAAAGAGTGATTTGAACGAGCACTTAGAATATTATTTAATGAAACAAGAGATAATTAGCTAATGTGAGCTATTTAGAAGTAATTTAATTTTAGAAAGATGCTTATGTCAGCATTTACTCACGGTTATAGTTATGATTCTAAGTGAGGACTAAACTACTGTGAGTGCGATTTTATTATAATATTATTGAAACGAAAATTAGAGTTGGTTAAAGTTGGTTGGGAACCTTCAACTATTTGAAAAATTAAAATGATCCTGAAACAAATCAACCTGGTCAACGTCGTTATAGTGTGAATTCATATTTTTATAATAATCTTAACAGCATTTAACTTTTGAATTTTAATTTTTGAAAAAGTCTTATTCAAACTTGACATTTGGATGTACTGCGCGTTTAATAGGTAATAGATAATATTGATAAACATCCGGTGACCTTTTAGTTAGTATAGAATCTGAAAAAATAATCTTAAATGGTTTAAATAAATGAAAAAATGTCTGATTTATTTAAAATTTAACAGAATGAATATTTAGAAAGCAAATAGTTACGAAAATTCTTGAAACGTGTAATTCCTTTTTTTTCACTAATTTATCTAATTGGACTGTGTTACTTTATTTTTTATTGATGGATTCTACAGCTAACAAATGCCATTTCGCATTAAAGTATTGAAGATGAGTTTCTTTCTCCATTATTTTTGCCTTAAGTAAAATTTGCAGCCGAATTGAAAGAATCTTTTTTGTTTACCATTCACTCTCTCTAAGTTGTTGCTTTTAAAAAAAAATTACATTTTAATGATAGCTTTCAACAAATCTTTTGAATATATTGCAGCTATTTTCTGACTTGTTTTTTTAAGAATTTTAACGTCCTTTCAAATGATGTTTACGAAATTAAAGTATTTCTTTCTTGGTTTTGCTCGTTAATTAGTTTATTTCACAATTTTGATTATAAATCTTTCATGAAAAGAGCTATTTCCTATCTTGTTTAGAGAGTGGATTGAATTAATCTATTAATTAATTGAATGCTTTTTGCATTCTAAAACTTAAAGTATTAACTTTAAAAACTTTGATTAAAGTTAATGTGAAAACATTTTACTCAGATGAAGTTAAGTAAGATTAAACAAAACTTGGAAAGTCATTTTTATAAAATCTGAATGGATATTCTAAATAATAAATACTTGTAAATAAATTACGAAGAAGTTCCATTCCTCCATGGTGGAAATTTAAAAATTTATATTGCTGAATCCCGTTAGTGATTTTTACAATGAAATTATGTGATGCTAGGAGGTTATATGAAGCGTATAAAATTTATAAATGAAAAAATCTTTTTGATTTAGCTTACTCATTTCAGGGAAGGAGAATGTTTGAATTCACGATAGGGATATCGTTAATTAACTAAATGTCAATAAATTTTATTATGAAATAGAGACAAAAGTGATAAGGCAAACAAAAAAGGATCCCGTTCTTATAGTATTCTGATGAATTGCTAAATTTCTTCGGTAATTGAATATTGGTATACTCTCATGTGTATTCGTTCTGTAAAATATGTTCATACGTGATAAAATGAAATTCATTAAGTATTTCAATCTTTTATTATTACTGTTTAAATTTAATGTTTACTATGAGAAATATTTAACATATTTTGGGCAATTTATATATATATTGTAATTTGCATATAGCACAATATAACAATATATATATATATATATATATATATATATATATATATATATATATATATATATATATATATTTATATATATATATAGCACAAAATATATCTATATATAGCACAATTTTAACAAAAAACATCAGACGAGAATATCTGTAGACTTGATTCCTAATTTAAGTAAAATTACTTCTAATTATATAAATTTTGCATGTGAACACATTGCAGAAGTAAGAAAAGAAAGATCAACGCATTAAGCTCATAATAAAAAAATTTGTATAATTTCCAGACACCAAAACATAATACAAAATAAACTACTTGAGATTTTCCATCACTCTTATATATCATATTAGACTTAATTAAGTACAATATAAGACGAAATTAAGAATGCAAATTAATCACCATTAAATTAAGAAAATTGAAAAATTTAAATAATATTCGAACAATATTTTTTGAAAATGTACTTTTGTGTACAAGTAAAGAAATAATCACGTACTTCTTGAATGAGTTCTGCCTTAAAATGCTCAATTTTGAAAACAGCATCTACGCATAAAGAAAAGAAGAGAAAGATTTCAGGCAATAATGTTTTCTGATTGCTTTTTTAAGGGATCAAACTGAGTAAGCTCTCATTTCCTACTGAATACTTTTGAATCCGCACCCTAAGCAAATATTTTTCTCTTAGTTCGCTGAAGAATTGTTCCTGTAGAATGTGTCCCCTCCCCCCTCTCTCTCTCAGTATCTCCCCCTCCCATAGATTTCTTACAAACACTCCCTTTCCTCTCATTACTCCCACAAGACAGAAACTTTCCGCCAAAATCCTACGTAAATTCCTCTCTTTTCCCTTCCATCCACTACCAGAAGCTTTTCCACTAATTGTAAATTCTCGGTAGTGTTTGGTTTGATAAATAAGGAAACTGGTAAGAGTTGAGACGTATATCTAAAAAAAAATTCTTTCTTTTTCTTAGCATATTAAAGAGGTATTAAAGTGAAGCAACAATAACCATAACTAAAACAAAATAGTTCTTTCAAGTAGATCTTTGTTATTCTTTAATTTTCAGAAGAATGTGTGAAAAGAACACTTAAATAAAAAATATCTTTTAATCTTCGGATTCTGAAATTTTAAGAATAAAAAAAAAAAAAATATCTCTTAAGAAAAAGGGAGAGAAGACTTTAAAAGGGAAATAAAATAACAGAAATAGATTTCAGAGTAGAAAGTTCGCCTTTAATGAATTTGACTGCGAACGAAGTCGGGGAAAATTTCATTAATTTCGTGAAAGTTGGTCGTTTGCTAAGGACATAGTTTACGAATTCCTAGTGTTTCCAAGCACTTCGAACTTTTAATTTACGAACCAGTTCCCCATATATTTGATCCCTGATTCACTTAATCAAACGACGGAACTTTGTAGCAGCTAAATGAATTGCGCAAATCACCTAAAATCAATACGTTAATAAAACAAAGCAACACATTCTTTGGAGAACTTGCGATCTTTAATTCTATTGCTGACATGCTAATGTGATATATTTAGAAGACAATGTTAAGAATACTGGTGAGTAATGTCTTTTTATATGTTTCTGTCATTGTTATATTTGTTAATTTGTTGGTAAATTATGTAGCTTGAAAAAACAAATTGGTTTTTTTACCAGCACATCCATGAAATAATGTTTCTTAAAAGACGAATTTATTATTAATCCTCCTTAAAAAATAAATGTTTTTCAAAACGATGGATTATTGTAGAAAATTATTTTACAGCAATTAAGAAAGTGTTTTTAACATAAAACTACTCATGGCCTAGTAGCAACCTCATGTATAGATGCTAAAATTGCGAATTAGGTACTTTAATATGAATATAAACTCATGTTTGTAAAAATTGCAACACCATGAAAGAATCGCCATAATTGAATGAAATTTAATACACAGTTGAGTGGTAGTGGTACAAATAAATGATTAAATGTTCAAAGCAAACAAACAATAACAAGAGATCGGAATCAGTATTTTGTGTAGCCACTACGCGCAGCAATAAGTGCTGCTACACGACGTGGCATGGAGTCAAACAAATTTTGAATGTCTGGCTGAGGAAGAGCATTCCATATTGTTTGTATGCGCACCCAAAGTTCGTCTGCAGGAGCAACAGGACGAGGATCACGAGCGAGACGCCGACCAACGAAACCCCACACATGTTCAATCGGCGACATATCCGGGGAATACAAAAGAGCAGATATTCTTCTCAAAAAAGAGCAGATATTCTAATTTTTCCTTTTAATCTATTACTCTTGCTAAATATTATCAAATCCAGTCAAGATATATGACTTAAAATCAACGTACCTATCGGGTATCTCTTTTTAACCTGGGAGATCATATTTTAGAGAAAATTTTTTATTTGTTTTTATGCATTTTTTTAGCTTGAATAAGGGTACAATTTTCGTTTTGAGTTCAGTTTCCTCATCTATTTCCGATTACTCATCCTATTCTGCAATTACAAATGAGCTTATCGAGACAAATTACTGATGACCTCATATTTCTTTAGCATTTTTTCAAAAACCATACGTTGCTTCTTATTCAATTTTGAAGTACGCCGAGCGAGGATTCTCTCTCTTCACTGTTTACACGACATTGTCCCAAACTCCTGTCTTTAATCCTATGAATCCGAAAATCCTATGTACAAGTTCAATTTCAGAAAGAAGAAAGGATTATTCAAAGCAACGTTGCAAAGCATTTATTCACTGAGAATTGAAAAATTAAACAGCAGTAACATGCTTTAGAATATGTAATTTTCAGATTTTTCAGCTTAAGTGCTTAGAAATAGGGAATAATTAACTCCAAAGAATTTTTAACTTTTAAAGCATCATAGAAAAAAATTATTCGATTATCAAACTTCAAATAGCCTTTAATTAAAATATTAATTCTGACAAAAAAAATTGAATTTTTTATAAAATACTTTCACCTCTGAGATGCCTCTATATGATTTCAAAATAAAACTTTGACTTTAAAATATTGTAAAGAATGATTTTTAGAAATGCAATGGAAACTGAAAATTTGCCTTTTTTATAACTTAATGTTACAACACTATAAAACTTCCGCAGGATTTAACAGAGCTTAAATAATAAAATAATTACCCCTAAAATCGCAGATATGCTTTGTAACATCATGACCATTATCATAAGACCAATGTGAATAACAAAATAATAATGGCCTTAATTATTATCTATCAGAGTATAAAATTATCGACAAGTGAAGGAAAATCCTTACAAATGGTCAAATAAAAGAAAATTGTATTAATCAGAGTAGATTGAGCCTTGAACATATCTAGTGTATTTATCTTATTTTCCACTGTTTGAATCAAAAAATAAAAATTATATGCAATAAATTAAATTTAGAAAACGCTAAGAAAAATATTAATTGATGTTTTCAAATAATTAACTTGATAACAGCCTCACTTTAGCATGAGTAATATACGATTCATAACTTGTTTGTCATTTCCCGAATTTTATTTTTTTTAAAGACAAAATAATTAAGTAGCAAAAACTTGCAAACTCTTACTTCATGGAAAAAAATAATAACTCTAATTCTCAAATGATAAATCCCTATTATATTACAATTTTTTTACAAAAAATATCTAAATAATTTTTTAAAAAGTCATTTGTTTACTTAAAAATTATTATTAAGATTAAATTTACCAAATTACTTAATGTTCTGGCAGACTTAATGTGGTAACGTTTGGCAAAAAAAGTAAAAATTAGAAGAAACATACATACCTTTGTAATAATCACTAAATATTGATTTTTCTTTTGTTCTTTACGAGTTACTGATTAATATTATTTTGAAATAAAAACGTGCCTAATTAAACACTTCATTTCTAACGCATTTGTGCAGTCAAAATCGCGAAAGAAAGTTCAAAGCAAAATGAACATTTGGAAACCATAAAATGGTCACATCTTCTTTTGCAATCTTACAGAATTTAGTTTTGAAATAAAAATTGCTAATTCGCAGTTGCACATGTTAAAATCTTTTTGTTTGCTGGACAGACAGCGAAAAGGAAGGACGTCTGGATTCAGTAAAAAGGTGCCGAGACATGTCACTTGAAGAAGACTTGAAAAATAAATACAAAGAAATATTTATTTAACTCCTTCAATCTTTTTCTAATAAATACTAGACCATGTTCCTGTCAAATGGAAAAATTTTTTAGCTTAATTTATTTAGACAGTTCAGTTTAGATTTGATTCTTTTTATTCCAATTTCAGACGCTAGATATTTATTTCTTTTTATATTTGGAGATTATTTTCTATTAAACATCCTATTTTAATTTCGTTTTTTTTTTTATCTCGCGGACACTTGATTATCGCCAGCACTGTCTGTTGCATTACTGGCATGAGAAGAAAAATGAAAGGGAAACAATATCTCCAAAGAGTACTTTTGCTGATTTGAATGCCGCTGATTGATTTTGTATCGCTGATTTGAATGCCGTATTGAAGAAAATGTAGTGTTGTATTGTTCACTCAGTTTTGTTCAACAGTCGATGAGATAGTATTACATCATGATCACTACTCAATATAATATGTTTAAATTATGACAGGAAAGCACACTATTAAAGAAAATCAACTTCCTGATAAAATGCAAAATAAGTTTGGTAATAATTAATGGAATAATATTTTTTCTAAAAGATTTGTGCAATACACGTTTTTTTGTCTTATAGGTATTCCTAACTTCTTGGACGTTCAAAAACTCTGAAATTGATTGAAATCTCAAATCAATCGCTCTGAAATTGATTGTAGCAATTAATAGAACATATATAAAATCAGTGATTCATGAAAAAACAAATAATAACAAGAAATTTTTTTAAATCATTTGAAATAAAATAATCTTTATCTTTTACTTGTATTCACAAATATTTGGCATATTTCAGAAATAACTTATTGTCACTGTTGAAAAGCAAAACGTGCAAAACATTGAAAAACATTGAATCTAATTTATACATACATATACACTGAAGTGACAAAAGTCATGGGATAGCAATAGGCACATTTTCAGATGACAGTAGCATCGCGTAGAACAGGTATAAATGCGCAGTGCTTTCGCAGAACTTTCATTTATGTTCAAGTTATTCATGTGAAGACCGCACGACGGGAATTAACAGACTTTGAACACGGAATGATAGTTGGAGCTAGACGCATGGGTCATGCCATTTCGGAAATCGTTAGGGAATTCAACATTCCCAGATCCACTGTGTCAAGAGTGTGCCGAGAGTAGGAAATTTCAGGCATAGCATCCCACCATGGACAGCGCAGTGGTCGACCGCCTGCACTTAACGACCGAGACCGGCGACGTCTGCAGAGAGTCGTAAATTCTAACAGACAAGCAACACTGCGTCAAATAACCGCAGAAATCAATGTGGGACGTACAAGGGACTTGTCTGTTAGAAATGTGCGGATAAATTTGGCTGTCTTGGGCTATTCCAGCAGAAGACCGACTCGAGTGCCTTTACTGACAGAACGACATCGCTTGCAGCGACTCTCGTGGGCACGTGAGCATATCGTTTGGTCCCTAGATGAATGGAAAACCGTGGCCTGGTCCGATGAGTCACGATTTCAATTGGTAAGAGCTGATGGTAGAGTTCGAGTGTGGCGCAGACCCCACGAAGCCATGGACCCAAACTGTCAGCAAGGCACTGTTCAAGCTGGTGGTGGCTCCGTAATGGTGTGGGCTGTTTTTTCATGGCATGGACTTGGTCCTCTGGTGCGACTGGACCGAACATTGACTGGAAATGCTTATGTTCAGTTACTTGGAGATCACTTGCAGCCATTCATGGACTTCATGTACCCAAACAACGATGGGATTTTTATGGATGACAATGCGCCATGTCACCGGGCCATAACTGTTCGCGATTGGTTTGAAGAACATTCTGGACAATTCCAACGAATGATCTGGCCACCTAGATCGCCGGACATGAATCCCATCGAGCATTTATGGGACATCATCGAGAGGTCTGTTCATGCCCAAAATCCTGCACCATCAACGCTTTCACAATTATGTACGTCTATCGAGACAGCATGACTCAATATTCCTGCAGAAGACTTCCAACGACTTGTTGAGTCCATGCCAAGTCGAGTTGCTACACTTCGCTGGGCGAAAGGAGGGCCGACACGATATTAAGAGGTATCCCATGACTTTTGTCACTTCAGTGTATATATATATATATATATTTATATACCTTTATTTGTAAATATATTTCTCAAAATTTATGTATCTGTGTATATCCACCTAAACACGACTATATTTTACATGAAATTTCACCAATATTGGCAGGGATACTTCTAATACAAAGCCTGGATCAACAGAAAGAACATTTTGAAATTGGATCAACAACCACGCCTTTTAATAGCGAATTTTTCAAAATTGATGATATTTTTAAGCTGTTCTATTCTTCACAAAAAGGTGACATTAAATAAATAAAAACCGTACAACATACTAACCCTCTGAATTGCAATTACCAAAAATTTTGCTTAATAAATAACAACAAAAATTGCATTGACATTTTGCCATTAAAAATATCCCATTTAATTCTAGACAGTGTACTGTACTTCCCAGAAAGCCCCCAATTTTGCAGCCCGAAATATAATGCTATTTAGGGTACAGTAGTTCTATTCAAGGAATTCTACAATCAGGCGCAAAATTTGATAGCCATAGAAGTGTAATTATTTGCGAGGGAGATCTCGCAGCCTTCGTTTGGGAGAAACTACGTGTGTTGAAGTCAAGTTAATCGAGAGGGGTTGGGGCTGTATGATACGCTGTCAAACCTTTATAATATTAACTGAATAGGAAAGGCTGTAATTCCTGATACGACTTGCTTCTCTTATGTCTATACAAATAGCACAAGTATTACAATCACTTAGAAGTGTTGGAACTCATTTGAAATCAGACTGCTTAACCCTTGGTCAGTTATATGTGGGAATATTCTAGAATTGGGAGTGGATAAAATTTATTCGTGCTTACAAATAACTGGAAAACAAATAATGTTACTTACTATCAGGCTGCAATTGATAAATAAATATAGCTTACACGATAACTACGTAATTGTTGCTAATTGAAACAATGTTAATAAAACAAAATATACAGAAGTATTTCATCTTAAATCCAAACATTTTTTTAATATGTGTGTTAATTTATCTTTACATATATTCAAAGCTAAACTTTTATTATCCACATTAAAATATAATTTACTGACACCATACTAGCAATGAAAAAAGGATATTATCTCTTTGCCATAAAACTTTTTATTTTTAACAAGTTTTATTTTTGGAATCTAGGAAGCTCAGGGTTATATATGTTATATAATCAAATTGTAAGTTCAAATATTTTGATTAGAGATTAATTTCTACTAGTAAAACAATAATAAATGATAATAAGATAATTAAGTAATTCTAATATTAATGCTAAGGTAACTTCGGTAATTTCAAAATAAAATTAGTTTCATATTTTTCAATTTTTAGTAACAAATTACCTCGCGTAGTTAGCAAATATATACACAAAATTAAATTACAGAAAAAAACCCGATAATTCTCCATTTTAAACGGCAGGGTATCAAATTATGAAATAATGCAATTCAGCGTTTTGGCTAATAGAAAAAATATGACAAAAACTCATAACAATAAAAAAAAAAACTCTTATTTATTTAAAGAGCATTTTTAAAATAAAATTTTAAAAATGACTGGATGTCCTGACAGATTAAAACTAGTTACGTATCTTAAAAATGTTAATAATAATAAAAAAGAATTGAAGGCCTTTATAAATTAACTTAATAATGAGTTCTTCTTTTAATCTTCACGGGCGACTGATTAGTTCTAAATAAACTAAAAAGAGAAACTGTGTTTAATTAGTGGGCACTCACTGCCAAAAACCTGAAAGGCTGATCAAAGCAAAACGCGCATTAAAATTGTCAAACCTTTCTTTCCGAGTCTAACAGAATTTGCTTACGAGATAAAAATTGCTCATTTGTTGTTGTCTTAAATCTTTTGTTAGCTGGACAAACAGCAAAAGACTTTTCGATTGACATTTTTTATTTTTTGTATGTAATGTAATTAAAAAATGTATTTTTACAATTAATTGTATCGAGTCATATGACAATTTTCAGTGAAAAAGTGTTTGTTTAACGCTAATATCTTTGTCTTTGTCAAATAGGATGTTGATTCGGTGAAATTTATTTTGACTGCTAATGTTTAGTTTAAAATCTTCTAAATGCATCGAATTCTACAAATATTTATTCATGACTTCATTTAAAATTAATTGTTTCCTAAAAGTGAATTATTAATATTTCTTAATTTAAAACTATATTATAGTTTGTATATAATATTTAACTGACTCTATCATATTGTGATAATTCATATGATCCTAATTTAATTAATAGTTTATTTTGCAGTGATTAAATTATTCAGTAAATTTTTTGAATTTAAATTTTTTTACGAAGATTTTTTTCTTGGGAATTATGATTAATAACTGGTATTTTTAAATGTATTATATTAACGAATTCAACTTCTGATGTGCCTTAATTGAATTAAAATATATTATATCAAATGAAGAATTATATAAGTTTCATACATACACATATTGGAATTAAATAAAAAATTTCCCATTCACAGTTCATATTTATAAAATAATTCCCAAACCCAAAAAACTTTTAAAAGTACACTAATCATATTAAAAACCGAAAGTTCGAAGTGAGAGAAAAATCGCCATGCTTTATCTATGAATTAATATTTGATGGTATTAGTATAAGGATTGAAACATTAATATTTTTCACGTAGATATTATATTTACCATAAATAAACACTTTAAAAAGTGTTCACAAGAAAATTAAAAAAACAGTGCTTTTTTCAGAGAAATAACCTTATTTAATGGGTACAAATATGAATTTCTATTCTTGTTCTTAAGAAATTAGATTTATATTTAAATATTTTTTATAAAAGTATTATATTGCATTCAAAAAATTCCTCCACCGAAAATCTCTTTACCGAAAAATCCTCCAGCGAATATTAATTGGGTTTTTATTCGTTTTTATAAATCCTAGAGGAAATCATTGTAATTCAGGAGAAATAAAAAATTTAATTTCTCATGTCAGCAATCAGAAAAAGTTTTATTACACCCAGTGATTTAAATCTTTCCATTGATTTTAAAGCGTTAATCGTTTTTTTTTTTAAATAGAATAAAAAATGGAGATAATGTCTCCAATGTTTTAAGCAGAAAAAAAGGAAGAAAATTAATTAAAATATTGCTTATGCTAGTGAAGTGAAAACTGTACGTAAAGTTTTTTTTTACCCCAATTAGAAAGAATGATTTGAACGAGCACTTAACATATTATTTAATGAAACAAGAGATAATTAGCTAATGCGAGTCATTGAGAAGTATTTTAATTTTAGAAAGATGCTTATGTAAATATTTACTCATGGTTAGAGTTGATTCTTCAAAAAAAAAAAAAAAAAAAAAAAAAAAAAAAAAAGCTAGAGTAGTTTTTTTTAAATTTTATTCTGTATTGGTAGAATTAAATAAAGAGAACATGGAGTATTTAATTAATTTTTTTTCAATAATTTTTAGATTATAGGCTTTTTATTATGATATATTGAATTGGGTTAAATTATTATTCAATTTGCAGCCAGATCGAAAGAATCTTTTTTTTTCATTCTCCTTCTCTAAGTTGTTGCTTTAAAAAAATTATTACATTTTAATGATAGCTTTAAGCAAATCTTTTGAATTTATTGCGGCTATTTTCTGATATTTTTTAAAATTTCAAAGCCTTTTCAAAAGATCTTTACGTAACGAAAGCTTTTTTTGTTTGTTTTGCTCGTTAATTAGTTTATTTACCAATGCAGATTATAAATCTTTCATGAAAAGAGCTATTTTCCTATCTTGTTTATAAAGTGGATTGAATTAATCTATTAATTAATAGAATGCTTTATGCATTATAAAACTTAAAGTATCGACTTTGAAAACTTGATTAAAGTTAATGAGAAAACATTTTACTTAGATGATTAAACAAAACTTAAAAAATCATTTTTATAAAATTTTAATGGATATTCTAAATAAAAAATACTTGTGAAGAAGAAGTATGAAGTACTTGTATGAAGAAGTTTCTTTTTTCAATGGTGGTGATTCCAAAATTTATATAGCTAAATTTCCATTATTGACTTTTAGAATCTAATTGTGTTAAGAAAGAAGGTTATACGAAGTTTATAAATTTATAATTTAAGAAATTATTTTGATGTAAATTAAAAATTTCTTGGAAGGAGAACAGTTTGAATTGCTGATAGTATATCATTAATTAATTAAATCGTATAAATTAGTTAATTTTTTTTAATTTATGTTCATGCCACAATTCTATTTTAGTATTCCCAATGTAAATATGCTGAGGTAAAATCCAAAGATTTAAAACATATCGAACAAGTTTATATATATCTATATATAATATCATGGGCTACTTATAAATAAATTTTACAAACAATTAAGAATATTTTTCTGAAGCTAAAATTTCAAAGCTGCTTTTGAAAAGATAATATATAACCTATATAATTTGATTCATAATATATAACCTATAAGAGATTCCTATTAAAAGATATGAAATAAATGAACGATTTAAAACATAGCTTTAAAACTTTCTCTTATATTTATAATCGTCTTTTCTCTTGTCAAATAGTAGCTATGATATTTTAAAATTAACTTGCATTTCAAAAATGATTAAATTATTAAAAGAGAGATACAATAAATTACCCCTGTTACTGTTATAATTTTTCTTAAAGATTGATTTTGATTATGATCATTACATAGGTTGCCTTTTTTACAGGGTCATCAAAGTATCCACAACTACGTTGTTAGATATTCTTGCATAATATTGTGTAGAGGAACTTATTATACATAAATATGATTTGTTAATGTTGGTTAAATTTTTAAATATAATTTTATTGGTTGTTATGATTAAAAACTTAACTGATAATTAATTTAATTCGGATTAATCAAAAAGTTTATTTACAACTATTGAAGCTATCAAATGACACAAAGAAAATTATTTTATCCCTCTATATATAAATAATTTAAATATGTATGTTTTCGTATCTTTTATAATTTAATCTCCTTTTAATTAGAAAATATGTCTAAATACAAACTTATTTCATCAGATTTGTATCTTGCAATAATCTAATATCTTGTAAGCGAATATTTGCAATATTTATAACTTCCCTTACCATGAATGTGGCAATATTATGTAGGCGCAATTGTTAACATTTATAAAAATTTACATTTTTGAAAACATTTCATTCAAATAGTATATTTTTGCAGGGAAATTGTGCTTTGTACAGTTTCTTATCCAATATAACATTATGCATAAAATTATTGCTTAAAATATGTAGCAAAATAAATATAATTATCTAATAATAGCTGTTATCAGTTTAATGAACAATTTTATTTACCACAACCTTTGAAAACCATTTGAAATACTCATTATAATTTTTTGAAAGTGATTTTATTAATTCATCTACTTTATGAAAACATTAAAAGATGTATTTGCTCTTATAAAGATAACTACTTCTACCTACGGGTGCTCCATCAGAACAAAAGCTGCATCCTTCCTTCCTTGAGGGACACAACAACAACATTAATTGTTAACCGTAGTCAAACTCCAACATAATATCAAAATATAAGTCGTATTACTTCATTGATAATTTTTTTTACATAGAACATTTTTTTACACATACATTTTTTTTTATAGATTTTTTACATAGTTACTCAAATATTAGCATCTAAAAACAGAAAGAAAAATATATTTATATTTGAATGCTGCAAAACGATGAATAGCATTTTAAATTAGTCAATAAAGGAAAAATAAAATACACATTGAAATCCAACCTGTATTTAATGATTTAAAAATACATCTAACATTCTATATTGCCTAATAAACAAATTTACTTTTTCCCAGATTCATAGTATAGTAGAAGTAGATATACATAGTATCTTCCCCAATTTATAAGTAGTTACCAATGGTGGTTATTTAAAATGAAATCAAGCTAGAATATGATTTGGGCACCTTAACCTAAATTTATGATTTAAAACTCATAATTTGTTCTTTATTGAAAAAAGATTATTTTATTTAGGAGTGATTAATTATCAAGCAGATAAAACCAACATTACTGAAAAATCTTGATTATAGCACATTTTAATGAAAATTCAGATATGTAAATGAATTCTGAATTTTTAAATATTTCATGTCATTTTTTACAAAAGTATTTTCACGTCGTCCCAATAAACATATCTCCTGTATAGAAAAGTTAAATATAATGAAATATTGTTAATCTAAAAAAATCTTCAACTTAAAATATTCCTTTTCATTAGTAAATCAAAATCAATAGACATTTCATTGATGTTCTTTATTAAATATTCAGACTCGTTACTTCCGTGAATTCTCTGAATAAATTCGAAAATAGTTTTGGAAGAACAGTAATCCAGTTTTACATCCTGAGGCTATTAAGTTAGGATATTTATGCACATTTAATGCCCAAATATATAATTCCGATGGTAAATTTGAAAAAAACATATTTTATTTTTAAAGTTAATTATTTATGTAAAATGTGTCATTAAAATTAAGCAGTATGTCATCTAAAATTTAACAGTACTATATATAATTAATGTATTTACATTGCAGTTTTGTAAAACAAATTTGACATATTTCTATTTTCTGCTAAAATAACAGTGCTTGTGAATATTTACGAGGTGCAATCGCGCTTATGATTAGCCATTAGCTTCTTAATATCAGATACATTTTAAATTATTTTCACTTTTCACTTAATGCTCAGTCAAAGTCGTCATAAAATATAAATATTGTAACCTTTGGGACTTACTAAAATTACTAAATGTAGTGAATCAAATTACTAAATCTATTAAAAATGCATGTCTCAGTGTATTTTCAAAGATTCATAATGTGAGAATGAAAATCAAGTTTTTATCGGTTTCTTAATAATTAACGGAATATCACATTTAGTGCAGGAGTTTGTAATTTAATAATTTCAAATCTCTCTTATATTTTAAATATAGTTAAAAGAATAATCTAAAGACTTTATCGAATGACCTTGTTTTGTTACTTTTAACGTGAAGCAAACCGAAGTTGGCACTCAAATAATGACTGTGCTTCTGCACACAGGTTGAACATTTATCCGTCGTAGCTCAATTACCTGAAGCATTCTATTGTTCATTTCACCAGAACCCATGAGGATTGCGTAGCTTCGTGTAGCTTCATGTCTGTTCTAATGTGCAAATAAGTTCGTCGAAAGTAAAGTTTGGTATGTTTCACTTTGAAGGTGTAAGGTCTTAGCCTACAAAAATAATATAATAATAAAAAAGGCCTATAATACAAAAGCCACTTTCAGGTGGTGGAAACACTTTAATTTTTATTTACAAGTACTATATATATGCAAATACAGAACTCTAAATAACTATAATTTATTATCTACTGAAATGAAAATTAAAGATTTAAATTTGGTTCAGAAATGCACGATTAAATCACAAGTGCATTCAGAAATGCACGATTAAATCACAAGTGCATTCAGAAATGCACGATTCAATCACAAGTGCAGTTCACTCCAAAGGTCAGAGATTTCCGATTTTCTCGAGTATACGTAGAAACTTGAAATACATGATCTGCAACAGATCACAATTATCACACGGTGTGATACATGAAACCACAAGAGGTTCACTTTGAAAAATAGGCGGAAACCCCGGCTATTCAGTAACTTCAGAGAAAAAAAAGAAAAACAACACTTCTGGTGGCCTCGTCACAGAATTCTCTCTCTCTTCTTCACCAAAAACCTCCTTTTAAGACAATTCATCAGGAGAGGGGGTCAGCTTGCCTCACTTCTCATTGAAGAAGACATTTCTCAGCTCGTGGTATATCACCAATCACGATGGAACAACTGATGGTATAGTTCATATTAAGTAGGTAGTTGTTTCGACATGTGAAGGCCGCACAGACATTCGCTAATTTTCTGATTTGAGTAACAGGTTGTTTTCATTAGTACAAAACGCTAATTGTATGTAATATAACTACTCAAAGTACTGTTTGTCTGCTGTCAAATTTAACTGATGGGTTCTTATTATATATTTGTCAAATAACATACTTTCTCTCTCCTGGAAATGAAATGCCAATACTCTTCCCGTGAGAAAAAATTGCTAAAAAATTAAACGAAATAAGCACATGTGATATGCGCTAACACCTTGTCCATTGAGAGATAGAGATGCAATTGAAGACTATTGCATTGTTGGTCACTGCTAAATCTCTCTAATATTACATGAGATCATGATAGCGAATTGGTTTATTTAAACTTTTATTATACAGAAAGTATGTTCCAAATCCATAAAACTACTTCCAAAAATTCAGGACTATAAATTTTCATTTGATAAAATATTTAAAAGTACATTAAGAAATATTTTCTAACAGCGACAAACAATATCCAAGATTTCTCCTCTATAACTGTTTCCGAACATAGAGAATATCGCTAAATTCTCTTAAAGGTACTAAGATAAGGCAGCAATTTTGCTACTTTTCCGGAAATATTTATTTCTTGACAAATCCATTAATCAATGTTAAAGTCAGATGGCAGCGTAAAAAATATCTTCGAAGAGATATAAAAAAACCGTAGCGGAGCTCCGAAAAAAAAAACGTTAAAGCCCTTTAAAAGAACATGGATGTGCTATGGAATTACCAATAAAGTGTGGTAAAAAAATAACAGCAATTATCTATTAAGCACAGACATTTCTTGTAGAACTTTATTCAAGTCTGTTAGTGTTTAAGGTTATAGAGACAAACTTTGAAGATTATTCACTTGATAGTATTATGCAGAAAATTGAGAATGATGAAAATGAAGATGAAAATATTAAATTACTGCGTCCATTTTAAAGGCAATCCATACATGATACACCTATAATGCAAGATATGGGATAATTAGAATATATAGTTAAATATTACAATAATCTTATATTTCACTCTTATAATTGTAACTAAATCTGACATCAACAAATATATACCTTTAGGTCCAAATTAAACATCAGCAAAATTAAAATAAGAATGAAATTTGTTTTCCAAATGTAATGTCTAATACTTTAAGATAACTAATCGATTTTTAGCAAGACTGCAGCAAATCTGCAGAGGTTTACTAACATTTTCTGTAAATATAAACTGAAGCAAATTAAAAATAAATGCAATAGAAAATGAAGGAATTATGTGCGGACAATGTTTAGTTGAGACGAAATAATTCAAACGGAATTGACTCTCTCGTGCGAAATTCTTTCGTGATGTGGATGATCTTCGATATTAACAAAAGAATTTTTTTTTGTCTTATTTGCACTGTTTGTATTCATCCACCGAGAAATCGCATCATGATATCTAAGATTGAATTATTTTTACAGAACTCTTCTAAGTCTATCATTGTTGATTTCAGATATTAAAAATATGTTGGTTTAATAATCATTACAAGCTTCATTTTTCTCTTTGTGGATCCAAGTGTTGCTTTTTAAATATTATTTCCGGTCATTGAAATTATTTTGTTATGCCGTGTGTGACAATGAAACGATCTTTCTCGCGAAGATGTACAAAAATCACTTGTCCTTTTTCTGTAAATACAGTTTCCTTTCTTTTCATTCTATCATTTCGCTCTTTTTTTAAACAGAAATTATTTAACTAAAATAACTGGGAATGATATCGATGTCTTTGTATCTTTAACATTTATAATGAACAAAAATCTGAAATCCTTTTAAAAAATATTTCTCATTCTTTTCAGTATTTTGAAGAATTCAGATGTAATTGTATATTAGATATAAATATCCAAGGAAGATATATGAATTTACTAGAAAAATAATACTGGTCTGCAATAAGTTACTTACAGCAATTAAGTCATAAACAAACTTTATTACTATTATTTTCATTTGAATAATTAAAAATTTCACTCATAAAAATATTTTATAGTTACTCCGGTAGCATGTGTTCATAATTCTTTCATAATTCTTTTCCAATTCCTAATTGTATTATTTTCATAAATAATACACCTTTAAGCTAATTAGATCATATACTGCAAAGTTTCTGTTACAATGTTTTAATGACTGAAGTGTGATTTATTGATGTGTCATTACAAACTGTCTTTATTTATTTAAATAAAGAACTAAAACATTTATCTGTAGATAAAAATTAGAATGTTCCAAACGTATTTCATATTTTCATTATTAAAGAATTAACTATAACTAAATTTATTTTTGTTTAAAATACAGAAATATTTGAACGGAAACAAGAAAATTTTTTTAACATTCTACAAATCAAAATGCATTTGTTTTTACCGTATTTATTTATTTAATAAGTAAGCTTTTTACCTAAGTTTAATAATTTTTAAGACTTTGATTGAATTTAATTTCGTCATTTACAAGTCGCATTTCTTAATAAAATTTTAATGATGTATACGATATTAAAAAGCAAATACTAGGAAAATTAAATTAAATTTTAAAATATCATTTCAGATTGCTATTTATCTTCATTTATTCTTACTATTTCATTTTGAGAAAAAAAAAAAAAAAAAAAAACAAGATAGAGCATGTCAAAAAAATTCCCGCTTTGGAGACACGTGGACAATTACAGGCATTTTAAAAATTTATTCTGGATTTCTTGTCCATTTATTACCAACCCATTCTGGAAGAGATATTACAATATATCCATTGTGAAAGCCCCACTTAAATAAATTGAACTCTTTCAAAAAGGACACTATCACTAACAAATAAATTGAGGAGAGAAGAAAAAAAAATCACATATAATGTGTTTTCAAAACTGGTGACTTAATTACGTCAAAAAGCATTTTATTCCTATTCTGCCGATGAACAAAAGAAAAACAGGAATTTAAAAAATAAAATCGCAGTGCATAAAATAAAATGCTCATTTTAAGACAGTTAAGGAAAACATTCAAAGCGTTGGCTCATAAATCTTTAAAATGGCTGTTCAAGGGTTTACATTAGGGAAATGTGATTTTTGGCGCCGATAAACGTTCACTTACGAATCAGCATGGAGTTTTCGATGTTGGGGGAAAAGGCAATTTCGCATTTTGTTTATCGATGCCAAAAAATAAAAAGGTTGAATCTCCAATCCCTTCAATTTGATTTTCGGAATTTTTCTTGGGAACCGAGAAAATTTCTTGGATAGAAAATGAAGCAGGAAACGTGCAAAAGTAGAACTATAACAGCATCTCTGTTCTAAGGTTCATCATCTTTTTCAATATTTCATGTAAATCGAAAATGAAATGCTTTCTTTTTTAAGCACCTTCTAGTTATAATACTATCGTGATATTTGGCATAAATGGAAGCATAGCGTTTTGTTTCGAATTCCATTTCGGGATATTCTTTAGAATTTCTACCACATCGTAAGAAAGATTTCAGAAAGCTTTCTTCCGTGGTTGTGCTATGCGGAAGTACAATTTTTGTGTATGAATTATTCATTTCGCTCCTTGTTAATTTTCTGAAACATTTTAATTTTTTTCAAAAGATTTATAAGATTTGTAACTACAAAGTTTGTAATCTATTATCAGTTTAAGAGCCCTTTATAGATCTTGTATTTCAAGAAACAATACGTGAAAATATTATGAAATACGGAAAAAAAAAACTGAAAATCTGTCATGAATTTCAATTTTACATCTTTGAACGTACTTTGTAACGAACGTACTTTTGAACCGTTAACGCGTTTCAACAGCCCCATGGTGGGCCAAAGCCGTCTGCCCACTGGCAAATTGAGGGACAGGAGATGTTTCCTTTTTACAGAGTTGAGTTTATCAGCGTTACGCCCAGCGCTCAACAGTCATATTAGACCAGGACCTACGGTTTAAAGCTAATTCTGAACCACTACAAACATACATATCTCCACCTGGAATCGAACCCGAAGCCTGTCGCACTGAGAACCAGAAACACTATAACTAATAGACTCTTAATATTCCCTAAGTACACATTTGACTCACGTACTGGTATATTATTTATTATAAAGTTAACAACTTATTTAGTGACTACACGGTTCAATATGGAGAATATTGGAAGTTAAAAATATATATACTAAAGAGTTATTACTTTAATTTTTTAATAAACGAAAAGTATTGAAAATTATTCACGGAAACATCACATATTATTGAATTAATTTTTGATTGAGCAACAATTTTTGAAGCAAACAAGATCTGCCACAGATCTTGTGTTAGAATCCTTATCAATTCATTCGTACTAAATTGAGACTGAAATTGCTGAATCGCATTTTCAAGGTATGTGTACAAAATTGTCTTCTTACAAGCCAAATCTGGTTTATGCTAACGAATTTGAACAGTACCCTAGATTTATTTTTCATTTTTCTGAGCAAGTGCATTTGAATTCACTGTAAAACATTTTATATTTCTTCTTTTTCAGAAGACCAACTCTGCGAAGAGGATTTACAAAGAAAGCTCACAGATTTTATTTTATCTTATTATTGCATGCAGGTCTTTTACTTTGAGTCAAATCTTAAGCTTTTTATTCAATAAAATGCAAAGAAATATTCCAGGTAAACAAAGTTTTTTGTGGAATAAATGTTCTCCGTCATATATCAAAGAAACTTATGTAAATGACATATTTTCCACTGAATGGAAGTTGAAACTTCATGTGGTTTCCTTATCCAAAAGCAATTTTAACTCGGTTTGTAGTTTTACTGTACAGGAAAATAAAATTAATAAATATAGTAGCGGTGCCTTTATATGTTAAAAGTTGAAGTCTTTAAAAGTGAATGGATGATTTTTTTTATGAAATTGCGGATTTTTACAGGATACGAGTTTTAATGGTGGAAAGCAATGAGTATTTTATATAATCATTGCCTGTAGAATTTTTACGCTGCAAAAATTACTTTTATAAATGAATTAATAATTTTAAATTAGGAAATGGTCTGTTGCTGTGGGAAGTAGAAATTTCAGCCACTCATCCATTTCTAAATAATTCTAGAAGTATTTAAAAAATAAATTATTTACTTAATTTTTCAGAATTCAACAATTACAGGAAAAATAAAAATAAAAATTGTTTTGAAAAATTCAAACAACCTCAAAATGAAACTCAAAATTTTGAACCTCAAAATATCACACTAACCTATATTATTTATATGATATAAATGTCAGTAAACTGCTAAAAACCAGTACATTTAAAAATAGAACAAAATGATTGTTTAGCCAAATATTGATTCCTTCGTATTTGTTGAATATGAACGTATTTGTATTTTTTTATCCTTAAAAATTAATTGTTTTGATTAAAACCTTGACTGATGATAAATTAAATTCAGATAAATTAAAAATAGTTTATTTACAATTATTGAGACTCCTAAATGAATGAAATAAAATCCTTTAAATTATTTTATTTCTTTATATAAGCCAAACAATTTAAATATGTATGTTTTTGTATCTCATTTAAACTAGAGAATATACCTAAATACATACATATTTCTTCAAATATGTATCTTGCAAATATGTATCAATTATTCGCATTATTTGTAATTTCCCTTACCATGTATTTTGCAATATTGAGAAGGCGTAATTGTTAACATCTGCTAAAATTCACAATTTTTAAAATTTTATTCAAATAGTGCATTTTTTCTATTCATAGTAATTGTTCTTTGTAGAATTTCTTATCCATTATATTGATAGCTATTATCAGTTTTAGGAGTACTCTTAATTCGAAAGCGATTTTATTAAATTGTCTATTTTATGAAAACATTAATAGTTTTATTTGCTCCCATGAAGAAAACTACTTGGAAATACGTTCTGCAAATAAAACGAAGCAATTATCTTTTTTTTTATTTGCAATTATTCCCATTAGTGGAGTAATTTCAGTTTCAAATAAATGGCAGAAACAGAAACAAAGACTCAATTAGAATACCTTTATTCTATTTAACCAACAAACAAATTGCTCGATTTCAGAATTACTGCTTCTTTTAAAACTAATTCCATCCGACCACTAATTTTAATAATTATTCTTCCCAATAAATGGCCTGTAAATGCAAGTTTCTGACATTTAAATGTTTACAGATTTAAGTTCTCGCAAAAGCCTCATAAGTCACTTGTCCTTAGAGCAACTGTTACTGTAATTATCTTTGTGCAGTGTCCTGCACTTTAAAATCTAAGAGAAAAAAAAAGAAAATTATTTTTGTTCTTTGAAAAATTTACACATTCGAAAAGTTCAGCACTGTGTAGAAGTTTTTCTAATGAGCACCTTATCAACGATGTGACTTTTCTAAGAACATGTAAAAATTAAAATTTTGGTGTCTGTTACACGAAAATGCAAATCTTCTTCGATAATATCTTTGGTTTTAAGGATCATGAACTTTGAAAGAATAAAAAAAATGAATTTGAATTTATTGAAGAAGTTGAATTAATATCAAAACTTAACCTAAGCTTTCTGGGGTTAATAAAATATAGAGCTTTAATGATTTTTCGTAAAAATGTAATGTATTGTATTAAATCCATTAATATAGGCAATTTTTTACGTGAATTATTCCATTGCTTATTTTGGTTATTGTTTAAAAATATCAAAAAAATTCAAAATTTTAACAAACTACTGCAGCATTAACATTCATGTTCTTATTTTAGATAAACAGAAATTTTGCCTTATTTACAGTATATTTGAATTTGCTTTAATTTAACGTAATTATAAAACTTTTAAAAACTTATGAATTTATTTATTATTTAGAAGACACAATTTGAAAAAAAAAAATCAGAATGTGAATAGAAAAATGATATGAATTTAGAAAAAAAAAGTACTTTTAAGTATTAAGAATTTTATTTATGTTTACAAAAAAAGTAATTTCACTTCTATTAGTGTCACTTTGTAGCTATTATTTTAAAAGTGTCAAAAATAATTTAGATTCTGTCTATGAAATCAATTCCAACAATAAAAAGTTTTATCATAGTTATCTATGGTTAAGTGTAGTGCTCCAATGTAAAATCAAAATTTCGTCGTATTTCATCATTAATATATTATTTCCATATAGTGTTGTTTCTTAAATATTAGCATCTAAAAACAGAAATAAAAATGTGTGTTTAATGTGTGAATGCAGCAAATCTATAAGCAGTATTTTAAATTAGTTAATAAAGAAAAATTAAAACACATACTGAAATCCAAAACTGCATTTAATAATTTAAAATACATCTAGCACACCATATTGCCTTATAAAGATATTTACATTTCCCCATTTTCTAGAATTCAAAAATCAATTTGCAGGAGAAATTTATCATTCCCAATCGATAAGAAGTTACCAGTGTTGGTTATTAAAAATAAAAGCCCATGAATAATACTTTGAGTACCTTCATGTTCATATATTATTTAAAACTCATAACTTTGTTCTTTATTGAAAAAAATACTATCCTTATTTATGAATGATGAATTATCAAACAGATAAAACAAAAATTATTAAAATATGTTATTTACATCGCTTTTTAATAAAATTCCAGATATGTAAATAAATTCTGACCTTTGAAATAATTTAATTCATTTTTTACAAAAGTATTTTCATGGCGTGCCAATTAACATGTATGGAACATCTAAATATAGTGAAAAACTATTAATCTAAAAAATAATTTCGACTTAAAATACTCCTTTTCATTATTAATTCGAAATCAATAGACATTTCATTGATGTTAGTTATTAAATATTCAGACTCGTTACTTCCACGAATTCTCTGAATAAATTCAAAAATAGTTTGGAAAGAGCAGTAATCCATTTTTACATCCTGAGGCTATTAGGTTAGGAGATTTATGCAAATGTAATGTCCAAATGTATAATTCCGATGGGAAATTTGAAAGAACATATTTTATATTTAAAGTTAATTATTTATGAAAAATGTGCCATCTACATTATGCAGTATGTCATCGAAAATTTAACTGTAAATAATTAATGTATTTACATTGCATGTTTGTAAAAAATTTGACATATTTCTATTTATCTCTAAAATAATAGTGTTTTTGAATATCTATAAGGTGCTATCGTGCTGATGATTAGTTATTAACCACTTAATATCTGATACATCTTAAGTATGTAATTATTTTCACTTTTCATTTAATTCTCAGTTAAAATTCGTAATTAAACACAAATATTGTAGTCTTGGTGATTTATCAAACTTACTTAATTTAGTAATTCAAATTACTAGATTTACTAAATATACATCTCCCAGTTTACTTTCAAAGATTCATGATTTGAAAAAGTAATTCACATTTTTATTGCAGTTTTATAAAACGAATTTGACAAATTTCAATATTATTCTAAAATAATAACGCTTATGATTGTCTATAAGATGTTATCGGGCTTAGGATTAGCCATTACTCCCTTAAAATGTGACACATCTTGTAATTATTTTTACTTTTTACTGTTTGCTCAGTTAAAAATGTAATTAAACATAAATATTATAATCTTCGGGGATTTAACAGATTTGCAAAATTTACTAAACCTAGTATATTAAATTAAGTAATCTTTTAAAAATATATGTCCCAGTTTATTTTCAAATATTCATGTTTTGAGAGAGAAATTCAAATTTTATGTAGCCTTCTTAATAATTAATTGAATATCGCGTTTAATATAGAAAGTGTTTTTTTTTTAAATTTCAGTTATCTCTTTTATTTTAAATACAGTTATAATGAATAATATAATTACCTTATCAAACGGGTTTGTTTTGTTATCATCAACGTGAATCAAACCTAAATTAGCACTCAAATAATGAATGCATCACTGCATACACATTGAACATATATTCTTCGTAGTTCAATTTGCTGAGGCCTTCTATTTTTCATTTCTCTGGAACCCATACGAACACAGTAGTTTGAAATTGCATAACTTTTCTAGCGCGCAAATAAGTCCGCTGAATGTAATGCACATTAGAAACTCATCGTATGAATAGTAAGTTTGTTATGCTTCATATTGAAGGAAATAGAATACAAGTAAGCTCGTATGATGTATTCTAACTCCTCGTGTGATATGCTCTTGTCCTCCTTCATAACTCCTAACTCCTCAGTGTTTGTCATTGTAATAACATACTAAAATTCTCTAATATTACATTGGATCATGGTAGAGAATTGTTTATTTACGGTTGGCATTGAAGCATTAATTTTTGGCCACAAAGAAATGAGCAGAATTAGGCTCCAGAACACTGTTCACATCAATTTTCTCACTCAAATAATTTGATTGACGTTTTGTCTTTTGCAGCAATTCAATATACCAAATTATTAATTTCTGCTCAGTTTTTAGTAAAAACAGAATAGCTCATTTTTCACAACATGACCATATCAAAGAACGCATGATCTTACCAAATCTATAAAAATGTTATTGCTACCCTCAACCTTTTGTTCTTTTGGCTTTCGGATGTCAGATTCATTGGTTCACAGTTCAATAACTTTATCTCAGACTTTGAAAAGGACATCAGAATAGGAAATACAGTCTTTGAAAAGTTTTAAAGACTTTAGTCATTGTGTAGTTAGGAATCCTAATTTTGTGTAAATGAACGTACAATCCACAAATATTTTTTACCATAAAATAAATTGTTATGATTAAAAATTTAACTGATAATTAATTTAAAACGGATAAATTAAAAATATTGTTTTATGATTATTGATATTCTTAAATGAAACAAAGAAAATTATTTTATCTCTCTATGGCGGCCAAACAGTTTAAATATTTATGTTTTCATATATCTTATATTTAAATGTCATTTTAATTAGAGAATATGACTAAATACAGACACATTTCTTCAAATCTGTATCTTTCAATATGAAGTAAACGAATATTTGTAATATTTATAAATTCTCTTACCATGCATTTTTCAGCATTAAGCAGGCGTAATTCTTAATATTTATAAAAATCCAAATTTTTGAAAACATTTGATTCAGATAATTATTTATAATTATTATTATTATTTTTTACATAGCAATTGTGCTTTGCAGAATTTCTTATCTGCTACATTATTATTTATATAATTACAGCTTAAAATATATAGCAAAATAAATTTAATTAAACAATAATAGCTGTTATCAGTTTAATGAGTAATTTTATTTGATATAACCTTCGAAAACCATTTGAAGTACCCTTAATAACACTTTAAATTATTGAAAGCTATTTTGTTAATTCACCTATTTTATGTAAACAATAAAAGTTTTATTTAAACTCATAAGGAAAACTACTTGAAAATGCTCTATGTAAACAGAGCGAAGCAATTATCTTCTTTTTTATTTGCAATTATTCCCATTATTAGACTAATTCCAGTTTCAGATAAATGGCCAACAGAAACAAAAACTGAATTAGAATACCTTTATTCTATTTAACCAACAAACAAATTGCTCGATTTCAAAATTACAGCTGCTCTTACAACTAATTCCATCCGCCCACTAATTTTAATAATTATCTTTCCCAATAAATGACCTGTAAATGCAAGTTTCTAACATTTAGATGCATAGCAGATTTAAGTTCTCGTAAAAGCCTCATAAGTCACTTGTCCTTAGAGCAACTGCTACTGTAATTATCTTTGTGCAGTGTCTTGCAATTTAAAATCTGACAGAAAAAAAGCAAAGAAACTTGTAGTCTTTTTTGTAACGTAATTATAAAGGCAGTATAAACCTGAATATTTCCTTTAATAAGAAAAATTGTTTTTGTTCTTTGAAAATTTGCATATTCGGAAAGTTCAGTTTTGTGCAGAAGTTTTTCTAATGAGTACCTTTGCAATGATGGGATTTTTTCGAAGAGCATGTAAAAACCAAAATTTTGAAGTTAGTTACACGAAAATGCAAATCTTATTTGTTAATATCTTTGGTTTTAAAGACCATGAATCTTCAAAGAATAAAAAAAAAGGAATTTGAATTTATTGAAACAGTTGAATTAATATAAGAATTTAACATAAGTTTTATTAGGTTAATAAAATTTTGACCTATATTTTAATAATTATTCATTGTAATGTAATAATATTATATTAAATCCATTAATATAAGTTTAAGATATGTTTTACTTGAATATTTCTATTGGTTATATTAATAGCTGAAATAATAAAAAAGCACAAAATTTTAGCAGACCGCTAGTTGACCATTTATACTTCTCAGAAATAAGCAGATATTTTACCTCCTTTACAAGATATACTTTTTTAATTTAACGCAGTTATAAAACAATTAAAATCTTATGAATTTATTATTTTTTTCAGAAATCAGAATTTGACAAAAAAAAAAAAATTAAAATATGAAAAAAGATTTTTGCGTTTAGAAAAAAAAAAATACTTTTTTGAAATAAAAAATGTATTTATATTTACAAAATCATTTTCCAAAATTATTAATTGTTAACCATAGTTAAACTTGAATACAAAATCAAACTGTACGACATATTTTATCGTTAATAATTTATTTTTACTTAAAATCAAAACTTAACTTAAACTTTATTGGGTTAATAAAATATTGAGCATGTAGTTTAAGAATGTTTCATTGAAATATAATGTATTATAAAAAAGAAATTAATATAAGCAATTTTTTACTTGAATAATTCCATTGCTTATTTTGGTTGTTCTTCAAAAATAAAAAAGCATTTCTGTTTATTTTAAAGCATTCTTCTTGAAAATACACAGAAATTCTGCTTTATTTACAAGATATCTGAATTTCTTAGCGTAACATAATTTTAAAACTATTAAATACTTATAAATAAATTTGTTATTCAGAAGCCAGAATTGTTTCTAAATTTTGTGCATTTTGAAAAAAAAAAGTGCATTTCAGAATGAATATTTTACTTATATTTACAAAAAGTAATCTCATTAATATTTTATTTCTACTTAAACATTAAGTACTACTTATTTCTTAAATATTAACATCTAAAAATAGAAATAAAATATTAATAAATTAAATTATTCAATAAAGAAATTTTAAAATGAGTGCTGAAATCCAACCTGTATTTATTAATTTTAAAATACATCAAACATTCCATATAGCCTAATAAACAAATTTACTTTTTCCTAAACTTTCAACTATTCAAAAATTAATTTGCAGAAAAAAATTATCATTCTCAATAAGTTACCAAAGTAGGTTATTTAAAATAAAAGCACTAGATAATGTTTTGTGTACCTTAAATTAAATTCCCATGTTCAGATATGATTTAGCACTCATAGCTTTGTCCTTTGTTGAAAAAATTCTTACATAGGAATGAGGAATTATCAAACAGAAAAATAAAAAATTATTGAAATACATTACTTACATCGTTTTTTTAATAAAATTTCTGATATGTAAATGAATTCTGACTTTTTAAAAATTTCATATCATTTTTTACAAAAGTATTTTCATATCGTCCCAATAAAACATATCTTTCGTATGGAATATTTAAATATAATGAAAAATTGTTAATCCAAAAAAATCCTTCGACTTAAAATACTCCTTTTCAATATTAATTCAAAATCAATAGATATTTCATTGATGTTCTTTATTAAATATTCAGACTCGTTACTTCCGCGAATTCTCTGAATAAATTCGAAAATTGTTTTGGAAGAGCTGTAATCCATTTTTACTTCCTGAGGCTATTAGGTTAGGAGATTTATGCAAATTTAATGCCCAAATGTATAATTCCGATGGGAAATTTCAAAGAACGCATTTTATATTTGATGTTAATTATTTATGAAAAATGTGCAATCTAAATTATGCACTATGTCGACGAAAATTTACCATTAAATTTATTAAGGTATTTACATTGCAGTTTTGTAAAACAAATTTTATATATTTCTACTTTCTTCTAAGATAACAGTACTTATGAATATCTATAAGGTGCAATCGTGTTTATGATTAGCCATTAGCCACTTAATATCTGATGCAACTCAAGTATGTAATTATTTTCTCTTTATAGTTTAATGCTTAGTGAAAGTCATAATTAAACACAAATATTGTAGCTTTGGGGATTTAACAAATTAACTTAATCTAGTAAATCAAATTACTAAATCTACTAAAAATGCATGCCCCATTTTAATTTCAAACAATCATGATTTGAGAAAGTAATTAAAATTTTTATTGCAGTTTTGTAATACAAATTTCAATTTTCTGTTAAAATGATAGTGCTTATGATTGGCTATAGTGTACTATTATAGCCAATCATAAGCATTATTATTAGTCATTAGTCGCTTAAAATCCGATACATCTTTTAATTATTTTCACTTTTTACTTAATGTTCAATTAAAGTCGTAGTGATTAGCCATTAGTCATTTAAAATCTGATACATCTTGTAATTATTTTCACTTTTTACTTACTGCTCAGTTAAAGTCGTAATTAAACATAAATATTGTAACCTTGGAGATGTACTAAATTTACTAACTGTAGTAAATCAAATTACTAAATCTACTAAAAATACATGGCCCAGTTTATTTTCAAGTATTCAAGATTTGAGAAAGAAATTCAAAGTTTTATTGCTTTCTTAATAATTAAAGGAATATCATGTTTGACATAGAAAAATGTACTTTTAATTTCAATTATCTCTTTTATTTGAAATATTATTAAAAGAGGAGTCTTAAGACCTTATCGGATGGGCGTGTTTTGTTACCTTCAACATGAAGCAAACCGAAACTGGCACTGAAATAATGAATTCATCGCTGCAGACGTTGAACATTTACACGTCCTAGCTCAATTAACTGAGACATTCTACCCTCATTTCACTGGAACCTATGACGGCAGTGTAATGTGAAGTTGAATGAGTTGTCTTACATGCAAATAAGTCTGCCGAATATAATGCATATCAGAAACTCATCGCAGGAATGGCAAGTTTGGTTTGCTTCAAGTTGAAGGCAACGAAATAAGCCCATGTGATATGCGCTCACTCTCCTAATTGAGAGTTAGAGATGCAACTTAAGACTATTCCAGCGTTAGTCATTGTAAATATTTAGATATGCAACTTAAGAATATTGAATTTTTGGTCATTGTAAAGAATTAGACATGCAACTTAAGTCTATCACAGTGTTGGTCACTGTAAAGAGTTACAGATGCAACTTAAGACTATGGCACTGTAGGTCACTGTAATAATATGATCAATCTCTCTTATATTACATGAGATGGTAGTAGAGGATTGTTTTATTTAAACTTTTATTATCCATAAAGTATGTTCAAAATCCATAAAGTTGCTTCCAAAAATTCAGGACTATAAATTTTTATTTGATAAAATATTTAAAAGTACATTAAGAAACATTTTCAAACTGCGACAAACCATCTCCTAAGATTTCTCCATTATTATAGCTTTCCGAATATCTCTACTATCGTTAAATTCTCTTAAAGGCATCGCGATAAGGCAGCAATTTTGCCACTTTTCCGAAAATATTTATTTTCGGACAAATCCTTAATCAATGTTAAACTCAGATGGTTGCGGAAAAAATATTTTAGGAGCGATATAAAAAACAACCACTGCTGAAGTGAAAAAAAAAGATAAAGAACCTAAAAAATAACTTGGATGTATTATGGAACTACAAATAGTATGTTGTCAAAAAATAATAGCAATAATCCATTAAGCATGGAAATTTTTTGAAGGACTTTTTTAAGTCAGTTTTTAAAGATTACAAGAAACAAACTTTAAAGAATATCCACTTGAGGACATTATTCAGAAATTCGAGAATAGTGTAATTGCCGATTAGAAGATAAAAATTATATAGAATAAATGAAAATATTAAATTACTGTGTCCATTTTAAAGGGCTTACATAAATAATGCACCTATAATTAAAGATATGAAATATTTACAATGTATATTTAAATCTTATTTATTTCAATATTCTTTTATTTTACTGTCAAAATTATAACTAAATCTGACATAAACAGATACTATACAATTAGAGATTATTTAACACATTTAAAGACAGATAATTATAGATTCGTGGTAGGGCACCATTCTAAGCCGAAAACCCGATACTCGTCTACGCGCAGGATGTACGAAACTTACTTCCTCTTCAATTGAGAGTCTGTAGACTAATTAATGTGCAACGTTGGCTAAATATATTTCCTTTTTGGGTGAGAGACTGTATACCAACTAAATATTTCTCAGCGGAGAGTAGGGGGCGTTCTAATGGTGTGTTCTTTGAAATACTAAAAGAATAAATGTTATTAAAGAGATTTTAGATTTTTGTGCATCATAATTCCCCAAAAGTCAATTTTTTCTATTGTATAAAGTCATTGATATCATTTCCAGTTATTTCAGATAAATAACTCCTGTTTTAAAGAGGAACGGAATAACTAAAAGGAAATGGTATTTGACTGAAAAATGACAAGTGATTTTGTGCATCTTCGCGAGCAAGATCGTTTCATTGTCACACGCGACATGACAAAGGAATTGCGATGATTTGAAATAATATTCAAAAACCATACTTGGATCGACAAAGAATAAAATGAAGCTTATGATGATTATTAAAATAGCATTTTTCTAACACCTGAAATCAATGGTAGACATAGTAGATTTCTGTAAAAATAATCCATTGGTAGATTTCGTGATGGGATAGATTTCTAGATGAATGAATACAAACAATCGGTGTATAAACCAATAAAAAATTAGGTTTGTTAATATCGGAGATCCTACACATCACGAAAATCTCTTGCACGAGAGAATATATTCCGTTTGAATTATCTTGTCTCAGCTAAACATTTGCCATCATTTAATTCTTTCATTTTCGGTTGCATTTATTTTGTATTTGTTTCATTTTATTTTTACAGAAAATGTCAATAAATCGCTGAAGATTTGCTGCAATCTTGCTACAAATCGATTAGTTATAGTAGAATATGAAACATTACTTTTGGAAAAAAATTCCAATCACATTTTAATTTTGCTGATGTTTAATTTGGACAGAAATATATATATATATGTTCATGTCAGATTTAGTTACAATTATGATAGTGAAATAAAAGAATATTATTATAAATATGACTTAACTATGTTTTCTAAATATTCCATATCTTGCATTATAGCTACATATGTGTGCTCTTTAAAATGGGCCGGTAATTTAATAATTTTCCTCTATTCTGTACAATTTTCATATTCTAATCGGGAATTACACTATTCTTGAATATCTACTATATGTGTGTGGTGTTTGGGCATGTGTCAATAAAGCTGTGAGATCCAGCCTGTGCCTTATATGTATCAACCCAATCACACACTGTGCATTAATTAAAAAAAACTTTAAGATTTTTCTATTGATAAAAATATGAATGTTTTAAACGTATTATTCATATTTTCATTATTAAAGAATTAATGTCTTTAAAGTTATTTTTGTTTCAAATATAAAAAACTTGAACTGAAACAATAAATATTTTAACATTTAAAAAAACCAAGAGACATTCATTTTTAAGGCTTTATTTAATTGGTAAGCTGCATACCTACGTTTGATAATTTTTCAGACTTTGATGAAATTTAATTTATGTATTTTACAAGATGCATCTTTTAATAAAGTGTTAATGAGGTTTCTCTCTTTCTAATGCAGCTGGCAAACACAGACACCTTGGTGTTGGATGACTTAAGGCAAGCGCTGCACAGACGTACTCACTTTGCATTACCCAGGGGGCGCGTTAATACGGACGCGGAGTAAAGCCCCCGCAACGCTCTACGATCTTATTAGACCGGGACCTACTTTTAAAGTGGATTCCGTTAAAAAAAGCGCTAGCCACTCGGCCATTCAGGCCCAGTGTTAATGAGGTAAACTATGTTAAAAAATACTAGGATAATTAAAATATATTTTCAAATATTATTTAATGTTTAATTTATTTTCTTTTATTATTATGATTTCAATTTGAAAAAAAAAAAAAAAAAAAAACCAAGATAGAGCATGTAAAATATTTCCCGTTTTGTGAAATCACGTAGATAATTACTGTAAATCTATGACTGTAATTTATTTAATAGAGAGTTTTTGCATACCGTATTTTTATAATACGGTATTGTTTTCTCCCTAGCGCGCATGCTCATAGGAAACATTATTACAGATGCATGCGCAATTTCCTATGAGCATGCGCGCTGGGGAGAAAACAATACCGTATTACAAAAATATGGTATGCAAAAACTCATTAATAAGTAAGCTTTTTACCTACATTTAATAATTTTTAACATTTTGATTGAATTTAATTTCGTCTTTTACAAAGAGCATTTTTTAATAACATTTTAATGATGTATACGATATTAAAAAAACAAAAAATAGAAAATTTAAATTAGCTTTTAAAATATCATTTGAGATTGCTATTTATCTTCATTTATTCTTATTATTACATTTTGAGAAAAAAAAAGCAAGATAGAGCATGTTAAAAAAATTCCCACTTTGGAAACACGTAGAGATTACGTGGACAATTACAGGGATCTTAAAAATTTATTCCGGATTTCTTGTCCATTTATTTTCAACCCATTCCAGAAGAGATATTACAATCTATCCATTGTGAAATCCTTACTTAAATAAACTGCACTCTTTAAAAAACACACTATTGCTTACAAATAAACTGACGACAGAAGCAAAAAAAAAAAAAAAAAAAAAATCACGTATAATGTGTTTTCCGGAACTGGCGACTTAATTACGTCACAAAGCATCTTATTCCCTTTCTGCCAATGAGAAATAAAAAAAATAAAAAAAGAATTTAAAAAAATCGCAGTGCATTAAAATAAGATGCTCATTTTTAAGACAGTTAAGGAAAACATTCGAAGCATTGGCTCATAAATCTTGCAAATGGCTGTTAAAGGGTTTATTGAGTCTTAGGGAAATGTGATTTTTGTCGCCGATAAACATCCATTCACGAATCAACATGGATTTCTCGTTGTTGAAAGAAAAGGCCGTTTCGCATTTTGTCGGTCGATTCCGAAAAATAAGAAAGATGAATCTTCAATCCCTTCAACTTGATTTCCGGAATATTGTGGGAGCCGAGAAAATTTCCTGGAGAGAAAATGAAGCAGGAAACGTACATGATTGGAAATATAATAGCATCTCTGTTCTAAGCTTCATCATCTTTTTCAATATTTCATGTAAATCGAAAATGAAATGCTTTCTTTTTCCTTAAAACATATTCTGTTATTATTGCTATCGTGATATTTGGCATAAATGAGAGGGAGTTTTGTTTCGTAATGTTCCTTAGAACTTCTACCGCAATGTAAGAAAGTTTTCGAAATCTTTCTTCCGTGGTTGTTTTATGCGGAAGTACAATTTTTGTGTATGAATTATTCATTTTGATCTCTTAAATTCCTGAAACATTTTAAATTTTTCCAAGATATTTGTAAGACTTGCAACTAAATGCAAGTTTTTAATGCATTTTTCCCTTTTAATTTTGAGAGTAATTTTAGCTCTTTTATTTCAAGAAACAACACGTGAAAGATAATAAAATAAAAAAAGTTAAATCCTTCCACGAAATTCAATTTTTCATTTGTAAACATACTTTGCTGGACGAAAATACATGTACCTCTATGTTCAATAAGCTAAGAAATTTATGAAGCAATTGGTCATAATTTAAAATGACAGGATTTCTGCACTTCAGAATTCCGCTTGTTTATCCGGATATTGACAAGCGGTCGCCAAATATCCTTTTAAACAAACAAAATGGCTGTGTTTACAAAATACTGCAGTTTTGGCTATTACATTTGGCGCGGAAAGAGAGTTGGCGAAATCAGAACCCTAAAGTGCACAAGAAATATTAAATTCAGTAGCGACAAGAATATAACAAAATTTAAAAATTCTAGAATTTTTTGAATTGAGGAATTGTTCAAATTCTACAATAAACACTAACCAATTCAGACTGAAAAGTCTGATGAATTATGGTTAAATTAACTTTTATAAATATTTGTAACTAATTCTTAGACACTATTTTTAAGAAATTGAAAAAAAAATCTGTCTGTATTTCGAAAGCCAAACAATCCAAAATGAACTACAGAGCACGTGGCTTGATATTGGTCAATCATTATACTTAGCCACACAGTTTACATGCCAGTTTTAAGACTCAAATTAATAAAATAACGTGAAAATCAGTGTTTATTTTAAAGAACGATTTTTGAAATGAATGTTTTCCTGCTAAACGAGGTGAATAAGATGTTTTAAATAAGGACTTATATTCTTGCTTATTTTTTATTATTTATAGCTTCACTTTTTTGGAAGCGCCAAGAACCTCTAACTATTACATTATCATGTTCACATATGATAAAATCATATCCCTTATTATAACAATTCCAACCAAATAACAGACATAGATTAATGCATAGGATATGTACACAAAATTACTAATTAGGATAAGAATATAAATATACTTAAATATGCTTAAAGAATAGGTAGAAAGCTTTATAGAGAATATATTTAAGATGATGTTAATTAAATAAAATATATGTTTTCTTCTTATAGAAAAGTTATAATTCTCTCAGGTCGTGAAACAGAAATCACGATTTTGGTTTAAAAATGTTTTTATATATATTTTAAATATTTCAGGAGAAGACTGAAAAAGAAATAAATTAAAACTTTGAACAATGGTCAAGAAATTTCGTTAAACAAATACAAAAAAAATTACTATAGAATTTAATGAAGCACATAAGAGATTAACTTATGACATTCAAATTTCAAATTATTATAAACAAAAAATCAAACATTGATTTCTATTTATACGTGGTCAAATTTTTATACCCATTTCATATGACTACTGCAATTAATTGCAGTTCAGCAAATAAATTTTGTGTTGAAAAGTCTTTCTCATTATATTTCTCAAACGAATTTAATAGGTACAAGTAGAATATCTGTTTAAAATGTATTACGTTTTCTTGCTAAATATTATCAAATCAATTTATCTACATCTGAAATTACTTAATGAACAAAATATAGTAGAACAAAGATATTTCATTTATCCTTCAATTTAATCATTGTAAAATATAAAGACTATGATTTAAAATAAAATTTCCCTTTTTATGACATAGTTGTGAATTAAATGCATTAGAATTTATATTCTGTGAGTCACTTGCATTTAAAAGGCTATTTTAAATTAAAATATTAATTTCTGCTATGTTTACAATTCATTAGATAGAATAAAATGTTTTTATATACAAAAATTTAACATTCCATCTTATATTATCTATGCTAATTTAATCACTTCTGAAACCTATTAAGCCTTAATTTAAATAAATTAAAAGCACCATAGTATTTAGAAGATCAGGGTTTTAAGGAATATTTATTTTTTTTAATAAATTTTACAAAATAATAATCTGATAAAATTTTGAAAAATATCTCTGATTTATATTAAATTATTATTTACTTTAGAATACAAAATATAAATATTTAATAATTATAATTTCATTCAATTTAAATTTTAAATGAACGATTTTATTTGCCAACCATTTAGTAAAGCAAAATAAAAAATTGATCAATTATTGAAACACACTGCATTATTCTTGCTTATATAAACATTTTCTCGATCATTCTTTCCATTTTGTCCCATGAGAACAATAAGTACTTGATCCTATGCTTTCCGGTAGAACATTAATTAATATTTTTCTTCTCATATATCACATTAATAGAGATGCAATATTGGAGAGCTTACAACGGTAATCCGAAGAAGGCCAAATAATCATAAATCTTGATAAAACCTGTAAATTAATGTGATTTCAGAAAAATATAACTAATGAAGCATTATTTTATTTTGTGTATTTGAATGCCATTTACCTTTTTTGTGTTATCACGTGGTTTGTAATATCAAAAGAAATGCACAAGAAAATATAGAATATAGAGATTTGCAATCCATTAAATATATATCATAAATACGAATGAGGATATCAGGATATCAGGAATGTGGCAAAATTTATTAGGAGGGCTAATGGCTAATGTGATTTCTGCAAAAAAGATTTTTTTTCAACAGTAGCAAATTGGGGTAAATATGACATTTTATAATGCTTAGACTTACAATGGTGATATAATTGAGGGGAATACGTTATTATTCATGAAGGGAATATATTATCATTAGGTAAATATTACTGAATACTTCAAGAAAGCCCAATGACGTCCGTTTAGACGAGCACCTATAGAGCATTTCTGTTTCAACTAGGAGATAATAAACAAGAAACCATTTTTTTTGCATTCAATAGCGATACAATTTTTTTTTTACTTCCATAAATCTTCTTGTTTCTCGATCCTTTCTGCAAATGAGTCCAATGAGGCAAATTATCCATGTCATCATACTTTTTCTTTAGCATTTTTTCAAAAACTATGTGTTATAATGGTATAGCTTCTTAAGCAATTTTGAAGTACGCCAAACGAAGATTCTGTCTCTTCACAGTTTATGAGAAATTAGCCAAAAATCTTTCCCTAAGTCGTATGAATCTGAAATTCCTCTGTAGAATTTCAATTTAAAAAAAAAAAAAAAAAAATGGATTATTCAAAGGAAAATTACGAAGCATTTATTCGTAATGATTAATTAATTAATTAATAATGATTAATGATTAATCGAAGCATTAATTCGTATGTTGATCCTGGTTAAATTTTCAATAACAATTTAACCAGGATCAACATACTTTAGAGTGTATAATTTTCATATTTTCAGTGAAGTGCCTACCAGAGATAATTAATTCCAAATCGGAAATTTTTTTAAGGAAGTTTCAATTTTTAATGCCTTTGAGAAAAAAATGTTTGCGGTTGTCAAACTTCAAATAACGGTTAATTAGAATATTAGTTCCAACAAAACTTTTGCAGGTTTTGTAAAATAGTTTCCCCACTAAGATGCCTCAAGAGGACTTCAAAATAAAACTTTGCTTTTAAAATTTATTCTGAAGAAAGGTTTTTAGAAATACTGTGTGAACTGAAAAATTCAATCTTAGTATAGCTTAAAATCCCATCTTTTTAAATATTTTCCTAAGATTTGCCAGATCTTAAATAATGTAATATTTACACAGCATATAATATAGCAGCACACAATGTAATATATAACAGCAGAAGTAATGGCGTATAATTATTATCTATCAGTGTATAAAATTATGCCCAAGTAAAAAAGAATTTTTAATGATCAAATAAATAAAAACTTGTATTAATTGAAGTGAATTGAGCTTTGAGCATATATAATATATTTAAATAAACATTATATGTAAAAAGTTAAATTTTAAAAAAACTCAAAAGAAAAATATTATTTACTTTTTTTTTCAAATATTCAATAATTTACTCAATAATAGCCTTATTTTAACACGACTAATAGGCAATTCACAATTTTTATGTCCTCTTCAGAATTTTTTTAAAAACATATATGATAATTAAGTAGCAAAAATTTGTGATATAATACTTCCTGGAAAAGAATAATAACTCAAATTATATATTCTCAAATGATATATCCTTATTATATCATATATTACAATTTTTTTGTAAAAGAAAAATACTTGCAAAAAACTCTATCTATTGAAATTAAAAATATTTCTTTTATTTACTCAAAAATTATCCCTTAAATTAAATTTACCAAATCACTTAATCTCCTGGCAGACTTAATTTTGTAACATTTTGTAAAAAAAGTAAAACAGTCGAAAAAAATACATGCCTTTATAATATTAACTAAATAATGAGTTTTCTTTTGATCTTTAGAGCCTACTGATTAGTTTTATGTTAAAATAAAAAAAGTAACTATGCCTAATTAAACGCATCATTTCTAAAGCATCCCTGCTGTCAAAATCATAAGGAACAATCAAAGCAAAATGGACATTTGGAAACCAGAAAATTATCATATCTTTCTTTTGAAGTCTTATAGAATTTAAATTTGAAATAAAAAATTACTAATTCGTTGTTGCACATGTTGAAATCTCTTTGTTGGCTGGACAGACAGCGAAAGGGAAGGACGGATTCAGTAAAAAGGTGCCAAGACATGTATCTTTACATTTCACTTGAAAAAGACTTGGACAAATAAATACGAATAAATATTTATTTAACTCCTCCAATCTTTTTATAACACATACTAGACCATGTTCCTGTCAAACGGAAAAAAATTTAGACTAATTTATTTAGACAGTTAATGGTTAGATTTGATTTTTTTATTCCAATTGCTGTAGCTAGATTTTTATTCATTTTTATATGTAGAGGGTATTTTCTATGTCGTTTTTTTTTTTTCTCACGGACACTTGATTACGTTTAGCAGGTTTATTTTAATTGATTCCACTGTCTGATGCATTACAATCATAAAAATAAAAAGAAAAGGAAAGCAATATCTCCCAAGAATACTTTTAAAGATGATTGCCGTTCATTTGAATGCCGTATTGGAGAAAATGTGGACAACATCACCCAATTTTGTCCAGCTGTAGATAAGATAATAGTATGTGTGTCACGATCAACGGAAAATGAACATTATCAGCAAAAATTATTTTTATTCAAATTTATTCAAATCATATTGACATATAATTGTCATATTTTTATAATATGCCATATAATATTGTTATATAAATAGTCAGTATTGAATGGCAATTTATCAAAACAATATATACGCATACATCATTTCAATCTTTTACATGGCTTTCCCTTCAATAGTGACAATTTATTTCTGAAAGATGGCGAATACGTTGTAAATGCAAAGCAAAAGATAAAGATTATTTTCTTTCAAAATTATTTTTAAAAAATATGTTACTTCCTTGTTTTTTCATGAATCTCTACAATCATGCTACAATCAATTTCAGAACGTTTTATTAAAGACAAAGAACTTAGGACTACCTACAGGGCCTTCAAAAACGACCATTATTGCTGAAATGTTCAATATTGCACAAAAAATTAACCAAATATGTTTTATACCAATTAAATAAACTTCAGTGGAGAATTTTTAGAGTGTACCTGTACTTACGAAATTCCTGTATCCCTGTACTGAAGATAAAGTCCCCAATTTTGCAACCCGACATATAAACTTTTTCCCTTTAAGTTACCGTAGATCTATTCATCGAATTCTACAATGGATGCGCGAAACTTGATAGCCATAAGAGGGAGATTATGTGGCAGGGGAATTTCTCAGTCTTCGGTTTGGAGAAACTACCTGAAATTAAGTTAATCGAGAGGGTTGGGGGAAGGGCACACATACCATAAAGATTTAGCCATTTGCAAGAAAATGCAGAAAAATCAAAGTTCAAACAATATAGTAACATTTATTAACATGGGGAATAAGTGACTTTAATTCTAGAGAGACAATTAATGGGAGAAGACTTTGCATCAAGTAATTAAGACGGAATGTTATAGAAGCAACTGTTTTAATTCGTTCTGCTAAAGAAAAAAATCGTCTTTATTTCCCGGGTGCAATTGATAACATCCAATATGCTGTCATACCTTTGAATATGAAGGACAGTAATTCCTGACACGCCTTGCTTTTGCTATGTCTATGTACAAGAAACAAATCATACAATCACTTAAAATTGATTTGAAATCAGACTGCTTAGTCACATTTGACAATGTTGAATTGAGAGCGGATAAAATTTATTCGTGCTTACAAATGACAGGACACAAGGAATATTTACTATAAAGTTCCATCTGATAAATAAATATAACTTACACGATAATTATGTAATTTTTGGTTATTGAAATAATGTTAAGAAAAATAAAATAAGTAAAAGTATTTCGTCTTTAATCCAAATAGTTCTTTAATATAATATCTTTAATACGTATATTAACCTGTATTAAACTTACAGAATTATCTCTTTGATATATAGTTAAGTTTTTTTCAGAAGACAGCCAACTGATGGGTATATGTGCTATATAATCAAATAATATGTTCTACTAATAATTTGATTAGACATTATTCTCTATAGGTAAAACTTAATTAACAATTAATTCGGTAATAAGAAAATATCAAAATTAATGGTAAGGTAATTTCGCTAATTTCAAAATCAAATTAGTTTCTTATTTTTCAAATATTTAATAATAAATTATCTTGAAAAATTAAGTATATGTACAATTTAACAATTCAACAGGTAATTAAGGAGAAAAAATTATAATTTTCCAACTTAAAACACATGCTACTAAATTATCAAATCATGAATTTCAACGTGTTGTCTAATGAAAAAACAATTACAAAAGTAAATAACACAAAAAAAAAACTATTATTTATTTAAAAAGTATTTTTAAAATTAAATTCATCAAATTACTTAACGTCCTGGCACATTAAAGCTAGTAACAATTCATAAAAATGTTAATAAAAAAAGAAAGAAATGAACATATACGTACCTTTATAATATTAACCGAATAATGAGTTCTTCATTTGATCTTCACGGGCGACGGATTAGTTTTAAATGAAACAAAAAGAGAAACTGTGTTTAATTAAACTCTTTTTCCCTCGTCGTAAAAAGGAATGAGTGCGCACTCCTGCCAAAAACACTAAAAGAATGATCAAAGCAAAACGCGCATTAAAATTGTCAAACCTTTCTTTCCGAGTCTAACAGAATTTGCTTTTGAGATAAAAATCGCTCATTTGTTGTTGTCTTAAATCTTTTGTTAGCTGGACAAAAAGTAAAAGGCTGTACGATTCCAAAAAAAAAAAGATGCCAAAGTTTTGTATTTTAAATATGTAACGCAATTTAAAAATGTATTTTTACATTTAATTGTATCGAAACACACGAAAATTTTCACGGAAGAAGTGTTTGTTTAACGCTAATCTCTTTATCTTTGTCAAATAAGATGTTGATTCAGATTAATTTTGACTGGTGATGTTTAATTTAAAATCTTCTAAATGCTTTGCAGTCTACAAATACTAATTCATGACTTCCTTTAAAATTCATTGTTTTCTAAAAGTGAATTATTAATATTTCTTAATTTAAACTTTATTATAGTTTATATATAATTTGTAACTGTATCAAATTGTGATAAATGATATGATCTTAATTTAACTAATAACTTATTTTACAGTAAATTATTAAATTATTCAACAATTTTTTTGAATTTAGATTTTCATTCGAACATTTTTTCTTACGAAATATAATTATTAATTAATATTTTTAAATGCATTAGATTAACGAATTCATCTACTGATATGCCTTATTTGAATTAAAAGATATTATATCAAATGAAGGAATTCTATAAATTTCGTCCTTACATATATTAGAATTAAATAAACATTTTCCCATGCAAAGTTCATGTTTATAAAATAATTCTTCAACACAAAACCTTTTTGTGGTACATTAATCATATTAAAAACAGAAAGTTCGATGTGAGAGAAAAATCGCCATGATTTATCTATTAATTTAGATTTAATGGTATTAAAATAAGGATTGAAACATTAATATGTTTTATGTAAATATTTATTTACCATGAATAAACAATTTAAAAAGTATTTGCAAGAAAATTTAAGAAACAATGCTTTTTTCATAGAAATAAACTTTATTTAGCTTTAAAAATATGAATCTCTATTCTTGTCCTTAACGAATCAGATTTATATTTAAATATTTTTTTGTAAAACTATTATATGGCATTCAAAAAATCTCTCTACCGAAAAATCCTCCGTCAAATATTAATTGGGTATTTATTCGTTTTTATAAATCCTAGAGGAAAATCATTGAAATTCCGACGAAAAAAAATATTTTATCTATCATGTTAGCAATCAGAAAAAGTTTTATTACACTCAGTGATTTCAATCTTTCCACTTATTCAAAAGCGCTAATCGTTTTATTTTTTTAAATAAAATAAAAAATGGAAATAATGTTTCCATTGTTTTAAGCGGAAAAAAATAGTAGAAAATTAATTAAAATATTGCTTCTGCTAGTGAAGTGAAAACTGTACGTAAAGTTTTTTTTTTACCACGACAAGAAAGAATGATTTAAACGAGCACTTAACATATTATTTAATGAAACAAGATATAATTAGCTAATGTGAATCAATGAGAAGTAATTTAATTTTAGAAAGATGCGTATGTCAACATTTACTCACGGTTAAAGTTATGATTCTAAAAAAAATAATAAAATAGTTTTTATTTTTATTTTATTCCGTATTGATAGAATTAAATAAATAGAACATGGAGTATTTAATTCAAAATTTTCTTTTGTTATTATTTTTAGATTATAGCCTTTTTATTATGATATATTAGAATGAGTGAAATTATTATTCAATTTTCATTTCCTTTTTTCGATTGTCAAAGCTTTTTTTTAGCATATTTCTAATTAATCTCCCAAATTTTTAATACTTTTTGCTACAAACTATGAAATCTTACATATAATTTCTTAACTGTATTTATCTAACAATTGTTTTATAACCTTTCATGATTTTTGTTGTGAATTATAATTTTACAAAAAACTGAGTTTTCTTATTATTCAATTATAATTAGTGATTTATTTGAATATATATTTATTACGAATGAATGACTGTGATGGTAAAATCTATGTAGAATATACAAATGAATGCTATTCTAATATAATTAAATATTATTCTAATTTAGAAATATATTTTAGTAATAAAGCAGAAAAGTCTTTTTACTCTAAAAAATTATCATTATTTACTGATCTAATAAAATTATGAGAAACAAATAAGATTAATATATATTATATATACTATCTCGTCTTTCTTCGTCTACTTCTATTAATAACAATGTTTTTCATGTTTCATCATAATATATCATAATATTTAAAGAAAAAATGTCTAAAATGAAACCGGAACAAACTAGCTTGAATGGAACTAGTGAGGACTAAACTAATGTGAGGGCGATTTTATTATAACATTATTGAAACGGAAATTCGAGTTGGTTAAAGTTGGTTGGGAACTTTCAACAGCAACTATTTGAAATATTAAAATGATCCTGGAACGAATCAACCTGGGAAATGTCGTTAAAGTGTGGATTCATATTTTTATAACAATCGCAACAGCATTTAAATTTTGAATTTTAATTTTTGAAAAGGTCTTAATCTAATTTGGCAATTGGCTGTACCTCGTGTTCAATAGATAGCAAATAATATTGATTAATATCCGGTGACCTTTTAGTTAGTCTAGAATCTGAAAAAAAAGCTTAAATGTTTTAATAAAGGAAAAAAAGTCTGATTTATTTAAAATTTAACAGAATGAATATTTAGAAAGCAAATAGTTACGAAAATTCTTGAAATGTGTAATTCCTTTTCTTTCACTAATTTAGCTAATTGGACTGTCTTACTTTATTTTTTATTGATGGATTCTACAGCTAACAAATGCCGTTTTGCATTTAAGTATTGAAGATAGGTTTCTTTCTCCGTTATTTTTGCCTTAAGTAAAATTCGCAGCAGAATCGAAAGAATCTTTTTTTGTTTACCATTCACTCTCTCTAAGTTGTTTCTTTTAAAAAAATAATTACATTTTAATGATAACATTCAACAAATCTTTTGAATTTATTGGAGCTATCTTCTGAAGAATTTTAACGTCCTTTCAAATGATCTTTACGAAATGAAAGTATTTCTTTCTTGGTTTTGCTCGTTAATTAGTTTATTTCTCAATGTTCATATTAAATCTTTCATGAAAAGAGCTATTTCCTATCTTGTTTAGAGAGTGGATTGAATTAATCTATTAATTAATTGAATGCTTTATGCACTCTAAAACTTAAAGTATTAACTTTAAAAACTTTGATTAAAGTTAATGAGAAAACATTTTACTCAGATGAAGTTAAGTAAGACTAAACAAAACTTGGAAAGCCATTTTTATAAAATCTGAATGGATATTATAAATAAAAAAAAACTTGTAGATAAATTACGAGGAAGTTTTTTTGTTTTATTTTGCAATAGTGTAAATGTCAAAATTTATATTGCTAAATTTCGATTAGTGATTTTTACAATCCAATTATGTTAAGAAAAGAGGTTATACGAAGCTTATAAAATTTGTACATTGAAAAATCTTTTGATGTAACTCACTCATTTCTGGGAAGGAGAATGTTTGGGTAGGGATCGTAGTAGGTAGTGATAGGGATATCGTTAATTAACAAAATCTCAATATGAAATTCTATTATGAATTCTATTATGAAATAGTGACAAAAGTGATAAAAAAAAAAAAAAAAAAAAAAAAGGATCCCATTCTTATAGAATTCTGATGAATTGCAAAATTTCTTCAATACAAATAAACTGCTTGATAATACAAAATAAACTACTTGAGATTTTCCATAACTTTTTTATATTATATTAGACTTACTTAAGTTCAATATAAAACGAAATTAAGAATGCAACTTAATCGCCATTAAATTAAAAAAAATTGAAAAATTTAAATAATATTCAAACAATATTTTTTGAAAATGTACTTTTGTGTACAAGCAAAGAAATAATCACGTACTTCTTGAATGAGTCCTCCATTTAAAATGCACAATAATAAAACTAGCATCGGAGCATAAAGAAAAGAAGAGAAAGATTTACGGCAGTAAAGTTTTTTGATGGCTTTTTTTAAGGGATCAAACTGAATAAACTCTCATTTCCTACTGAATACGTCTGTCCCCTAAGCAAATATTTTTCTCTTAGTTTGTTGAAGAATTGTTCTTGTAGAATGTCCTCTCTCTCTCTCTCTCTTTCAATATCTCCCAACCCATAAATTCCTACAAACACTCCCTTTACTCTCATTACTCCCACAAGACAGAAACTTCCCGCCAAATTCCTACGTAACTTCCTCTCTCTTCCCTTCCATCCACTACCAGAAGCATTGCTTTTTCCACTAAATGCAAATTCTCGGCAGTGTTTGGCTTAATAAATAAGGAAACTGTTTAGAGTTGAGAGGTATATCTGAAAAAAAAACATATATGAGATTTTTCCTTCTTGTTCCTTCTCTTTTCTCTTTCTTTTCCTTCTTTTTGGCAAAGCTGTAATTGAAGAAAGAATTAAAGTGAAGAAGCAATAACAATAATTAAAACAAAACAGTTCTTTGAAGAGAATCTTTGTTATTCTTTAATTTTCTGAAGAATGTGTGAAAAGAACAGCCAGATAATAAAAAAAAAATCTTTTCACCATCATATTCTCAAATTTGCAGATTTTATTTTAAACTAAAAATCTTAGAAAAAGGGAAAGAAAACTTTAAAAGGGAAATAAAATAGAAGAAAATGATTTCAGAGTAGGAGGTTAGGCTTTAATGAATTTGACTCCGAACGCAGTCGGGGGAAATTTCATTAATTTCGAGAAAGTTGGCCGTTTTGTAAGGAAATAGTTTAAGAATTCCTAGTGTTTCCAGGCACTTGGAACTTTTAATTTACGAACCAATCCCCCATCCATTTTATCTGTGATTCACTTATTCAGCAACGGAACTTTGTAGCAGCTAAATGAGTTGCGCAAATCATCTAAAATCAATACGTCAATAAAACAAAGCAACACATTCTTTGGAGAACTTGCAATCCAAAGCTTGCTGACTAAGCGAAGATTTTTTAAAGTGTTTATTCTATCTCTGCATTTAAAAGCACTGCGCGTTCAATAGATAATAGATAATATGGATCCGATGACCTTTTAATTAGAGTAGAATCTTAAAAAAAACTTAAATTTTTTAAATAAAGAAAAAAAAACCACTGATTTATTTAAAATTTACTATAATGATTATTCAGAAAGCAAACAGTTACGAAAATTCTAGAAATGTGTAATACATTTTCATTCATTAATTTCGCTAATTGGACTGTCTTACTTTATTTTTTATTGATGGATTCTACAGCAAACAACTGCCATTCTGCATTAAAGTATTGCAGATATTTTTCTTTGTCCCTTATTTTTCCCTTAAGTAAAGTTTGCAGCAAAATCGAAAGAACCTTTTTTTAACATTCTCACTCAAATTTGTTGCTTTAAAAAAAGAAATACATTTTAATGATAGCTTTCAACACATCTTTTGAATTTATTGCAGCTATTTTCTGACTTGTATTTTTAAGAATTTCAAAAGTCCTTTCAAATTATCTTTTCGTAAAGAAAGCTTTTTTTTGTTTTGCTCGTTAATTAGTTTAGTTCGCTATTTCGATTATAAATCTTTCATGAAAAGAGCTATTTCCTATCTTGTTTAGAGAAGGGATTCAAATAATCTATTAATTAATAGAGTGCTTTATGCATTCTAAAATTTAAAGTAATAACTTTGATTAAAGTTAATGTGAAAATATTTTACTCAGAGGAAGTTATGTACGATTAAACAAAGCGTAGAATTTCAAAATTTAAGTTGCTAAATTCCTATTAGTGATTTTTACAATCCAATTATGTTAAGAGGTTATACTAAGCTTATAAAATTGATAAATTAAAAAATCATTTTGAATGTAACTTAATCATTTCTGTGAAGGAGAACAGTTTGAACTCTTCATAGGAATATCATTACTTAACTAAATCTCAAAAACATTTTATTATCAAATAGAGGCAAGAATGATAGGGCAAAAACAAAAGGATCCCGTACTTATATTATACCGGTCAATTGATAATTTCTTAGGTTATTGAACATTGGTATATTCTCATATGTATTCGTTCTGTAAAATATGTTCATAGAGGATAAATTAAAATTCGTAAAAATATTTCAGTTTTTTATAATTGTTTTTTAAATTAAAAATTCACTATGAAAAATATTTAACATATTTTGTGCAATTTTCTTATACATTTATTCTCTAATTTGTAGGAGATTTTAACAAAAAAAAAAAAAACATCAGAGTAAAATATCTGCAGATTTTATTCCTAATTTAAGTGAAAATACTTCTGATTTAACTTATTTATGAAATTTTGCAGGCGAACACAATATCCATGTAAGACAAGAAAAAAAATTAAAAAATTTTAAATTTTTTTTATTATTTCCATACTCTAAAACATACACAAAATAAACTGCTTGAGATAATTCATAACTTTTATATATTATATTAGACTATAAGAATCTGAAGTCAAGATATCTGAAGTCAATCTAACAAGATATTTAAGAATACAAATTAACAAACATTAACTTTAAAAAAATGAGAAATTAAATATTATTCAAATAGTATTTTTTGAAAATGTACTTTTGTGTACAAGAAAAATAAATAAAATCACGTACTTCTTGAATTCTACTTTCATCATTTAAAATGCACAATAATAAAACTAGCATCTGAGCATAAAGAAAAGAAGAGAAAAATTTACGGCGATGAAGTTTTTTGATTGCTTTTTTAGAGGATCCAACTGAATAAGCTCTCATTTCCTACTGAATACCTCTGAACCTGCTGCCGAAGCAAATATTTTTTTCTTAGTTCGTTGAAGAATTGTTCTTGTAGAATGTCCTCTCTCTCTCTCTCAATATCTCTCTACCCACAGATTTCCTACAAACACTCCCTTTAATCTCATTACTCCCACAAGACACAAACTTCCCGCCAAAATCCTACGTAACTTCTTCTCTCTTCCCTTCCATCCACTACCAGAAGCACTGCTTTTTCCACTAAATGCAAATTCTCGGTAGTGTTTGGCTTGATAAATAAGGCTGGCTGGAGTTGAGACGTATATCTAAAAAAAAAAAAAACATATATGAGATTTTTCTTTCTTTTTCTTAGCGTATTTGGCAGCATTGTAGCTGAAGGAGGAATTAAAGCGAAGAAACAATAACTATAATTAAACATAACAGTTCTTTCTAGAGGATCTTTGTTATTCTTTAATTTTCTGAAGAATGTGTGAAAAAAAAAATCAGATAAAAAAAAATTTTTTTTCACCATTGGATTACTTTAAACTAAAAATCTCAAGAAATAGGGGAAAGAAAACTTTGAAAAGGAAATAAAATAACAGAAAAAGATTTCAGAGTAGAAGGTTCGGCTTTAATGAATTTGACACCGAACAAAGTCGGGGAAATTTCATTAATTTCGAGAAAGTTGGTCATTTGGTAAGGAAATAGTTTAAGAATTCCTAGTGTTTCCCAGCACTTCGAACTTTGAATTTACGAACCAGTTCCCCATCCATTTGATCTATGATTCACTTAATCAAACAACGGAACTTTGTAGCAGCTAAATGAGTTGCGCAAATCATCTAAAACAATACGTCAATAAAACAAAGCAACACATTCTTTGGAGAACTTGAATTCCTTAATTCTATTGCTGACTAAGAGTAGAATCATATGCTAATGTGATATATTTAAAAGATAATGTTAAGAATGTTGGACGAGTTACGTCTTTTTATACGTTTGTATTGTTGAATAAAAATATCTGTCCTTAAAATACTTGTTCCTTGTATTTAAATTTTCATAACATTCATAACAACATTTTACTTCTGAATTTGAAGTTTTGAAAAGCGCTTAATATAGCTTCGCATTTCAGTGCCCCGCGCGTTCAATATATAGTACATAATATTGGTAAATATCCGGTGACCTCTTAACTAGTCTAGAATCGGATGAAAAAAGCTTAAATGTTTTATAAAGAAGAAATGTCTGATTTATTTAAAATTTAATATATGAATATCTAGAAAACAAATAGTTACAAAAATTCTTGAAATGTGTAATTCATTTTCCCTCATTCATTTAGCTAATTGGATTAACTTCTTTATTTTTATTGATAGATTCTACGGCAAACAACTGCCATTCTGCATTAAAATGTTGCAGATAGGTTACTTTGTCCCTTATTTTTACCTGAAGTAAACTTTGCCGCCAAGTAGAAAGAATCGGTGTTTTTTTTTACCATTCTTTCACAAAGTTGTTGCATTTAAAAAATTAATTACATTTTAATGATAGCTTTTAACAAATCTTTTTAATTTATTGCCGCAATTTTCTGACTTGCATTTTTTAAAATTTCAAAAGTCCTTTCAAATGATCTTTTCGTGAAGAAAGCTTTTTTTTTTTTTGTTTTGCTCGTTAATTAGTTTATTTCACAATGTCGATTATAAATCTTTCATGAAAAGAGCTATTTCCTATCTTGTTTAGAGAATGGATTGAATTAATCTATTAATTATTAGAATGCTTTATGCATTCTAAAACTTAAATTATTCACTTTGAAAACTTTGATTAAAGTTAATGAGAAAAGAATTTACTCAGATAAAATTTTGTAAGGTTAAAAAGAACTTAGAAAGAAATTTTTATAAAATTTGAATGGGGATTCTAAATAATAAAAAAAAACCTGTAAATAAATCCTAAAAAATTTACAATGTCGTGAATTTCAAAATTTATATTGCTAAATTTCCATTAGTGGTTTTTATAATCAAATTATGTTAATAAAGGAGGTTATATGAAACTTACAAAGTTATAATTTTAAAAAAATCATTTTGATGAAACTTAATTATTTTCTGAGAAAGGAAACGGTTTGAATTCTTGATAGGGATATCATTAATTAACTAAATCACTATTTCCTTTGTATTAACTAATTTTTCACTATTAAATAGAGGCAAAATGGATAATGCAATGAAATGGAACATTGAGTAATTTATTATAGGGTTCTTGGGTTATTGAATATTGGTTTTTTTGGGCTACTGAAATTTTTATATTATAATATGTATTCTTCAGGTATGTTCGCACATCATAAAATGAAATTCATGAAATGATTTCAGTTTTTTATTATTATTGTTATGTCATTTGAAATTTAAAATTTACTATGAAAAATATTGTAGGCTATTTTTATATATATCTTGTTTGTAATTTGTTGTAAATTTTAACAAAAAACATCAGACTAGAAATCAGCAGATTTTATTCCTAATTTAAGTGAAATTACTTATAATTTAAATTATTTTATGAATGTTGCAAACAACGAAACAATGCAAACATATTGCCCAGGTAAGAAAACAAAGATCGACGCATTAAACTCATAACTGGATTTTTTTTTCTTTTTATCTCCAGACTCTAAAAGATAATATGAAATAAAATGCTTGAGATTTTCCATCGCTTTTATATATTATAGTACACTTACTGAACTGCAATATACCGCAAAATTTAAGAATACAACTTAATCGCCGTTAACTTTAAAAAAAAAAGAAAATTTTAAATAATAATCAAGCAATATTTTTTTAAAATGTACCTCTGTCTGCAAGAAAAAAAATCGCATACTTTTTGAATGCGTCCTCTTTCATTTAAAATGCACAATAATAAAATTAGCATCAACGCATAAAGGAAACAAGACAAAGATTTAGGGAAATAATTTTTTTTGATTGCTTTTTTAAGTGATCACACTGAATGAGCTTTCATTTCCTTCTGACTACTTCTGAACCCGCTCCAAAAACAAATATTTTTCTCTAAGTTCGTTGAACAATTGTTCTTGTAGAATGTGTCCCCCCCTCTCTCTCTCTCAGTATGTCTTCCCACCCCCAGATTTCTTACAAACACTCCCTTTCCTCTCATTACTCCCACAAGACAGAAACTTCCCGCTGAAATCCAACGTAATTTCCTCTCTTTCCCTTCCATCCACTACCAGAAGCACTGCTTTTCCACTAAATGCAAATTCTCGGTAGTGTTGGGCTTGATAAATAAGGAAACTGGTTAGAGTTGAGAGGTATATCTAAAAAAAAAAATATGAGATATTTCGTTCTTTTCTTAGCTTATTTGGCAACGCTGTAGTTGAAGGAGGAGTTAAAGTGAAGAAACAATAACTATAATTAAAACAAAACAGTTCTTTGAAGTGAATCTTTGTTATTCTTTAATTTTCTGAAGAAAGTGTGAAAAGAACAATCAAGTAAAAAACAAAAAAAAACCTTTCCACCATCGGATTCTGATATTTCAAGATTTGAAAAAAAAAAAAAAAAAAAAAAAAAACTAAAAATATCTCTTAAGAAAAAGGTAAAGAAAACTTTCAAAGGGAAATAAAATAATAGAAAAAGATTTCAGAGTGGAAAGTTCGGCTTTAATGAATTTGACTCCGAACGAAGTCGGGAGAAATTTCATTAATTTCGTGAAAGTTGGTCGTTTGGTAAGGAAATAGTTTAAGAATTTCTAGTGTTTCCAGGCACTTCGAACTTTTAATTTACGAACCAGTTCCCCATCCATTTTATCTGGGATTCACTTATTCAAACAATGGAATTTTGTAGCAGCTAAATAAGTTGCGCAAATCATCTAAAATCAATACGTCAATAAAACAAAGCAACACATTCTTTAGAGAACTTGCAATCCTTAATTCTATTGCTGACTAAGATATGCTAATGCATAATGTGATACATGCTAATGTGATATATATTTAAAAGACAATGTTAAGAACACTGTGTAAATTACGTCTTTTTATACGGTTGTGTTGGTGAATAAAAATATTTGTTGTTAAATGTTGCAGTTTGAAAAAAAAAAATCAATAATTTTTTTAATTAAAATATAAGGGCTCACACATGAAATAATGTTTCTTAAAAGTTGAATTTGTTATTGAACCCCTTTAAAAGAACAATAAATGTTTTACAAAACGTTGGATTATGGTATGAAAATTATTTTATTGCAATTCAGAACCTCTGTTAACATAAAACTACTTGTGAGCTAGTAGCAAAATGATGAATATAAGTTAAAATTCCGATTTGAGAGAGTTTAATATGAATATAGGTCATATATATATATATATATATATATATATATACAGAGAAAGAAAGAAAGGTATATTTCAAAGAAAATCGACATTTTCTTACTTTTTTTTCAAATAAACTTTTATTAAAAAACAATTTGTTTGTAAGTTATCGTTCATGTTGAAATAATATAAAATATAGTAAGAAATTGTATAACGGATAATTCATTCATTTTTCTTGTCTTTTTTTATAAATTTATTTGCAAGTTAGATATAAAAATAAAGAATATATTATATTTAACTATCAAATGTAGCTATATGAGAATGCAGAAAATAATAGTTTTATTCTAGAAATGATTTTGATTATTATAACGAAAAATGATAGGATTAAATCACTCATGAATTTAAATCACATATTTCTTCATCAGCATTAAAAAGGCCTCTATTTTAATATAATTAATATTGTTACTGAAATATGCTAATTTAAGAGGCTACTGAAAACATTTTAATATACTTTCTTTTGGAAAATAAATAAATATTTTTAGAGCACTCTAATAACATGATTTTATTGATAATTAAATAGTTCATGTTATATAATTAGACGCATATTTTTAATTTAATCAGTTTTAAAGAAATTCTTCAAAAAAATTAATTAAATTTAAGATATTTGTTTGTTGGAAAAATTTCTTACAACAAAATTTAATGTTTATTATTTTTTAATTTTCATTGAGTGGGAATTTAGGATTACAATACACTTTACAGTCATTAACATTTAATTTATAAAGCTAAATTTTTCATATGCAGTAAGTCCCTTATAGCAAAAAAAAATCTACTATTTTTTAAACCAGAAACAGTAGCTGCAAAATAGAAATTACTGCCATTGTAACAATTCCTTTTAAGTTTCTTTACTGGAATTTAAAACTAAGAAGGAGTAACAAAATTAAGAACTGTCTGTGACGTCTGAAGAATTTTTTGTTTAGTTTTTTAAAGTCGTAAAGTTTTAAAACTAGTTTCATGCTTATAACATGGTGGTTAACTTTTAAGGCATGGCTACTGTTTAGATAAAACTTGTTACAAAATAAAAAATAATTCATGTAATTTACTATACATTTTTAAAACATTTTCAGCTTATAAATTCAAGTTTCTTCTTTGTTTGTTTTTAATTGTATATCTGATATTATTTATGTAATTTAAAAAACTCTTCAAAATTTAAATAGCCCCTTATTTTTGAATTTTATTAAAATTAAATTCTCTTAAAAATCTTAGAAAAAAATTAAATAAATCTTTATATGTAATAAAACTTGTTTGAGGTGCTTAATAACCTTTTCAGAATTAAAAAAATTAAATTTTATTAAAAAAATTTCCAATCAATCGAAATCATCCTTACAAGTTAGTTAAAGCAATACCATTAATTAAAATTAGAATCAATTAAAAACAATGACTTATAGTAATAAAAGACTGATTTTGAAGCAATCTTTTGCAAAACTATTAAATGCTTTTATAAAATATGTCCATTTTATAAATACATACGTATAAATTAAATACATATCTTTTATGTGCCGAGGTGAATATTTCTGAGTATATATTATTATTATTATTATTAGTTTTTAACATCTTTAATTCTTAAATGTCATTAATTACAGCCTCTTTGAGAATTAACTCAGATTGACATTATGCAGTTTTCAAAACATAAGTGAATTAACATTTATAGCTGATAATAAACATCCAAAATTATTCTTTAAAGCAAATAATCTGAAAGAATTAAAAAAAAACATATATTTAATCATTCTTTCGAAATATTTCTTAGTAATTAAATGAGATTTATAAACTTTCATTAAAACTTTTCTATGAAATTTACAAAGCAAACAATTAAAGGGAAACATTTCCATTGATTTCCATTCAATATTCATGATAGATAATAAATCTATCAAACTTAATAAATGAAACTTTCAGCAAATATTAATTAATGTTGGCTTTGACCATTTTACACTTTAATAAGGATCGTTTCAGATCTATAGATAAAAGGCATTAAATACTTCTATAACTTCACGGTAAAACTATTAATTAATTATAATGAATTTCAAATGAAAAGTCATTAATGGTTTTAATTAAATTTAAATTAAAATGATTGACATTAATATAAATACGTCGCCAACTAATAATCCCTTAAGATATGGTCGGTTAACAGGTGTAGGTAGTTGCAGAGCGCAATATTGTGAAAAGAATACATTTGTGTTTTGTTACGAATGCAATCATACCTTGAGATAAGAATGCTTCAATATATAAATTTTTGGGAAACGAGACGTTGATTTTTTTTACTTCAATTACGAATCATTATTTGAAATACGAATTTGCTTCTGTAACGTCACAATCACCATTCCACTGAATTTGAGTTTTTCTTGTACAGTAAAAAAAAATTTTATTCCATCTTAAAATTGATTAAGAATCAGATCCGGAAAAAAATTAGCCCGGTTTTTCTTCTGTCAAACTTTACAACTATAAATTATAAAGTCCCCCTACAGACACACACAATAAACAGTTAGCAAATAAGAATGAGCCACATTACAACAGCTAGTTTAAGGTGGATTTATTAAAACAGCTCAGTTTTAAAACTAAAGCTTCTTGGATAGGTCGGTACTAAAATATTAGATGATAAAAGTGATGAAAAAGAGGAAAAAAATAGTGAAAAAGAAATTTAAAAGCCATTGTATGAATATAAAACAAAATAAGACCAAATAAAATAAAATAAGTGTAAATACATTATTGAAAAAAAATTGAAATGAATATTTGGATGTTGGAACGAGTTAATTTCATTTCAATCAAATTTGGCGGTGAAAACTGATTTGAGATACGAGCATTTTACTTGTGATTTCGGTCATGAAATGGATTAAACTCGTATCTCAAAGTACTACTGTAATTATTGATGTGACTTGACTCGCCTTTTATGTAAAAAAAAATATATAAAATTTTAAAATGTCAGTCCTTAAAGTTCGATTTGGTCCATTTAAAGTTTTCTAGTATTTGTTTTCTCACACATTATTTTCAACTGCCTTTTTAAGTTTTCACAAATCCGGTAATAATGGTTATTAACTTTTTTATTAAAGTATAGCAAGTGAAGTTTCATTAAATTTAGTTAAAAATGATGATATGATAAAAAAATTTAAGTTTCAATTGAATTTATATTTTTGTAAATTAATGACAAAAAATATTCTCTAAGAGATAATTTAAAAAAGTTTTTAAATTGTTGCCATAGCAATAGTGTCATGTTTTGACACAGAAAGTTAAATCTTAAAATCGTTTTTTAATATTCTAAATATTTGTTAAATATAAATACACATGCTGACAATGTCTAATGGATATATAAGATAGTACTGTTATTTAATGGATACATAAAATATTACTATGATCTAATGTATATATAAAATATTACTGTGATCTAATGTATATATAAAATATTACTTTTATGTAATGGGTATATAAAATATTTAGATAGTATCCAGTAATATATAAAATGTATCTAAATAAAAACATGTAATGTAATGTAATGATGTCTGAAAACAGTAATCTCATCAATAATGTTTGTATCGAAAGTTTTCTTTTAATATATTATTCATATGTTTACATTTTGGATTAAAAATGAGATTTTAATTTTAATATTCAATAGATATTTGAAATTCAAATAGATTATTAGTTTTCACAATCTATTTTTTTTTTGTTCAACATTTTTGCTTTTCTATGAAAAAATTATAATAATTTCTGATTTTTTATTATTTTTCTTTCACCCATCTACTGGATTTTTTTACTTATTGCATAAGATATAAAAAAAGACAAACACTACACTTTGAAGGATCTTACTTTATACATTTTAACTTAATTTTAACAAAAAAACGTCATTTAGAAAAAAAAGCTACTACTGAGAAAAGAGCGCTTTGCACCTCAAAGGGAATTGAATTAGCTTCTTCAGTTTGCCATTAGATTTTAACATTCAAGGAAAGATTCCAGCGAGAATAGAATACTTTTTTTTTCTTTTGCCGTGGATGTGTTACGAATAGTTTTGTTTTGGAAGAATTCTTAATAATAGTTTTTTTTTTTTTTTTTTTTAAGTGAAGAAGTTTCTTTCTTTTTTTTTTTTTTTTTTTTACCAAGCTGGAGTTTTCAATCACAATGGCTTATAAAGTTAAACAATATTTATGCATTCCTTAATTATCTGACAAAAAAATTACAATATGAAAGTTTATAAATAATAATTTCTAAGATTTAAAAAAAATCATTATTAATTCCTCAAGTTTTATTTTTCTAATTTAGTCTGTTTATTTTTATAAATATTTAAATTAAAGTCGTCAATTTTTTATTGCAAAGTTGTTATACAACCAATTTCGAGTTTGAAAACATATAATTATAATGCTATTATCATACAGAAAATCAACAGTATAATTGCAGGATTTTATCAATTTATTTTTTCTATCATTTCGTTTACATTATATTCTGCATTCATGCGTCATCTGTTTGCTAATAATAACTTTTGTAATGTGCAGGATGTGCAGCTGGATTGTAACTAGTTGTATGTTATGATTGGTTTAAAACTTGAGTCACAGGTTTGAGAAGCCACAGCTTTATTGGCACACGCACAAACAGCACATACATATGATTAGAGGCATACAATATTCAATTCGTTTAAAGAGATATAATTATAAATTCGTGGAAGGATTCCACTTCTAAGCTGAAAACCCGATAGTCAGTTAAAAGCTGGATGCGCGAAATATACCACTTCTCCGGGTGAGAAGTAGTATATTCACTAGATTGAGGACCTATCTCAAGCTATCACTGTATTCGTAACATAACACAAAAGTATTCTTTTCACAAAATTACACTCTGCGCCTGCCTAGCTTGCAATTGTTAACCGACAAAATCTTAATGGATTTTTAGTTGGTGAAGTAGAAGTTTGCTCATTTAAAAGCGTTCTAAAAGTTTACGATGATTTTCTCATGTAAGCAATCCATCTTAATCAAATTGGCACGAGCCAGGGGCCCCTTCTATCCAAGGATCCCTAAATTAATTTTTGCAATAGTGTTGTTGACGAAATACATATTAATTAAACACAAGAATAATTCAGTTTATTTCAAATTTAGATTTTCATTTCAATAACATAAGGTATGCCATTTGTTTCTTGCACATTGTTATTGCTTGTCACGAGGTGCAATGATAAACGTACAGCTAGAGTACAAGAGCGCTAAGGTTCAAATCCGTCTGTTGAGCAATTGCTTTTAGAAACGAAAAGATTCAATATCTTTTGTGACAGCTTGAGTAAAGAGTCTCATCTCAATAACCAGGCTGTTATGTTCATACGACACGGATATTCACATATGCACAACCCATACATGTCTTAAAAGGTGACTAAAATGGGTACCCTGTGCCGGGATGTTAAACCGGATGGAATAAAGTCAGACTTATTCCTTTGGGGGCCACTGTCTTGGTGCTGCAAGGTCAAGGGCGAAAAGAAACTGCATTTTTTATCATTTATCATGATTCGCCTGCACATGGGTTCATGCACTTGATCTCGATGTTGCTGTCGACCAAGTGGGATAAGAAACAGCAATAAATTCCCATATGGCACTGTTACCCCTAAATGCTCTTCCGGAAGATATTGTCCTTCTCTTATTATCAATATGTGGGTTATAATTGCCATTCCATAATTGCCACTTCTCTTATTGCCGATACGTAAGTAAAACACAAGTCCAATGCTCAGCAAAACGCATATACACTTTTTAACCATTCAAGATGGAAAATATTTAGATGTTAGTTTGAATACTACCCAAATGCTTTGTAATTATTATTTAGATTTCAAGGATTTGCCTGAATTGCTGCTGAGTGTATCATATGTATACTCAAAGAATGAATATTGCTCATATGAAAAGAATTTACAATAATATAGATTTTAATATATATTTAAGGAATTTTTTTTTTAAATTATAACAATAATTTTATTGAAATGTTATTTTCATTTATCTGTTAAAATACCATTAATTTTAATTTTAATGTACAAAGAATTTAAATTAATTTCAGCACTAATTAAAAATTTCATCATTATCATTTTCTTTTGATTGCATATCCTTTTAGTAAAGATTATTCATATTAATGTCAATCATTATAATTTAAATTTAATTAAAATCATTAATGACTTTTCATTTGAAATTCATTATAATTAATTACTAGTTTTACCATTAAGTTATAGAAGTATTTGATGCCTTTTATCTATAGATCTGAAACGATGCTTATTAAAGTATAAAATGGTCAAAGCCAACATTAATTAATATTTGCTGAAAGTTTCATTTATTAAGTTTGATAGATTTATTATATATCATAAATATTGAATGGAAATCAATGGAAATGTTTCCCCTTAATTGCTTGCTTTGTAGATTTCATAGAAAAGTTTTAATGCAAGTTTATAAATCTCATTTAATTATTAAGAAATATTTCAAAAGAATTATTAAATATCTGCATTTTTTGAAATTATTTCAGTTTATTTGCTTTAAAGAATAATTTTGGATGTTTATTATCAATTATAAATGTTAATACACTTAATGTTTTGAAAACTACATATTGTTAATCTGGGTTAATTCTCAAAGAAGCAATAATTGATGACATTTTAGAATTAAACGTATTATACATCTAATAAGAATAATAATATATGCTCAAAAATATTTACTTATACACATAAAATATATTTATTTTATATAAATATACGTTTTTATAAAAAAAAAGATATTTTATAAAAGTATTTATTAGTTTTTGCCAAAGATTGGTTCAAACACAGTCTTTCATTATTATCCTAGTCCTTGTTTTTAATTGATTTTACTTTTAATTACTGATATTATCTAACGTATAAGGATGATTTCTTTTTATTGAAAATGTTTTTAATTAAATTTTAATTTTTTGAATCTGTGAAAGTTAGAAAGAAAGTTATTAAACACCAAACAAAAATTATTACATATACAAATTTATTACATATTGCTAAAACAAATATTATTACATATTGCTCAAAAAAATATTATTACATATACAAATTTATTTTATTTTTTCAGGGATTATTAAAGTCAATAAAATTCTGAAATAATGAACTATTTAAATTTTCAGGTGTGTTTAAAATTATATAAATAATATCAGATAAACAATTAAAAAAACAAAGGAGAAACTATGAATTTGTATTTAGTAAAAGGTTTAGAAATACATAGCAAATTACATGAATTTTTTTATTTTGAAGCAAGTTTTATCTAAACAGTAGCCATGCTTTAAAATTTAACCACCATCTTATAAGCATGTAACTAGTTTTAAAACTTTACGACTTTAAAAACAAGACAAAAAATTCTTCAGACACCATAGACGGTTCTTAATTTTGTTACTCCTTCTTAGTTTTAAATTCCAGCAAAGAAACTTAAAAGGAATTGTTACAATTGCAGGAATTTCTATTTTGGCAGCAACAGTTTCTGGTTTGAGAAATAGTAGATTTTTTTTTACTATATGTGACTTACTACATAGGAAAAATTTAGCCTTATAAATTATAATGTTAACAAAAGTAAAGTGCATGGCAATCCTGAATTATCTCTCACTGAAGATTTAAAAATAATTGACAGTAAACCGTGATATAATTAATTATTTTTAAATTTTGATTATTATTTTACTATTAAATTATTTTTTTTATTTTAAAACTTTCTGATATAAAAATTTTTTTAAACAAACAAAAATCTTAAATTCCACTTATACATCGAAGACTTTCTTTAAAAATGATTAAATTAAAAATGTTGTCTTATTATACAACATGAACTAATTAGTTATAAATAAAATTAAGTTATTTAAGTGACCAAAAATATATTTTTATTAAAAAATATTAAAATGTATAATTAATTTAAAAGTATGTTAAAATGTTTTCTGTAGCCTCTTAAATAAGTATATTTCAGTAGCCCTTTTAATTATATTAAGAATAAAATGTTTTTTAATGCATATGAAGAAAAATGTGCCTTAAATTCATGAATGATTCATTTCCATCATTTTTTGTTATAATAATCAAAATCGTTTCTGAGTAAAATTATTATTTTCTGCATTCCCACATAGCTGTCTCTGATAGTTAAATATAATAATATTTTTTATTTTTGTATCTTGACTAACAAATAAATTTAAAATAAAAAACATGAAAAATGAAGGAATTATCCAATATACAATTTCTTACTGTATTTTATACTATTTGATATTAACTTATAAACAAATTGCTTTTTAATAAAAGTTTATATTTGAAAGAAAAAGTAAGAAAATGTCAATTTTGTTTGGAATATACTTTTCTCTCTCTGTCTGTATATGTTGTATATATATATATATTGTATATATATATATATATATATATATATATATATATGTATGCATAACAGAAAATGTTCTACCTCCATTACTTTCTTTCTTAAATGCAATGTAGAGGCATTCATACCTATAGATTTATCTAGTTCCAGTCTCTCTTGCAATCCTAACGAGTACAGAACTTTCAGGTTAATATATTAAAATGAGAGTTAACATATAATTTAATAAAATTAGGAATTTTAAAATCTGTCCATCAGGTTGCTACTAGACCAAAAGTAATTTTATGTTACACAAGTTTTGAATTGCTATTAAATAATTTTCATACAATAATCCAATGTTTGGAAAAACATTTATTTTTCTTTTAAGTTGAACCAACAACAAATTCGTCTTTTAAGAAACATTTTTATGTATGTATGTGCACCTATATTTTAATTAAATAGAACAGTTTGTTTTTTTAACACTAAAACATTTAACGACAAATATATTTAAGCAACAACTCAAACGTATAAAAAGGACATAAATCACCCAGTATTCTTAACGTTGTCTTCTAAATATTTCACATTAGCATGTGATTCTATGTTTAGTCAGCAATAGAATTCGGTATTGCAAGTTCTCCAAAGAATGTGTTGCTTTGTTTTATTGACGTATTGATTTTAGATGATTTGCGCAACTCATTTAGCTGCTACAAAGTTCCACTTGTTTGATTAAGTGAATCCCAGATCAAATGGATGGGGAACTGGTTCGTAAATTAAAAGTTCGAAGTGCCTGGAAACACTAGGAATTCTTAAACTATTTCCTTACCAAACGACCAACTTTCCCGAAATTAATGAAATTTCCCCAGACTTCCTTCGGAGTCAAATTCATTAAAGCTGAACTTTCTACTCTGATATCTTTTTCGATTATTATATTTCCCTTTGAAAGTTTTCTCTGACTATTTCTTATGAGATATTTTTAGTTTAAAAAAAAAACAATCTGCAATTTGAGAATACGATGGTGAATATGTTTTTTTTTATTATTATTATCTGATTGTTCTTTTCACACATTCTTCAGAAAATTAAAGAATAACAAAGATCCACATGGAAGAACTGTTTTGTTTAATTATTGTTATTGTTCCTTCACTTTAATTCCCTCTTCAACTACAGCGTCGCCAAATACGCTAAGAAAAAATTTCATATATGTTTTTTTTTTCAGCTATACGTCTTAACTCCAACCAGTTTCCTTATTTATGAAGCCAAACACTACCGAGAATTTGCATTTAGTGGAAAAGCAGTGCTTCTGGTAGTGGATGGAAGGGAAAAGAGAGTAAATTACGTAGGATTTTGGCGGGAAGTTTATGTCTTGTGGGAATGAGAGGAATGAGAGGAAAGAGAGTGTTTGTAATCTGTGGGCGGGAAGTTATTGAGAAAAAGAGTGGAACACATTCTGTAAGAACAATTCTTCAACGAACAAAAAAAAATATTTGCTTAGGGAGCTGGTTCAGAGGTATTCAGTAGGAAATGAGAGCTTATTCTTTTTGATCCCTTAAAAAAGCAATCAAAAAACATTATTGCCGTAAATATTTCTTTCTTTTCTTTATGCTCTGATGCTAGTTTTATTATTGTGCATTTTAAATTGGGGAACAGGCATTGAAACGTATGTGATTTTTTTTTTACTTGCAAACAAAAGTACGTTTTCAAAAAATATTGTTTGAATATTATTTTAATATGATCACTTTTTTAAAGTTAATGGTGATTAAGTTGTATTTTTAAAATTTATGTTATATTGTACTTAAGTAAAGCTAACATAATATATAAAATGAAGGAAAATCTCGAACAGATTAGTTTTTATTGTGTTTTAGAGTGTGGAAGAAATAAACAAAATCCTATTTGTGAGCTAATGCGTCCATCTTTCTTTTCTAACATGAGCAAATGTGTTTACATGCAAAATTCATAAAGTAAGTTAAATTGGAAGTAATTTTACTTAAATTAATAATGAAATCTGTAGATATTTCTAGTCTGATGGTTTTTCTTCAATTTACAACAAGTTACAGACAAAATATATATAAAAAGGGCATAAAAATTTTTTTAACGTAAATTTTAAATTTTAATTGACATAATAATAATATAAAACTGAAATACTTTCATAAATTTCAATTTATCATGTGGGAACCTACTTTGCTGAACAAATAATGATAATATACCAATATTTAATAACCCAAGGACCTAATATTCAATAACCCAATGTTCCTTTTCCCGCCTTATCTCTTTTTTGTCTATTTCACAGTAAAAAAAATGGCATTTAGTTAATAAATGACATCGCTATCAAGAATTCAAACTGTTCCCCTTCCTAGAAATTATTAAGTTACATTAAGTTAAATTATTAAATGTTTTTTTAATTTATAAATTTTAAAAGCTTCGTATAACCACCTTCCTTAACATAATTGGATTGCAAAAATTACTAATGGAAATTTAGTAATATAAACACATTGTGAAAAGAAACTTCTTCTTAATTTATCTACAACTATTTTTTATTTTGAATATCCATTCAAATTTTATAAAAATGACTTTCTATGTTTTGTTTAATCTCACATAACTTCATCTGAATTAAATGTTTTATCATTAAATTTAATCAAAGTTCTCAAAGTCAATAATTTAAATTTTAGAATGCATAGAGCACTCTGTTAATTAATAGCAATCCACTCTTTTCATGAAAGATTTATAATCAAAATTGTGAAATAAACTAATTAACGATCAAAACAAGCAAAAAATGCTTTCATTACGTAAAGATCATTTGAAAGGACTTTGAAATTGTTAAAAATACAAGTCAGAAAAAAGCTGCAATAAATTCAAAAGATTTGTTGAAAGATATCATTAAAATGTAAATATTTTTTTTAAAACAACAACGTGTAGAGACAGAATGGTAAAAAAAAGGTTTTTTTCGATTTGGCTGCAAACTTTAGTTAAGGCAAAAATAAAAGACAAAGAAATCTATCTACAATACTTTAATGCATAATGGCAGTTGTTTTCTGTAGAATCCATCCATAAAAAATAAAGTATAATCAATTAGTTAAATTAAAAAAAATGAATTACACATTTCGAGAATTTTCGTAACTATTTGCTTTCTAAATATTCACTATGTTAAATTTAAAATAAATCACAGACATTTTTTCTTTTATTTAAGACATTTAAGCTTTTTTTCAGATTCTAGACTAACTAAAAGGTCACAGGATATTCATCAATATTATCTGTTATCTATTGAACGTGCAATGAATCCAAATGCCAAGCTGAAATAAGCTCTTTTCATAAATTAAAATTCAAAAGTTAAATGTTTTTAAGAACGTTATAAAAATTTAAATTCACACTATATTGACATTGCACAGTTTGGTTGGTTCCAAGATAATTTTAATTTTTGAAATAGCTGCTGTTAATAGTTAGCTGTTAAATTTCCCCAAATAACTTTCCTCAAATTTTCTTTTCAATAGTTTTATAGTAAAATCTCCCCCACACTATTTTAGTCTACACAACTGAGTCGAAAGAGCACAAAGCTCTCAGTGCCTTGAGTTCAGGGCAATGGAAGTAACAGTATAGTTTGTCAAGGTTCAATAAAAAAAATATGCTATATCATGCTGAAACACGAAACATACTGTTATAAATACAAGCATACGAAGTAAGACAGGCAAGTTTTACTTTATATTAATCTTATTTTTTATATAATTTTAATACACTCATGTCCATAAATTAAGGATAATGAAGTTCAGGCAAAGAAAGAGACAGAAGCAAAACAAATTTGACTTATTTGTAAAGTCTGATGCTGTTCTCCGTCTGTTTCTTTTGGCAGTAACTGCCAAATACCGGTCCTCATTCGGCGTTGTAACTCGGGGGCGACCTGTGCTGTAACATCTACTCACATTACCATCATCTTGGAATCGTTGCCAAAGCCTGGAGATGACACTCTGGGCGATTCCAAGTTCCTCGGATACTTTCAGCTGGGTACGTCCACATTCCAGTCGTCCGATAATTCTACCACGTAAAAAATAATCCAAATGCTTCCTTTGTGCCATAACTATGCGGTTATTGCACTGAAAGGCTTTTAAAGCGCTTGTGAAGAATTTTACTTTTTTGCCACCATTCCTTATATACCCCTCTCTTACACTCTCGTCATTGTGACGTACTATCCGTGCCATCTGGGGGTTTCCTGTAATTTGCATATTCTTCTTCGAGATGTGTGTGATAATTCTACAGGTGAAATTTTTATTTTAGAGTTCAATTTCTGTGTGATTCTGAATTATCCTTAATTTATGGACATGAGTGTAGATAAGTAAACAACAATAGTTTTTTAAAGTTAAAGCGTTTTCTGTGTTATTATAAATGTACAATTCTAAATTAGAATAATATTTAATTATATTAGAGTAGTATTTAGTTGTATATTATACATAGATTTTACCATCACATCTATTATTTTCGTAAAACATATATATACAAATAAGTCACTAATGAGAACTGATAATCAGAACCTTAAAATGATAATTCACTACGAAAATCATGAAAGATTATAAAATAATTGTTAGATAAATACAGTTAAAAAAAATTAAATGTAAGAGTTCATAGTTTGTAGCAAAAAATTATTAAAAATCAAGGAGATTAATTAGAAACGTGATAAAAAAAGCTTCTGCAATCGAAAAAATTAAATGAAAATTGAATAATAATTTAACTAAATCTAATATGTAATAAAAATATTATATAATCTGAAAATAATAAAAAAGAAAATTCTTAATTAAATATTCCATGTTCTCTTTACTTTACTACCAATACGGAATAAAATAAAATAATGTACTCTAGGTTTTTTTTTAAGAACCATAACTCTGACCTTGAGTAAATATTTACATAAGCATTTTTCTAAAATTAAAATACTTCTCATTGACTCACATTAGCTAATTATCTCTTGTTTCATTAAATAATATCTTAAGTGCTCGTTCAAATCATTCTCTCTCGTGAATGTGTTAAAAAAAACTTTACGTACGGTTTTCACTTCACTACCATAAGCAATATTTTAATTAATTTTCTTCCTTTTTTTCTGTTTAAAACAATGGAGCATCGTTTCCATTTTTTTTTAATTCTATTAAAAAAACGATTAGCGTTTTTGAATAAATGGAAAGATTAAAATCACTTGGTGTAATAAAACCTTTTATGATTGGTTACATGAAAAATTAAATTTTTTATTTCGTCTGAATTACGATGATTTCCTGCAGAATTTATAAAAAAGAATAAATATCCAATTAATATTCGGTGGAGGATTTTTGTGGAGGAAATTTTTGAATGCAATATAATAGCTTTACAAAAATATTTAAACATAAATCAAATTAGTTAAGGACAAGAATAGAAATTCATATTTGTAAGCGCTAAATAACGTTTATTTATCTCAAAAATCCTTTTTTAAAGTTTTTCTTGTAAACTCTTTTTATAGAGTTTATTTAAGATAAATAGAATATATACGCAAAAAATATTAATGTTTCAATCCTTATACTGATAAAATCTAAATGGTTAGAATCTGAGAAAGCTATTAATTACCTAAAACAACTGTTATTACATATAAAGATTTATTTTATTTTTTCTGGGCTTTTTTAAACGAATTTAATTTTAATAAAATTCTAAAATTATGAGCTATTTAAATTTTCAGTAATTTTTAAAATTATATACCTAGTAAACAATTAAAAACAAACAAGGAAAAACTTGAATTTATATTCTGTAAAATTTTAAAAATATATAGTAAATTACATAATTATTTTTTTATTTTGATACAAGTTTTATCTAAAAACTTGTTTCGAAATAAAAAAAATTATGTAATTTACTAAACAGTAGCATTGCTTAAAATTTAACCACTGTCTTATAAGCATGAAACTAGTTTTAAAACTTTACGACTTTAAAAACTAAACAAAAAAATTTTCAGACACCACAGACAGACCTTAATTTTGTTACTCTTTCTTAGTTTTAAATGCTAGTAAAGAAACTTAAAGGGAATTGTTACAATTGCAGGAATTTCTATTTTGGCAACTAAACGACTGTTTCTGCTTCGAGAAATAGTAGATTTTTTTTTACTATAAGGGACTTGCTACATATGAAAAATTCAGCTTTATAAATTAAATGTTAACAACAGTAAAGTGCATAGTAATCTTAAATTCCCTCAAAAAGATTCCCACAAAAAATTTAAATATAATTAATATTAAATTTTTATATAATATTTTTTTTCAATAAACAAAATCTTAAATTTAATATATTTATTAAAGAATTTTTTGAAATGATTACATGTGCCTAATTATACAACATGAACTATTTAATTATAAATAAAATCGTTTTATTGGATATTAGTGTGTTTTAAAAAATATTTATTTTCTTTCCTAAAAGAAATATGCTAAAATGTTTCCAACAGATATATTATTAATATCACATATTAATTGTGATACTAAGAATAGAGTGTTTAATGCTGATGAAAAAAATATATCCTCAATTCACCAATGTAAAGTATATAAAATGATAGAAATGAATTATTCATATATCTATATATATATATATAACGTAACGAATAATTCATTCCTATCTTTTTTTTGTTATAATAATCAAAATCGTTTCTAAAATAAAATTACTATTTTCTGCATTTCCATATAGCTGCCCCTAATAATTAAATATAATATATTCTTTATTTTTAATGTCTGACTTACTAATAAATTTTTAAAAAAGACATGAAAAATGAATGAATTATCCGTTATACCATTTCTTACTGTATTTTATATTATTTTGACATTAACGATAAATTATAACAAATTGCTTTATAATAAAAGTTTACATTAAAAAAAAGTAGGAGCATGCCGATTTGGTTGAAATATACTATAACATATATATATATATATTTCACAAAAAAAAATCCCATATAATTTCCTATCTGTAGTAATATCTTCCTCGAATGTAATAAAGAGACATCCATACCTACAGATTTATCTAGATCTAGGCTACCGTGCAATCCTAATGCTTACAGAACATTCGGGCTGACTTCACTAAGTTGGTTGGTTGGGGTTTAATAGCACAAGAGCCAGATTTGGCTATGCTGCGCCAAACAAAGGTGCTTCACTAAGAGTTAACATAACAAATTAGAAATTTTAACATCTATGCATAAGGTTGCTACTAGCCCACAAGAAGTTTTATGTAAATAATACAAGTTCTGAATTGCTATAAAATAATTTTCATACAATACTCCAACGTTTTGAAAAGCATTTCTTTTTCATTTCAATAACAAATTCTTTTTTGAGAAATATTATTTAATGTATGTGTACTTAGATTTTAATCAAAAAGAGCAATTTAAAATTAAAATGTTAAATTTAAAATGTTTAAGCTACAACATTAAACAACAAAATGTTTTATTCAACATCACAAACGTATAAAAAGACATTACTCATCCGGTATTCTTCACATTGTCTTGTAAATATATCACATTAGCGTGCGATTCTACGCTGAGTCAGCAATAGAATTAAGGATTGCTAGTTCTCCAAAGAATGTGCTGCTTTGCTTTATTCACGTATTGATTTTAGATGATTTGCGCAACTCATTTAACTGCTACAAAGTTCCGTTGTTTGATTAAGTGAATCACAGGTCAAATGGATGGAGAACTAGTTCGTAAATTAAAAGTTCGAAGTGCCTGGAAACACCAGGAATTCTTAAACTATTTCCTTACCAAACGACCAACTTTCTCGAAATTAATGAAATTTCCCCCGACTTCGTTCGGAATCAAATTCATTAAAGCCCAGAACTTTCTACTTTGAAATCTTTTTCTATTATTTTATTTCCCTTTGAAAATTTTCTCTCTCTATTTTCTTGAGAGTTATTTTTAGTTTAAAAAAAAATCTGTAAATTTCAGAATCCGATGGTGAAAAGTTTTTTTTATCTGATTGTTCTTTTCACACATTCTTCAGAAAATTAAAGAATAACAAAGATCTTCTTCAAGGAACTGTTTTGTTTTAACCATTGTTATTTTTTTCTTCACTTTAATTCCTCCTTCAACTACTGCTTTGCCAAATACCCAAGAAAAAGAAAGAAAAATCTCATATATTTTTCTTTTTTTAGATCTACGTTCTCAACTCTAACCAGTTTCCTTATTTATCAAGCCAAACACTACCGAGAATTTGCATTTTGGAAAAAGCAATGCTTCTGGTAGTGGATGGAAGGGAAGAGAGAGTAAATTACGTAGGATTTTGGCGGGAAGTTTCTGTTTTGTGGGAGTAATGAGAGGAAAGGGAGTGTTTGTAAGATATCTGTGGGTGGGGGAAGATACTGAGAGAGAGGGAGGAACACATTCTGCAAGAACAATTCTTCAACGAACTAAGAGAAAAATATTTGCTTAGGGAGCAGGTTCAGAGGTATTCTATAGGAAATGAGAGCTTATTCTGTTTGATCCCTCAAAAAAGCAATCAAAAAACATTATTGCCGTAAATAGTTCTCTTCTTTTCTTTGTGCTCTGATATACTTTTATTATTGTGTATTTTAAATGCAGAAGGACGCTTTAAAGAAATATGTGATTTTTTTTTTGACTTCTACGCAAAAGTACATTTTCAAAAAATATTGTTTGAATATGATTTAAAATTTTAATTTTTCTTAAAGTTAATAGTGATTAAGTTGTAAGGTTAAGTCTAATTAAAAGTCTTTAAAAGTTAAAAGTGGTTAAGTCTAATATAATATATAAAAGTTATGGAAATTCTCAAGCAGCTTATATTTTATTATGTTTTAGAAACTGGAAATAATAATAAAAAATTTCTAATTATGGGTTTTAATGTGTCGAACTTTTTTTTCTTACATGGGCAAAGTGTTTTACCTGCAAAATTCATAAATTAAGTTAAATTAGAAGTAATTTCACTTAAATTAGGAATAAAATCTGAAGATATTTCAAATATGATGGTTTTTATTTTTGTTAACATCTACAACGAATAACAGAAAAAATGTACATGAAAATCACACAAAATATGTTAAATATATTTCAAAGTGAATTTTAAATTTAAACAGTAATAATAAAAGAATGAAATCATACCACGAATTTCAATTTATCATGTATGAGCATATTTTCAGGATGAATATCCATGAGAGCATACCAATTTTCAATAATCCAAGAAATGTAGCAATTGATCGGAATACAATAAGAACGGGATCCTTTTTTGCTCTATCACTTTTGAATCTATTTAATAATTAAAACATTTTTGAGCTTTGTTGAATTAATAATATACCTATCCATAATTCAAATTCTTCTCTTACCTTGAAATTTATAAGTTATATCAAAATAATTTTTTAATTTATAAATTTTATAAATTTCGTATAACATCCTTTCTTAATATATTTGGATTCTAAAACTCACTAATGGAAATTTAGCAATATAAATTTTGAAATTCATACATTGCTAAACGAAACTTCTTCTTAATTTATCTACAAGTATTTTTATTTAGAATATCCATTCAAATTTCATAAAAATGTCTACCTAAATATTGTTTATTCTTACATAACTTTATCTGAGTAAAATGTTTTCTCATTAACTTTAATCAAAGTTATCAAAGTTAATACTTTAAGTTTTAGAATGCTTTATTAATAGATTAATTCAATCCAATCTCTAAACAAGACAGGAAATAGCTCTTTTCATGAAAGATTTATGATCAAAATTGTGAAATAAGCTAATTAACGAGCAAAACAAACAAAACGATTTCGTTACTTAAAGATCGTTTGAAAGGACTTTAAAATTCTTAGAATTACAAGTCAGAAAATAACTGCAATAAATTCAAAATATTTGTTGAAAGCTATCATTAAAATGTAATTAATTTTTTAAAGCAACAACTTGGAGAGAGAGAATGGTAAAAAAAGATTCTTTCGATTTGGCTGCAAACTTTACTTAAGACAAAAATAAGTGACAAAGAAACTGCAATACTTTAATACAGAATGGCAGTTGTTTGCTGTAGAATCCATTAATAAAAAATAAAGATAATCTAATTAGCTAAATGAATGAAAGAAAATGAATTGAACCTTTCAAGAATTTTCGTAAGTATTTGCTTTCTGAATAGTCATTATGTTAAATTTTAAATAAATCAGACATTTTTTTTGTTTTATTCAAACCATTTAACCTTTTTTCAGATTCTAGATTAATTAAAAAGTCACCGGATATTTATCAATATCGTCTATTATCTATTGAACGCGCAGTACATCCTAATACGAAGTTGGAATAAGCGCTTTTCAAAAATTAAAATTCAAAAGTTAAATGTTGTTACGATTGTTATAGAAATTTAAATTCGCACTATAACGACATTGCACATATTGACTTGCTCCAGGATAATTTTAATTTTTGAAATAGTTGTTGTTAAAGTCCCCCAACTAATTTTACCAACTCGAATTTTCATTTCAATAATTTTATAATAAAATAGCTCTGCACATTAGTTTAGTAACTGATAATCAATTAGTAAGGCATTATTTAATTATATTAGAATGACATCAATTAATATGGCATTATTTGATTATATTAGAATAGCATCAATTAATATGGTATTATTTGATTACATTAGAATAGCATCAATTTGTATGGCATTATTTGATTATATTAGAATAGCATCAATTACATTAGCAATTTAATTATATCTCATTCTACATAGATTTTACCTTCGTAAAAATTATTTTTGAGAAGAAACAATATATAATTAAGTCACTAATTAGGATTGAATAATCAGAAAACTTATTTTTTATAGAATTTTTATTCACAATGAAACAATGCAAGATAATTAAACAATTATTGGATAAATATGTTTAAATATTAAATGTAAGAGTTCATAGTTTGTAGCGAAAAAGTATTAAAAATCTCGGAGATTAATTAAGAAAGACAAAAAAACTTAAGCAATCAAAAAAATAAATAAATAAAGAACTGTAAATTCAATAATAATTTAACTAAATCCAATAATAATTTAACTAAATCCAATATAATGTACTAAAAAAGTTATATACTCCATAAGTAATAAAAAAAGAAAATTTTAAATTAAGTACTCCATGTTCTCTTTACTTAATTCTACCAATGCAGAATTAAAAAAAGTACTCTATTTTTTTTTCTTCGTTTTCTTTTAAGAACCATAACTCTAACGTTGAGTAAATATTTACATAAGCATCTTTCTAAAATTAAAACACTTTTCATTGACTCACATTAGCTAATTATCTCTTGTTTCATTATATAATATGTTAAGTGCTCGTTCAAATCGTTCTTTCTAGTTAATGTGGTAAAAAATAAAAAAAACGTTACATGGAGTTTTCACTTCACTAGCAGAAGCAATATTTTAATTAATTTTCTTCCATTTATTTTTCTGTTTAAAACATTGAAAACATTATCTCCATTTTTTTAATATTTTATTTAAAAAAAAAGAAAACGATTAACACTTTTGAATCAATGGAAGGATTAAAATCACTGGGTGCAATAAAACTTTTTTCTGATTGCTGACATGAGAAATTAATTTTTTATTTCGTCTGAATTACAATGATTTCTTCTAGGATTTATAAAAACGAATAAATACCCAATTTATATTCGGTAGAGAGATTTTTGGTGCAGGAATTTTTTGAATGAGATATAATAGTCTTACAAAAAATATTTAAATATAAATCTGATTCGTTAAGAACATGAATAGAAATTCATATTTGTACGCTCTAAATAAAGTTTATTTCTCTGAAAAAAACATTGCTTTCATAATTTTCTTGTAAACACTTTTTAAAAGTGTTTATTTATGGTAAATATAATATCGATGCAAAAAATATTCATGTTTCAATCCTTATACTGATACTATTAAATATTAATTAATAGATAAACCATGGTGATTTTTCATTCACAAGTTTGAACTTTATGTTTTTAATATGATTAGCGTACCTCAAAGGTTTTTTATGTTTGAGAATTATTTTATAAATATGAACTTTGTATGGGAAAATTTTTATTTAATTCTAATATATATATATGGACAAAATTTATATAATTCCTTCATTTGAAATAATATCTTTTAATTCAATTAAGGCACAGCAATTGTAATATCTAATATAATACATTTAAAATACGGAATATAATATATTTAAAACTACCAGTTAGTAATCATAATTCACAAGAAAAAATGCTTCGTAGAAATTTAAACTCAAAAATTTGGTGAATAATTTAATCTCTTTAAACTAATTTATTAGTTCAATTAACATCATATCAATAATCACAATATGATAGAGTCATTAAAAAAATTTATATAAGCTATAATATAGTTTAAATTAAGAAGTATTAATAATTTTTTAGGAAACAAGGTATTTTAAATCAAGTCATGAATAAATATTTTTAGACTTCAATGCATTTAGAAGATTTAAAATCAAACACTGCCAGTCAAAATAAATTTCTCCGCAAAAACAATCTATTTGACAAAGACAAAGAGATTAGCGTTAAACCAGCACATCTTCAGTGCACTTTTTCATATGTCTCGATAAAATGAAATGTGAAAATACATTTTTAAATTACATTACGTGCATAAAATACAAAAAATTTGGCACCTTTTTTATGGAATCGTACAGTCTTTTGCTGGTTCTCCGGCTAACAAAAGATTTAAAACAACAACAAATTAGCTATTTTTAGCTCAAAAGCAAATTCATTAGACTCGGAAAGAAAGGTTTGACAATTTTAATGCGCGTTTTGCTTTGATCATTCTTTCAGGTTTCTAACAGTGAGTGCGCGCTCGTTTCTTTTTACGATGAGGAAAAAGAGTTTAATTAAACGCAGTTTCTCTTTTTGTTTCATTTAAAACTAATCAGTCGCCCGTGAAGATCAAAAGAAGAACTCATTATTCGGTTAGTATTATAAAGGTATGTATACCTTCATTTCTTTTTATTATTAGCATTTTTAAGAAATGTTAATAGTTTTAATCTGTCAGGACATCAAGTAACTTGATAAATTTAATTTTAGAAAACTCTTTAAATAAATAAGAGTGTTTTTCAATGTTAGGTGTTTTTGTAATTTTTTTTAATCGGTTAAATTGTACATTTTCAGAAGTGCAGGCGATTTAGAAATAAAACAGACATTTTTATTATGAAGATATCAGGGCAATTTTGTTTTTCTTATTCATTAAATCAAATTTTTGATATTTGCAATTCAAAGGGTTAGTATGTTTAATAATTGTTAGTAGCAATTTAAAGTCATTCTGTTTCTGAAGAATAGAGCAGCTTAAAAAATAACTTCAATGTTTAAAAACTTTTAAACTAATATTGATTCAATTGCAAAAATGGTTTTTCAGTTGATCTAACCTTTGTTTTAGCCAGAGTCTACAACCTGATGCATTACAAGCATCAGATTGTAAATATAAAACTAATTAATATCTAGCGACTGCAATTGCAATAAAAAGATTCAAATGTAAACGTTAACTGTCTAAATAAGTTAGACTTAAATTTCCTTCCATTTGGCAAGAACATGTTCCAGTATGTGTTATAAAAAGATCGGAGGAGTTAAATAAATATTTCTTAGTATTTATTTTTCAAGTCTTTTTCAAGGGAAATTTAAAAATGCATGTCTCGGCACCTTTTTACTGACTCCGTCCTTCCCGTCGGCTGTCTGTCCAGCCAACAAAGAGATTTCAGCATGTGCAACAGCGAATTAGCAATTTTTATTTCAGAATTAAATTCTGTAAGACTGCAAAAGAAATACGTGGCAATTTTCTGGTTTCCAAATGTCCATTTTGCTTTGATATTTTTTTTATGATTTTGGTAGCAGAGATGCGTTAGAAATGAAGTGTTTAATTAGGCATTGCTTATTTTTTATTTTAAAATAGAACTAATCAGCAGCCCGTAAAGATCGAAAAAAATCATTATTTAGTTAATATTATAAAGATATTTAAGTATATTGTTTTTACTTTTCTACTTTTTTTACTAAATGTTAACAAATTAATTCTGCCGGGACTAGTAAAATTTCTAGTAAAAATTTTAAATGAATAAACGAGTTTATTTTTAATTTAATTAGACAGGGTTTTTTTTTTTTTTTTGTAAGTATTTTACCTTTTACATAATAGGGATATATCATTTGAGAATTAAAGTTATTACTCTTTTCTAGAAAGTAATATTTCACAAATTTCCGCTATTAATTATTTTCTTTTTTAAAAAAGGAAATGACAGATGTTATTAATTGCATATTAGGCATGCTAAAGTAAGTCTATTATCGAGTGAATTCTTTGAAAAAAATATGAATTTACATTTTTCTTAGAGTTTTTGAAATTTAACGTCTTGCATATAATTCTTATTTAACTGCAATAATTTATTAAAAAGTAAAAATAATATGCCAAATACACTAGATATGCTCAAGGCTCAATCCACTCTAATTAGTCTTTTTTATTTGACCGTGTTTAAGGATTTTCTTTTACTTATCGATAATTTTATACTCTGATATTTAATAATTATAAGCCAATATTATTTTTTTATTCACATCAGTCTTATGATAGTGGCCATCACATTTCTGTGTTTTTGGTAGTAATTGTTTCATTATTTAATCTCTGGCAAATCCTTGAAACCTATCACAACATTATAATATTAAGTTATAATAAGGTAAAAGTTTTCAGTTCACATTGCATTTCTAAAACTCTTTCTTTGTAAAAAATTTGAAACTCGAAGTTTTGTTTTGAAATCCTTTGGTGGCCTCTTAGTGGGGAAAGTATTTCATAAAAAATCTATTGTTTTTTTAGGAAATAATATTTTAGTTAAACGTTTCCTAAGTTTGGCAGTCCCATTCATTTTTTTCTAATAGGCTTTAGAAATTGAAAATTCCGATGTCCAAAACAATGTCCGATTTGGAGTTAATTATCTCTTATCTCTAAGCACTTAACTGAAAATCTGAAAATTACACACTTTAAAGTATGTTGCTGCTGTTTAAATTTTCAATTCTCAGTGAATAAATGCTTTGGAACGTTGCTTTGAATAATCCTTTCTTTTTTCTAAAACTGAACTTGTACAGATGATTTTCGGATTACTGGATTAAAGACAGGAGTTTCGGACAATGTCGCAGGAGTTTCGGACAAATACTCTGAAAACAGAGAATCCTCGCTCGGCATACTTCAAAATTGCCAAAGAAGCAAAGTATGGTTTTTGAAAAAGTGCTAAAGAAATAGTATGACGTCATGGATACTTTGCCTCGATGGACTCATTTCTAATTGCAGAATAGTATGAGTAAAAGGTAATAGATGAGGGAACTGAAGTAAAAATGAAAATTGTACCCTTACTCATGCTAAAAAAAGACATAAAAGCAAAAAAAAAATGTTCTCTAACTTTGATTTCCCAGTTCAAAAAGAGATACCCGATAGGTACGTGTCTAAATAACCGTCATTGGCCTTTCTTGAAATAATGGCAATATCTGCATAATGATAATGCCTCCCTTTCATAAATAATGATATATACCCCTCGTTATTATCACCATTATAAATCTAAACATTATAAAATGCCATGTTTCCCCCAATTGGATACTTTAAAAAAAATTTGTTTTTTAAAAATCATATTAGCCATTAGCCCTCCTAATAAATTTTGTGCCATTCCTGTTCCAAGATAAAAACAAATATATTTATATTTAATGGGTTACAAATATTTATTTTATATATTTCTTTCTTGTGTATTTCTATTGATATCACGAACCACATTATAAAAAAAAATTGATAATCTATATTCAAATAGTCGAAATCAAATAATGCTTCATAAGTGATATTTTACTGAAATCCCGTTAAAGATGTAGGTTTTATCAAGATTTATTATTGAATGGCCTTCTCCGATTCTCGTTGTAAGATCTCCAATATTACATCTCTATTAATATGATGTACGAGGAGACAATATTAATGAATGGCCTTCAGAAAGGCGTAGGATCAAGTACTTATTGTTCTCATGGGACAAAATGGGAAGGATGATCCAGAAAGTTTTTATATAAGCACGAATAATGTAGTGAATTACAATAATTAATTAATTTTTATTTTTTTTTACTAGATGATTGGTTAACAAAATTGTTGATCTAAAATTTAAATTTAAAGAAATTATAATTATAAAATATGTATATTTTTATATTGTTAAGTAAATATTAATTTTGTATAAATCAGAAATATTTTTCAGATTACTATTTTGGAAAACTAATGCAAAACTAAATATTCCTTAAAACTTTAATCTTTTAAGTACTGTGGGACCTTTAATTTATTTAAATTAAGGCTTAATTATTCTCAGAAATGATTAAAGGTGCATAGAGTGAATATCTAACCGTATAAGATGCAATATGACTTTTGTATATAAATTTTTTTTATTTATTTATTGGTTTGCAAACATAACAAGGCGTATCTTCTCATGAAGACTATTTTATATGGAAGTGGCTCATAGGATATAAATTCTAATGTATATAATTCACAGCAAAGTTATAAAAAAAATGAAATTTGTTTTTATATCAGAATCATTATATTTGACAGTAATGAAATTGAGCGATAATTGAATTACTTTTCTTCTATTTTGACATTAAGTTAATTTGTGAATTAGTTAAATGGATTTAATAATATTTAGCAAGATACTGTTTAATACTGTTAAACAGATATTCTTATTGTTCTTTCTAAATTTTTTGAGAAATGTAAATTAAAGAAAATTGAACATAAAATACAAATGCTGAACTGCAGTTAATTGTAACAGTCATATGGAATGAACAATAATAAATATAAAGCTATTTATATTCTTATTCTATTTATTAATCTTGTGTATCAATCCAATGCATTAATTAATCAGTGCCTGTTTTTTGGTCGGAATTCTTATAATAAGTGATATGATTTAACGATAACATAAGATACATTTATAACAAGTGATATGATTTATTGGTATTCGATATTGTCTGATAAGGCCTCGAAGAAAAAAGTAAAGCTATAAAATAAAAAAATAAGTAAGAGCATAAGTCATTATCGAAAACAAATTAATCACTTCGCGCTACAAAAACACTTTCATTAAAAAAAATTATTTAAAACTAACTGCTGATTTTCACGTCATTTTGTTTATGTGAGTTTTAAACTGGCAGGAAATATATGTTGCTGAATCTAACGATTGACCCATATTAAGTCATGTAATTAGTATTTCATTTTAAATTGTCTGGCTCTCAAAATATAAACAGATTATTGTTTCATTATCCTCAAAATAGCGCCTAACGATAAGATAATGTTTTTTAAAGTTTATAAAGTTATATTAGTTTAAGTTTTAATAGAGTTTATAAACCATCACTTAACAGACTGCTCCGTCTGAATTGGGTAGGGCTTTTTTGTAGTATTTGAACAATTACTTTCTCATAAATCATCTCATAAATCTTTCTTTCTCATATCATTTTAGAATTGTTAAATTTTATTATATTTTTGTCGCTATTGAATTTGAAAATTCTTGTGAGCATTCAGCACATTAGGGTTCCGATTTCGCCAAGTCTCTTTTTAGCGCGAAAAGGAATCTCCAAACCACAGTACTTTGTAACCGCCGCTATAATTTTGTTTGTTTAGAAGGTTACTTACGAAATCCACAGAAACAATCGCAACTCTAAAGTGCAGAGCTCCCGTTCTTTTATATTATGACCAATTGCTTCATAAATTTCTTATGTTATTGAATATTGGTATACATTTGAATTCGTTTGTTAAGATAAATGGAAATAGAGGGATAAATCTCAATTTTTTTTTTATTTCATAATATTTTCACTTGTTGTTTCTTGAAATACAAGATCTAAAACTATTTTCATAGTGATATAGGAAAAATGCATTTAAAACTTCATAGTTACAAGTCTTGGAGAAATTAAAAATGTTTCGGGGAATTTAACAAGGAGCGGAATGAATAATTCATACTCAAAAATTGTACTTCCGCATAAAACAACCACGGAAGAAAGCTTTCGGAAATCTTTCTTACGTTGCGGTAGGAAGATCTAAGGAACATTACGAAACAAAAAACTCTCCCTCATTTATGCTAAATAAATCACGATAGCAAGGTGTTTATAAAAAACAAGAAACCATTTCAATTTCGATTTCCTTGAAATATTGAAAAAGATGATGAACCTTAGAACAGAGATGCTATTATAGTTTTACATTTCAACATTTCCTGCTTCATTTTCTCTCCAGGAAATTTTCTCGGCTCCCAAGAAAATTCCGGAAATTGAGTAGAATACATTGAAGATTCATCCTTTTTATATTTTGGAATCGACCGATAAAATGTGTTACACATTTTCTTCCAACGACGGAAAATCCCTGTTGATTCGTGGGTGGATCTTTATCGGCGACGAAAATCACATTTACCTAAGACTCAATAACCCTTTTAACAGCCATTTTCAAGATTTATGAGATAATGCTTTGAATGCTTTCCTTAACTGTCTTAAAAATGAGCATCTTATTTTAACGCGCTGCGATTTTTTTAAAATTCCTGTTTTGCACATTGAGAGAATGGGAATAAAATATTTTGTGACGAAATTAAGTCAATAGTTCCGGAAAATACATTATACGTGATTTTTTTTTTTTGCTTCTATATTCAATTTATTTCTAAGTGATAGTGTCTTTTTAAAAGAGTGCAGTTGGTTTAAGTGGATCTTTCACAATGGATGGATTGTAACATCTCTTTTAGAATGGGTTGATAATAAATGGACAAGAAACCGGAATACATTTTTTAAATCCTAGTAATTGTCTACGGATTTCACAAAACGAGAATTTTTTTTTTAGCATAGCTTACCTTATTATTTTTTCAAAAGGAAATAATAATAATAAATGAAAAGAAATAATAATAAAATATAAAATTATTTTTAATTTATAATTAAAAATCAAATATTTTATATTTAAAATCTTCTCGGCAAATTTCTACTTATCATGTGTGAACATTGGAGAACAGATGAATACACTCAGGAATATAACAATGTTTAATATTGCAAGAAGTATATGAAGCAATTGATTGGAATACTACAAGAATAGCCGAATTAAAAAGCCACATGAATATAGCAATGTTGAATAGATCAAGAACTTCATGAAGAAGGGATTGTTCAAGAATCTTTAAAAGAATATACAAAAGTAAGATAAATGTAGTCGTAAATGAAGAATGAATTATTCCAAATTCTACAAGAAACATTATCACATACAATACCCAAAAGAATATATCAAAGTGTGAATATTCTAAGCATAATTGTAGAATAAAGTATTCCAAATTTAACAAGAAACACTATCACATTCAATAGCCGAGAGAAAATATCGAAGTTTGAAAATTCTAGGCATAAATGAAGAATGAAGTATTCCAAATACAATAATAAGCACTATACAGCTGAATTAGTATGACAAAATGCCAAAAGTAATAAATATGAAACTTCAAAAAGAAGGAATTGATCAACGCACTACGAGTACTTATAGCCATTGGATATACAAATGTTTAAAAACCCTATCCCAAAACATGAAAAGTGATTTAAAACCATACTACAAAACACAACTGCCCCAATTTCCTCCAAAAATTCCTAAAGATTAACGTTATTCATGAATCATTTCAAGAGTTAAAGGGCCCAAATTATAATTTTCCGCTAAAATTCGCAATGAAGTTTTATTTGCTTGAACTTCATTTTCGGATAACGTCACGGAACCCTATACAAGACAACATCATGTTTACACATGATAATAATATGAAATAATATTTGGAAATCTAATTTAATTTTCCTAGTATTGTTTTTTTATAACATCGTTTACCACATTAAAACTTTATTACAGAGATGTATCTTGAAAAATACATACGCTCACTATCTTAAAATATTAGGTAAATGATTTCTTCTTGTCATCACCAAGAATATGTTCATATCAAAACTTTAATATCAATATATTATATTATGACCAATGGCTTCATAAATTTTCTGGATTATTGCATTGATATATTCATATGTGTATTTGTCCAGCAAAGTATGCTCCCACATCATAAAGTGAAATTCGTGAAGAAATTTCATTTTTCTTTTAAATTTCATAATTATTTCAAGCATTGTTTCTTGAGGTACAAGAACGAAAACTATTCTCGAACTGATATCTGAAAAATACATTAAATACTTTGTAGCGACAAGTCTTACAAATCTCTTGCAGAAATTTAAAATGTTTCAGGAATTTCAGAAGGAGCGAAATGAATAATTCATACACAAAAATTGTACTTCCGCATAAAACAACCACGGAAGGAAACTGTCTGAAATCTTTCTTACGGTGTGGTAGAAGTTTTAAGGAACATCACAAACCAAATTCGAAACAAAACTATATCTCATTTATGCCACATATCACGATAGCATCAACAACAGAAGTTGTATTTAAAAAAAAAAAATCATTTCGTTTTCGATTTACATGAAATATTGAAAAAGCTAATGAGCCTTAGAACAAAGATGCTATTATAGTTCTACTTTTGCACATTTCCTGCTTCATTTTCTCTCCAGGAAATTTTCTCGGTTCCTAGAAAATTCCGGAAATCGAGTTGAAGGGATTGAAGATTCGTCTTTTTATTTTTGGAATCGACAGACAAAATGTGAAACAGCCTATTTTCCAACAACCAGAAATCTATGTTTATTCGTGAGTGGATGTTTATCGTCTACAAAAATCACATTTCTCTTAGACATAAACTCTTTAACAGCCATTTGCAAGATTTATGAGCCAATGTTTTGAATGTCTTTCTTAACTGTCTTAAAAATGAGAATATTATTTTAATGCACTGTGATTTTTTTTTTTTTAATTATCATTTTTCTTTTGTTCATTGGCAGAAGGGGAATAAAATGCTTTGTGACGTAATTAAGTCGCTAGTTTCAGAAAATACATAATACGTTGTTTTTTTGCTTCTATCCTCAATTTATTTGTAAGCGATAGTGTCTTCTTAAAAGAGTGCAGTTTATTTAAGTGTGTCTTTCACAATGGATAGATTGTAATATCTCTTCTAGAATGGGTTGACAAGAAATGGATAAGATATCCGGAATAAATTTTTAAGATCCCAATAATTGTCTACGTGTTTTCACGAAGTGGGAACATTTTTTTCTGACATGCTATATCTTATTATTTATTCAAAGTGAGATAATAATAATAATAAATAAAAATATAAAATAATATTTGAAAATCTAATTTAATTTTCCTATTATTTGTTTTTTTAAACATCGTTTCCATCAATATAACTTTATTACAGAACCGCATGTTGTAAAATACATACGCTCATTACGTTAAAGTATAGGGTAAATGATTTCTTCTTGTCATCACCAAGAATAATTTCATATCAAATCTTGAATATCATTAAAAATATAATAATACAAAAACAAAAAATTATGTTCACAGCTTTATATAATTTCGGTATAATTCTTTCAAAAATTAGACATTCATTTAATTCTTTTATTTGATTTTATTGATGCTACTTTTGATCTTTCATAAAAATATTAATTTTTTTTTTTTGCAATATAATATTTGATGCCCAGTGTATAAAAACCAACAACTTAAGTCTTATTTAAGCTTTCTCAGGTGAACACGTTTCTAAGAGTATATCGTCTTTTTATGAAAGAGAGCAACAGCTTTATGAATTGTATTTCAGTTCTATGTTGTAGCTTTTCAAACTCTAGACACTTAGCCTGAAGTCATTCACCACGGCAGATATATAACAACGCCAGGGTGCATAACTGAAAGAGTGTTACACTGCTCTACTGAAGTGTTATTGCAATTTGGAAAGATAATTTTTGGGGATTTATAACAGGAGATTTCCACTGTCTACCTCGAATGCAATGAAGAGAACTTCAGGACTATAGATTTACCTAACTCCAGGCACCCATGCAATCCTAATGTATACAGAACTTTCAGATTGACTTCGATTATATTCATATTAAACTCTCGCAATTAAGGATTTTAACATCTATCCCATCAGGTTGCTACTAGTCCACAAGTAATTTTATGTTAAGAACATAGGTTCTAAATTGCTATAAAATAATTTTCATACAATAATCTAAAAAACGTTGATATTCTTTTAAAGGTGTTCTATAACAAATTCAAAATAAATTTTCATTGATGACTAAGCTTACAATCACATGCTAATGTGGTATATTTAGGATACAATGTTAAGAATAATGGGTGAAATTGTTGACGAAATACTTCTTTTTACATGTCTATATAGTTCAATAAAAATATCTTCTGTTAAATGTAGTTGCTTGAAAAAACGAATTATTTGTTATTAAGTAAAGTAAATTTAAGAAAAATCATTTAAGTATATGCAATTATATTTTAATAAAAAACGCAATTTGTTTTTTCAAGCTACAACATTTAGCATGAAATATATTTTACGGAACAACATAAACGTATAAAATGACGTATATGTTTAGCTAACTCACCTAACATTCTTAACATTGTATTCTAAATATATCACATTAGCATGTGATTCTAGGCTCAGTCAGCAATAGAATTTGGGATTGCAAGTTCTCCAAAGAATATGTTGTTCTGTTTTATTGACGTATTGATTTTAGATGATTTGCGCAACTCATTTAACTGCTACAAAGTTTCGTTGTTTGATTAATTGAATCATAGATCAAATGGATGGGGAACTGGTTCGTAAATTAAAAGTTCAAAGTGCCGTGAAACACTAGTAATTCTTAAACTATTTCCTTACCAAACGACCAAGTTTCTCGAAATTAATGAAATTTCCCCAGACTTCGTTCAGAGTCAAATTCATTAAAGCCGAACTTTCTACTCTGAAATCTTTTTCTACTATTTTATTTCACTTTGAAAGTTTTCTCTCGCTTTTTTCTTGCTAGATATTTTTAGTTTTCTAAAAAAAAATCTGCAAATTTAAGAATATGATGGTGAAAAGATTTTTTTTCTTTTTATTATCTAATTGTTCTTTTCACACATTCTTCAGAATACTAAAGAATAACAAATATCCACTTGAAAGAACTGTTTTGTTTTAATTATTGTTTCTGTTTCTTCACTTTAATTCCTCTTTCAACTACAGCGTTGCCAAATACGCTAAGAAAAAGAAAGAATTTTTTTTTTAGATATACGTCTCGATTCTTACCAGTTTCCTTATTTATCAAACCAAACACTACCGAGAATTTGCATTTAATGGAAAAGCAGTGCTTTTGGTAGTGGATGGAAGGGAAAAGGGAAGGAGTTACGTAGGATTTTGGCGGGAAGTCTCTCTCTTGTGGGAGTAATGAGAGGAAAGGGAGTGTTTGTAAGAAATCTGGGGGTGGAGAGACATACTCAGAAAGAGAGAAGGGGGGAACACATTCCACAAGAACAATTCTTCAGCGAACTAACAGAAAAATATTTGCTTAGGGAGCAGGTTCAGAGGTATTAGGTAGGAAATGAGAGCTTATTCAGTTTGTTCCCTTAAAAAAAGCAATCGAAAAACATTATTGCCGAAAATCTTTCTCTTCTTTTCTTTATCGTTGATGCTTTTTTTTATTATTGCGCATTTTAAATGGTGGGGTATTCTTAAATTTCTTGTTACATTGTGCTTCAGTAAGTGTAATATAATATATAAAAGTTATAGATAATCTCGAGCATTTTATTTTATATTATCTTTTATAGTTTGGAGATAAAGAAAAAAAATCCGAGTTATGAGTTTAATGCGTCGATATTTGTTTTCTTACTTGGGCAATATGTTTGCATTGTTTCATTGTTTGCAAAATTCATAAAATAATTTAAATTATAAGTTATTTCACTTAAATTAGGAATGAAATCTGCAGATTTCTGGTCTGATGGTTTCTGATAAAATTTACAACAAATTACAGACAATATATATATAAAAATGACATAAAATATTTTTCATAGTAAATTTTAAATTTCAAATGACATAAGAATAATAATAAAAAACTGAAATTCTTTCATGAATTTCAATTTATCATGTGCGAACATACTTACCTGAACGAATATATATCATACTGTAACAAATTAAAATAGCTCAAGACCCCTAAACTCAATAACCCAATTTTCCTTTTTTAGCAATATAAATTTTGAAATTCACGCCATTGCAACTGTCTTCAGAATTTATTTACAAGTTTTTTTAATTTGAAATATCCATTGAAATTTTATAAAAATGGCTTTCCAAGTTTTGTTTAATCTTTCAAAACTTTATCTCAGTGAAATGTTTTCTCATTAACTTTAATCAAAGTTTTCAAAGTTATTATTTTAAATTTTAGAATGCATAAAGCATTTTATTAATTAATGGATTAATTCAATAAACTCTCTAAACAAGATAGGAAATAGCTCCTTTCATGAAAGATTTCTAATCAAAATTGTGAAATAAACTAATTAACGAGGAAAGCAAAAAAAAAAGCTTTCTTTCCGTAAAGATCATTTGCAAGAACTTTGAAATTCTTAAAAATACAAGTCAGAAAATAGCTGCAATAAATTCAAAAATATTTGTTGAAAGCTATCATTAAAATCATGTCTGCAATACTTTAATAAAGAATAGCAGTTGTTTGCTGTAGAATCCATCAATAAAAAATAAAGTAAGGTAATCCAATTAGCTAAATTAATGATAGAAAATAAATTACACATTTCAAAAATTTTCGTAAGTATTTGCTTTCTGAATAATCATTATGTTAAATTTTAAATAAATCAGACATTTTTTCTTTTATTTAAAACTTTTAAGCTTTTTTTATCAGATTGAAGACTAATTAAAAAGTCACCGGATATTAATCAATAATATCTATTATTTATTGAACGCGCAGTACATCCAAATGCCAAGTTAGAATAAGCGATTTTCAAAAATTTAAATTCCAAAGGTAAATGTTGTTATGAGTGCTATAAAAATTCTAAATTCATTCTGTAACACAATAACATTGCACAGGTTGGTTCCAGGATTATTTTAATTTTTGAAATTGTTAAAATAGTTGCAGTGAAATCTCCGAATTAATTTTTACCAACTCAAATTATTATTTGAATAATGTTATAATAAAATCTCCCATACACTAATTTAGTCTGAGTCGATGGAGCACGAGCACGAACAATCAGTGCCTTGCAATGGTATTAAAAGCTAGTTTATTCCAGTTTTAATTTTAGAATTTTTTTTAAATATTATGATACATTATGTTGAAGCACGAAATATACTGTTATTAACACAAAAAGACGAAGAAAAACGGGATAGTTTAAATTTAAATTTATTTTATTTCTTTCATTATTTTATTTGATAAATAAATAATGACAGTTTTTTAGAGTTAAAAGCATCTTCTGCTTTATTATTAATATATAATTGTAAATTAGAATAATATTTAATTATATTAAAATATCATTTATTTCCGAATTATAATTATTCAACATAGCTTTTACCATCATAGTGATTTTTTATGTAATGCATGTGCATACAAATAAGTCACTAATTAGAATTGAATAATCAGAAAACTTATTTTTTTGTAAAATTATAATTGACAAAAAAAAATCATGAAATGTTATAAAACAATTGTATGATAAATACAGTTAAAAAAATTAATTGTAAGTGTTCATAATTTGTAGCAAAAAAGTATTCAAAATCTCGAAGATTAATTAGAAATATGATAAAAAAATCTTTGGCAATCGAAAAAAAGGAATGAAAATTGAATAATAATTTAACTCAATTGAATATATCATAATAAAAAGGTTATAATCTAACAATAATAAAAAAAGAAATGTTTTAATTAAAGACTCCATTTTCTCTTTACTTAATTATACCAATACGGAATAAAATAAAAAACTACTCTATTTTTTTTTAGGAAACATAATTCTAACAGTGAGTAAATATTTACATAAGCATCTTTCTAAAATTATAGTACTTCTCATTGACTCACATTAGCTAATTATCTCTTGTTTTATTAAATAATATGTTAAGTGCTCGTTCAAATCATTCTTTCTTGTGGTGGTAAAAAAAAATTTTCACTTGACTAGCATAAGAAATATTTTAATTAATTTGCTTTCGTTTTTTCTGCTTAAAACATTCGAAACATTATCTCCATTTTTTTTATTATTTAAAAAAAGAAACGATTAGCGCTTTTGAATCAATAGAAAGATTAAAATCACTGTGTGTAATAAAACTTTTTATGATTGGTTACATGAGAAATGATATTTTTTTATTTCGTCTGAATTACAATGATTTCTTCAAGGATTTATAAAAACGAGTAAATACCCAATTAATATTTGGTGGAGAAATTTTTCGCTAGAGAGATTTTCGGTGGAGGAAGTTTTTGAATGTAATATAATAGTCGTACAAAAATTATTTAAGTATAAATCTGATTCGTTAAGAACGAGAATAAAAATTCATATTTGTAAGCACAAAATAAAGTTTATTTCTCTGAAAAAAGCATTGTTTCTTAAATTTTCTTGTAAACACGTTTTAAAGTGTTTATTTATGGTAAATATAATATTTATGTAAAATATGTTAATGTTTCAATATTTATACTAATACCATTAAACATTAATTAATTAATAAACCATGGTAAATTTTCTTTTACAAATTTGAATTTTTTTGTAATATGATTAATGTACCACAAAATTTCTTTGGATTTGATAATTATTTGATGAATATGAACTTTCTATGGGTAAATTTTTATTTAATTCTAGTATATATATGGGCAAAATTTATATAATTCCATCATTTGTTAAGACAGCTTTAAATTCAATTAAGACACATCAAAAGTTGAATTTTTTAATATAATGTATTTAAAAGTACTAATCAATATTTATAAATAGTACAAAAAAAATGCTTCGTAAAACAATTTAAACTCACTAAATTCCCTTAATAATTTAATCATTTACAGTAAAATGAATTATTAGTTATATTAAGGTGATCACAATATGATAGAGTCAGTAAAAATTATATATAAGCTATTTTATGGTTTGAATTAAGAAATATTAATAATTCACTTTTAAATGAAGTCATGAATAAATATTTGTTGACTTCAATGCATTTAGAAGATTATAATGTAACATTACCAGTCAAAATAAATCCGAAATTCTCCGAATCAACATCCTATTTGACAAAGACAAACAGATTAGTGTTAAACAAACACTTCTTCAGTGAAAATTCTCGTATGTCCCGATACAATTAAGTGTGAAAATACATTACGTACATAAAATACAAAAATTTGGCACCTTTTTCATGGAATCGCACAGCTTATTGCTCTGTGTCCAGCTAACAAAAGTTTTAAGACAACAACAAATGAGCGATTTTTATCTTAAAAGCAAAGTCTGTTAGACACGGATAAGAAGGGTTTGACAATTTTAATGCGCGTTCTGCTTTGATCATTCTTTCGGGTTTTTGGCAGCGAGTGCGCGCTAATTCCTTTTTACGATGAGGGAAAAGAGTTTAATTAAGCACAGTTTCTCTTTTTATTTCATTTAAAACTAATCAGTCGCCCGTAAAGATCAAAAGAAGAACTCATTATTCGGTTAGTATTATAAAGGTATATACACCTCCATTTCTTTTTTTTTATTAAAATTTTTACGTAATGTTACTAGTTTTTATCTGACAGGCCATCTAGTAATTTGATAAACTTAATTTTAAAAATACTCTTTAAATAAAAAAGAATTGTTTTTATTTAATGTGTTTTTTGCAATTTTTTATTCTAATAGACCAATCTTTGAAATGCATAATTTGATAATGTGATAGCATGTCTTTAAAAATGGATATTTATAATTTTTTTTTTGTACTTCAATTTTGTACATATGATTGTTAATTATTACCTAAATACCTGTTAATTAAGTTATACCTATGGAAATAATCTCTAATCAAATTATTATAACACATCATTTGATTATATAGCATATATAACCAGGAGTTTCCTAGCTTCTCTAACTCTTTACCAAAGAGATAATTTGGTAAGTTTTATATCAAATATATAAGCTCCTTTTCTTTCATTGCTAATAGGGATGCGAAATTATATATTAATGTGAAGTAAGTAAAAGATAAATACTATTTTATTCCAAATTATTTAAAAAATATTTATTGTTATTATTATTTGTTTTTTCATGAATCACTGATTTTATATATATTTCTATTAATTGCTGCAATCAATTTCAGAACGTTTGATTAAAGACAAAGAATGTAGGACCTTACGGTAAGGACCGATAAGGCCTTACAAAAAACTAGTATTGCACAAATATTTTTGAAAAATTATTGATTATTATGAATTATTGATATTTATGAAAAATTATTAGTTAATTTTCTTTAATAGTGTGATTCCTGTCCTAATTTAAACATATTATATTGAGTAGTGATCATTATATAATACTATCTCGTTGACAGTTGAACAATACTGAGGGAACAATACTACTCTACATTTTCTCTAATACGGCATTCAAATCAGCGGAAATCACCTTTAAAAGTACCCTTGGGAGATATTGTTTCCCTTTTCTTTTTCTTCTTATGCCTGTACTGCATCAGGCAGTGGAATCAGTTAAGATAAACCTTCCGGCCATAATCAAGTGTCCCCGAGATAAAAAAAAATGAATTAAAATATGGCGCTTAACTGAAAATAACCTCTATATATAAAAACGAATAAATATATAGCGACTGCAATTGGAATAAAAATAATCAAATCTAAACATTAACTGTCTAAATAAATTAGGCTAAATTTTTTTCCGTTTGCCAGGAACATGGTCTAGTACTTGTCATAAAAAGATTGAAGGAATTAAATAAATAATTTTTATTTAAAAACTAAATTCTGTAAGACTGCAAAAGAAAGATGTTACAATTTTCTGGTTTCCAATTGCCCATTATGCTTTGATGGTTCGATATATATATATATAAATTGTCATTTTGCTCTGATTGTTCTTTTATGATTTTTACAGCGGGGATGCTTAGGAAATGATGTGTTTAATTACGCATGATTTTTTTTTTATTTTAAATAAAACTAAATGTAATTTGTAACTAAATGTAAATTTTTTAAACCAAAATGTAACTAAATGTAAATTTTCTAAAACAAAATGGAACTATTTTCTTCATAAAGTTAGATAATTGTTTCTTGATAGAGTTATTGAATTTTGTGGTATTCCTGTAACTATTCAATATGGTATTTCTTGGGGGGCTCCGATTTCGCGAAATCGCTTTTCTGCACCAAATGTAATAGCCAAAACCACACCGACTATTTTGTTTCTTTGGAAAGGGCGAAAACCCAAATAAACAAGCGGAACCCTAAAGTGCAGAAGTCCTTTTCTTTTATGTTATCATCAAGTGCTTCATAAGTTTCTAGGATTATTGAACATTGGTATCTTTATTCATGTTCACTCATTCGTGAGAGAATCTCAATTTTTTTTTATTTCGTAATATTTTCAAGTTTTGTTTCTTAATATTCAAGAGCTAAAACTCCTCTCAAACTGATATGGGAAAAATACACTAAAAGCTTCGTAGTTACAAGTCTTAAAAATCTTTTGGAGAAGTTTAAAATGTTTCCGGAATTTACCAAGGAGCAAAATGAATAATTCACACTGAAAAATTGTACTTCCGCATAAAACAACCACGGAAGAAAGCTGCCTGATGTGATAGAAGTTCTAAGGAGCATCAGGAAACCAAATTCGATATAAAACTCTCTCTCATTTATGTCAAATATCAGGATAGCATTAACAACAGAAGATGTTTTAAAGAAAAGAAAGCATTTCAGTTTCGATTTACATGAAATATTGAAAAAGATGATGAATCTTAGAACACAGATGCTATTACGGTTCTACTTTTGTATGTTTCCTGCTTCAATTTCTCTCCAGGAAATTTTCTCGGCTCCCGAGAAAAATTCCGGAAATCGAGTTGAAAGGATTGAAGATTCATCTTTTTTATTTTTTGGAATTGACCGACAAAATGCGAAACAGCCTTTTCTTCCAACAACGAGAAATCCCTGTTGATTTGTGAGTGGATGTTTATCGACGATACAAATCACATCTCCCTCAGACTAAATAAGCCCTTTAACAGCCATTTTCAAGATTTATGAGCCAATGCTTTGAATGTTTTCCTTAACTGTATCAAAAATGAGCATCTTATTTTGATGCACTGCGATTTTTTTTAAATTCCTGTTTTTATTTTACTCACTGGCAGCAAGGGGAATGAAATGCTTTGTGACGTAATTAAGTCGCCATTTCCAGAAAACACGTTATACGGTATATTTTTTATTTTTGTTTCTATCCTCAATTTATTTGTAAATGATAGTGTCTTTTTAAGAGTGCAGTTTATTTAAGTGGGTACTTTCACAATGGATAGATTGTAATATTTCTTCTAGAATGGCTTGATAATAAATGGGTAAAAAATCCGCAATAAATATTTAAGATCCCAGTAATTGTCTACGTGATTTCAGAAAACTGGAATTTTTTTTAATATGCCTTATCTTTTTTTTGTTCAAAATTAAATAATAATAATAAATGAAAATAAATAATAATCTGACATAATATTTAAAAGTCTAATTTAAATTTCCTAGTATTGGTTTTTTATAACATCATTTACTACATTATTACAGAGATGTATCTTGAAAAATATATACACTCACTACCTTAAAATATTAGGTAGTAAATGATTTCTTCTTTTCATCATCAAGAATATCTTTATATCAAAACTTGAATATCAATAAAAATGTATTAAAAACACAAAAGTGAAAAAAAATTATATTCACTGCTTTATCTAATTTCGATATAAATAGCTCATTCTTTCAAAAATTAGTGATTTTTTCATTTGATTTTATTGATGTTATTTTTATCCTTCATAAGGATATTTATTTTTATTTGAAATATATTTTCCAATATAATATAACTTAAGTCTCCATCTAACTTTCTCACGCTAATGCATTTCTAACAGTATGCAGTCTTTTCCATAAAAGAGAGTAAATGAAAATCAGTTCTAAATTGTAGATTTTTAAAAGGCTAGACATTTTCTCTGATGTCCTTCTGTATGTGATAACAGCGCATAAGGGTGCATAAGTGAAAGATGGTTACATCACTCTGCTTAGGAGTGTTATCACAATTTGGAAACATAATTCTTAGTATTTGTACTTAGATGTTCTCCACTATGTTCTTCGAACCCAATGGCGATAAATTCAGGCCTATAGATTTATCTAGCTCTAGGCTCCGTTGCAACCCCAATGTAACATATACAGAAATTTTAGGCTGATTTCCCTGGCCTAACTAACTGACTTCCTAATAAATTCTCATAATTCGGAATTTTGACATCGATTCATTAGGTTGCTACTAACCCACAAGTAATTTTATGTTAATAATATAAGTTCTAAATTGCAATGAAATAATTTTGACACAATAATCTATCGTTTAAAAACGTTTATTTTAGTTTTAAGGGGTTCCATAACAAATTTAAAACGAATTTCAATTGTTCAATCACATGCTATTGTCATATATTTAGAAGAAAATGTTAAGAATACTAGATGAGCTACTTAAAGAAATACGTCTTTTATACGTTTGTGGTTTTCGATAAAAATATTTTGTGTTAAATGCTGTAGCTTGAAAAAAAATTGCCTTTATTTATTAAATTATAAGTGCCCATAATTCATATTTTAATTAAAAAAAGCAATTTGTTTTTGTTTTTTTTCAAGCTACAACATTTAATACAAAATATTTTTATTGAACAACACAAAAGTATAAAAAGATGTATTTGTTTTGCTAACTCACCCAATATTCTTATCATTGTCTTCTGAATATATCACATTCGCCTGTGATCCTACGCTTACACAGCAATAGAATTAAGGATTGCGAGTTCGGAAAAGATTGTGTTGCTTTGTTTTATTGGCGTATTGATTTTAGATAATTTGCGCAACTCATTTAGCTGCTACAAAGTTCCGTTGTTTGATTAAGCGAATCATAGATCAACTGGATGGGGAACTGGGTCGTAAATCGAAAGTTAAACAGTGCCTAAAACACTTGGAATTCTTAAACTATTTCCTCATCAAAGCCCGACTTTCTCGAAATTAGTGAAATTTCCTCCGACTTCGTTTGGAGTCAAATTCATTAAAGCCAAACTTTCTACTCCAAAATCTTTTTCTATTATTTTTTGTTTCCCTTCGAAAGTTTTCTCTGTCTTTTTGTTCAAAGATATTTTTACTTAAAAAATATATATATATATATATATATATAAAATAAAAAAAAAAAAATAAAAAAACCAGAAAATTTTAGAATTTGAATAGCAAAAAGATTTTTTTATTATCTGATTCTTCTTTTCCCGCATTCTTCAGAAAATTAAAGAATAACAAAGATCCTCTTCAAATAACTGTTTTGTTTTAATTATTGTTATTGTTCCTTCACTTTAATTCCTCCTATAACTGCAGCGTTGCCTAATACGCTGAGAAAAAGAAAGAAAAATCTCATACATGCTTTTTTTTAGATATATGTCTCAATTCTAACCAAGTTTCCTTATTTATCAAGCCAAACACTACCGAGAATTTGCATTTAGTGGAAAAAGCAATGCTTCTGGTAGTGGATGGAAGGGAAGAGAGTGGAAATTACGTAGGATTTCGGCGGGAAATTTCTGTCTTGTGGGAGTAATGAGAGGAAAGGGAGTGTTTGTAAATAATCTGGGTTGTGGGGAGCTATTGAGAAAGAGAGGACACATTCTACAAGAGCAATTCTTCAACGAAGTAAGAGAAAAACATTTGCTTAGGGAGCAGGTTCAGAGGTATTCAGTAGGAAATGTGAGCTTATTCAGTTGGATCCTTTAAAAAAGCAATCAAAAAACTTTATTGCCGTAAATCTTTCTCTTCTTTTCTTCTTGCTCCGATGCCAGTTTTATTATTGTGCATTTTAAATGGTGAAAGTCGATTTCAAGAAGTACGTGAATTTGTTTATTTTTGCTTGTACACAAATGTACATTTTCAAAAAAGATTGTTTGAATATTAGTTTAAAGTTTTTAAAGTTAAAGTTGATTAAGTGGTATTCTTAAAATTCGTCTCATATTGTTTTCGTGTTATATATAAATTCTCAAGAAGATTATTTTGTTTTTGCTTTTTTCTGGAAATAATAAAAAAATCATTATAATGAGTTTAATGTATTCGTTCTTTTTTTTCATGGAGATTGTTTTTACATGCAAAATTCTTAAAATAACTAAAATTACATGTAATTTCCCTTAAATTAGGAATAAAGTATGCAGATATTTTTAGTCTGATTTTTTTGGTTTTTTTTTAATCTACAACAAATTACAGAAAAATGTATATGAAAATTGAACAAAATATGTTAAATATATTTCATAGTGAATTTTAAATTTAAGCAGTAATTATAAAAAACAGAAATACTTCACCAATTTCATATTATTATGTATGAACATGTTTTACAGAACGATTACATCGGAGAGTATACCATTGTTACATAACACAAAAAATTTAGAAATTGATAGGAATACTATAAGAACGGGTTCCTTTTACTTGGCCTATCACTTTTGCTTCTATTTCATCATAAAATCTTTATGAGATTTAGTTAATTACTGATATCCCTATCAAGAATTCAAACTTTTCTCCTTCCCAGAAATTATTAAGTTGCATCAAAATGGGTTTTTTTTTTGTTTCGTATGACCTCCTTTCTTAACATAATTGGATTGTAAAAGTCACTAATGGAAAGTTAGCAATATAAATTTCGAAATTCACACATTGTAAAAATAAACTTGTTCATAATTTATCTGCAAGTATTTTTTATTTAGGATATCCATTCAAATTTTATAAAAATACTAAGTTTTGTTTAAGCTTACGTACTTCATCTGCGTAAAAAGTTTTCTTATTAACTTTAAACAAAATTTTCAAAGTACATACTTTAAGTTTCAAAATGCATAAAGCATTCTATTAATAAATAGATTAATTCAATTCACTCTCTAAACAAGAGAGAAAATAGCTCTTTTCATGAAAGATTTATAATCAAAATTGTGAAATAAACTAATTAACGAGCAAAATAAACAAAAACGCTTTCGTTACGTAAAGATCATTTGAAAGGACTTTAAGAATTCTTAAAAGTACATGTCTGAAAATAGCTGCAATAAATTCAAAAGATTTGTTGAAAGCTATCATTAAAATGTAATTAATTTTTTTAAAGCAACAACTGAGAGAGATGGAATAATAAAAAAAATAAACGATTCTTTCCATTTGGCTGCAAACTTTACTTAAGGCATAAATAGCGGACAAAGAAACCTGCCTGCAATACTTTAATGCAGAATGTCAGTTGTTTTCTGTAGAATCCATTAATAAAAAATAAATATAATCCAATTCGCTAAATGAATGAAAGAAAATGAATAGAACATTTCAAGAATTTTCGTAAGTATTTGCTTTCAGAATAATATGTTAAATTTTAAATAAATCAAACATTTTTTTTTTATTTTATACAAACCATTTAAGCTTTTTTTCAGATTCAAGATTAATTAAAAGGTCACCGGATATTTATCAATATCGTCTATTATCTATTGAACGCGCAGTTCATCCTAATGCGAAGTTGGAATAAGCGCTTTTCAAAATTTAAAATTCCAAAGTTAAATGTGTTACGAGCGTTATAGAAATTTAAATTCGCACTATAACGACATTGCACATATTGACTTGCTCCAGGATAATTTTATTTTGGAAATAGTTGCTGTTAAAGTCTCCCGACTATTTTTACCAACTCCAATTTTCATTTCAATAATTTTATAATAAAATAGCTCTGCACATTATTTTAGTCTGGACAGCTGATAATCAATTAGTATGGCATTATTTAATTATATTAGAATAGCATCAATTAGTATGGCATTATTTGATTATATTAGCATAGCATCAGTTACATTAGCAATTTAATTATATCTCATTCTACATAGATCTTACCTTCGTAAAAATTATTTTCAAGAAGAAACAATATATAATTAAGTCAATAATTGGGATTGAATAATCAGAAAACTTATTTTTTATAGAATTTTAATTCACAATGAAAGAATGCAAGATAATTAAACAATTGTTGGATAAATATGTTTAAATATTAAATGTAAGAGTTCATAGTTTGTAGCAAAAAAGTATTAAATATCTCGGAGATTAATTAAGAAAGACAAAAAAACTTTGGCAATCAAAAAATAATAATAAATAAATGTAAATTCAATAATAATTTAACTAAATCCAATATAATATACTAAAAAAGTTATATAATCCAAAAGTAATAAAAAAAGAAAATTTTAAATTAAATACTCCATGTTCTCTTTACTTAATTCTACCAATACAGAATTAAAAAAAGTACTCTATTTTTTTCTTCGTTTTTTTTTTTAAGAATGACAATTCTAACCGTGAGTAAATATTTCCATACGCATCTTTCTAAAATTAAAATACTTCTCATTGACTAACATTATCTAATTATCTCTTGTTTCATTAAATACTATGTTAAGTGCTCGTTCAAATCGTTCTTTCTAGTGGATGTGGTAAAAAAAAAACGTTACAGGGAGTTTTCACTTCAAAAGCATAAGCAATATTTTAATTAATTTTCTTGTATTTTTTTTTTTTTTTTTTTTTTCTGTTTAAAACATTGAAAATATTATCTCCATTTCTTTTATATTTTATTTTAAAAAAAAAAAAAACAATTAACGCTTTTGAATCAATGGAAAGATTAAAATCACTGGGTGTAATAAAACTTTGCCTGATTGCTGACATGAGAAATTAAATTTTTTAATTTTTTTAAAAAACGAATAAATACCCAATTAATATTTGGCAGAGAGATTTTCGGCGGAGGAATTTTTGAATGCGATATAATAGTCTTATAAAAAAAATTTAAATATAAATCTGATTCGTTAAGAACATGAATAGAAATTCATATTTGTACGCTCTAAATAAAGTTTATTTCTCTGAAAAAAGCATTGCTTTTAAAATTTTCTTGTAAACACTTTTTAAAACTTTTTATTTATGGTAAATATAATTTTGAAGCAAAATATATTCATGTTTCAATCCTTATACTGATACTATTAAACATTAATTAATAGATAAACCATGGTGATTTTTCATTCACAAATTTGAACTTTATGTTTTTAATATGATTAGCGTACCTCAAAGGTTTTTGTGTTTGAGAATTATTTTATAAATATGAACTTTGTATGGGAAAATTTTTATTTAACTCTAATATATATATATATGGACAAAATTTATATAATTCCTTCATTTGAAATAATATCTTTTAATTCAATTAAGGCACAACAATTGTAATATATAATATAATACATTTAAAATACGGAATATAATACCTTTAAAAGTACCAGTTAGTAATCATAATTCACAAGAAAAAATGCTTTGTAGAAATTTAAACTCAAAAAGTTGGTGAATAATTTAATCACTGTAAACTAATTTTTTTGTTTAATTAAGATCATATCAATAATCACAATATGATAGAGTCATTAAAAAAATTTATATAAGCTATAATATAGTTTAAATTAAGAAATATTAATAATTTTTTCAGGAAACAATGAATTTTAAAAGAAGTCATGAATAAATATTTTTAGACTTCAATGCATTTAGAAGATTTAAAACCAAACATTACCAGCCAAAATAAATTTATCCGCAAAAACATTCTATTTGACAAAGAAAAAAATATTAGCGTTAAACCAGCACTTCTTCAGTGCACTTTTTCTTATGTCTCTATAAAATGAAATGTGAAAATACATTTTTAAATTACATTACTTGCATAAAATACAAAAATTTGGCACCTTTTTGATGGAATCGTATAGCCTTTTGCTGGTTGTCCGCCTAACAAAAGATTTAAGACAACAACAAATTATCTATTTTTATCACAAAAACAAATTCAGTTAGACTCGGAAAGAAAGGTTTGACAATTTTAATACGCATTTTGCTTTGATCATTCTTTCAGGTTTTTAACAGTGAGTGCCCACTAATTTCTTTTTACGATGAGGAAAAAGAGTTTAATTAAACGCATTTTCTCTTTTTGTTTAATTTAAAGTTAATCAGTCGCCCGTGAAGATCAAAAGAAGAACTCATTATTCGGTTAATATTATAAAGCTATGTATACCTTCATTTCTTTCTTATTATTAACATTTTTAAGAAATGTTAATAGTTTTAATCTGTCAGGACATCAAGTAACTTGATAAATTTAATTTTAGAAATACTCTTTAAATAAATAAGAGTGTTTTTTAATGTTAGGTGTTTTGGAATTTTTTTCTAATCTGTCAAATTGTACATTTTAAGAAGTACACGCGATTTAGAAATAAAACGGACATTTTTATTACTAAGATATTAGGGTAGATTTATTTTTCTTATTTATTAAACCAAATTTTTGATAGTTGCAATTCAAATGGTTATGTTTAGTAATTGGTAGTAGCAATTTAAAGTCATTCTGTTTCTGAGGAATAGAACAGCTTAAAAAATAACTTCAACCTTTAAAAACTTTTAAACTAATATTGATTCAATTGCAAAAATGGTTTTTCAGTTGATCTAACCTTTGTTTTAGCCAGAGTCAACAATCTGATGCATTGCAAGCATCAGATTGTAAATATAAAACTAATTAATATCTAGCGACTGCAATTGCAATAAAAAGATTCAAATGTAAACGTTAACTGTCACGTTAACTGTGTTTGTTATAAAAAGATCGGAGGAGTTAAATAAATATTTCTTCTTATTTATTTTTCAAGTCGTTTTCAAGGGAAGTGTAAAAATGCATGTCTCGGCACCTTTTTACTGAATCCGTCCTTCCCGTTCGCTGTCTGTCCAGCCAACAAAGAGATTTCAGCATGTACAACAGCGAATTAGCAATTTTTATTTCAAAATTAAATTCTGTAAGAGTGCAAAAGAAAGATGGGGTAATTTTCTGGTTTCCAAATGCCCATTTTGCTTTGATCGTTTTTTTTCGTTTGTTTAGAAATGAAGTGTTTAATTAGGCATTGTTTATTTTTTTACTTTAACATAAATATATCAGCATCCCGTAATGATCGAAAAAAAAAACATTATTTAGTTAATATTATAAAGATATTTAAGTATATTGTTTTTACTTTTCTACTTTTTTTGCTAAATGTTACCAGATTAATTCTGCCAGGACTAGTAAAAATTTTAAATGAATTAACGAGTTTATTTTTAATTTAATTAGACTGGGTTTAATTAGACAAGTATTTTACCTTTTACATAATACATAATACATTTACCTGTTACATATATCATTTGAGAATTAAAGTTATTAATTTTTTCTAGAGAGTAATATTTCGCAAATTTTTGCTATTAATTATTTTCTTTTTTTAAAAAAAGGAAATGACAGATGTTATTAATTGCATATTAGTCATGCTAAAGTAAGTCTATTATCTAGTAAATTATTTGAAAAAAAAATGAATTTACATTTTTCTTAGAGTTTTTTAAATTTAACGTCTTGCATATAATTCTTATTTAACTGCGATAATTTATTAAAAAGTAAAAACAGTACGTCAAATACACTAGATATGCTCAAGGCTCAATCCACTCTAATTAGCCTTTTTTACTTGACCGTGTTTAAGAATTTTCTTTTACTTATCGATAATTTTATACTCTATATCTATATAATAATTATAAGCCAATATTATTTTTTTATTCACATCAGTTTTATGATAGTGGTCATCGCATTTCTGTGGCTTTGGTAGTAATTATTTCATTATTTAATATCTGGCAAATCCTTGAAGCCTATCACAACATTATAATATTAAGTTATAATAAGGTAAAAGTTTTCAGTTCACATTTCATTTCTAAAAATCTTTCTTTGTAAAAAATTTGAAAATAGAAGTTTTGCTTTGAAATCCTTTGGAGGACGCTCAGTGGAGAAAAAGTATTTCATAAAAAAATCTATTGTTGTTTTAGGAAGTAATCTCTTAGTTAAACGTTTCCTAAGTTTGGCAGTCCCATTCATTTTTTTCTAATAGGCTTTAGAAATTGAAAATTCCTATGTTCAAAACAATGTCCGATTTGGAGATAATTATCTATTATCTCTATGCACTTAACTGAAAATCTGAAAATTTCACACTCTAAAGTATGTTTCTGCTGTTTAAATTTTCAATTCTCAGTGAATAAATGTTTTGCAACGCTGCTTTGAATAATCCTTTCTTTTTCCTAAAATTGAACTTGTACAGATGATTTTCGGATTACTGGATTAAAGACAGTAGTTTCGGACAATGTCGCATAAACTGTGAAAAGAGAGAATCCTCCCTCGGCATACTTCAAAATTACCAAAAAAGCAAAGTATGGTTTTTTAAAAAAGTGCTAAAGAAGTAGTATGATGTCATGGATACTTTGCCTCGATGGACTCATTTGTAATTGCAGAATAGGATGAGTAAACGGAAATCGATGAGGGAACTGAAGTAAAAATGAAAATTGCACTCTTACTCATGCTAAAAAAATGCATAAAAGCAAATAAAAAATGTTCTCTAACTTATGATCTCCCAGTTCAAAAAGAGATACCCGATAGGTACGTGTCTAAGCAACTGTCATTGGGCTTTCTTGAAGTAATGGCAATATCTGCATAATGATAATGCCTCCCTTTCATGAATAATAATATATCCCCCTCATTAATATCACCATTATAAATCTAAACATTATAAAATTCCATGTTTCCCCCAATTGGATACTTTAAAAAAATTGTTTTTTTTTTTTAAATCATATTAGCCATTAACCCTCCTAATAAATTTTGTGTTATTCCTATTCCAAGATAAAAACAAATATATTTATATGTAATGGGTTACAAATATTTATTTTATATATTTCTTTCTTGTGTATTTCTATTGATATCACGAACCACATGATAAAAAAAAAATTGATAATCTATATTCAAATAGTCGAAATCAAATAATGCTTCATAAGTGATATTTTTCTGAAATCCCATTAAAGGTGTAGGTTTTATAAAGATTTATTATTGAATGGCCTTCTCCGGATTATCGTTGTAAGATCTCCAATATTACATCTCTATTAATATGATGTACGAGGAGACAATATTAATGAATGGCCCTCCGGAAAGACCAGGATCAAGTACTTATTGTTCTCATGGAACAAACTGGGAAAGATGATCAAGAAAGTGTTTATATAAGCACGAATAATGTAGTGCATTACAATAATGATTAATTTTTGTTTTTGCTTTACTAAATGATTGGTTAACAAAATCGTAGATCTAAAATTTAAATTTAAAGAAATCATAATTATAAAATATTTATATTTTTATATTATTAAGTAAATATTAATTTTGTATAAATCAGAAATATTTTTCAGAATTTTATCAGACTACTATTTTGCAAAACTAAATATTTCTTAAAACTTTAATCTTTTAAGTACTGTGGTACCTTTAATTTACTTAAATTAAGGCTTAATTACTTTCAGAAGTAATTAAAGGTGCATAGAGTCAATATCTAAACGTACAAGATGGAATATAGGATTTTTGTATATAAAAATATTTTATTTATCTAAAAGTTTGCAAACATAACAACACGTATCTTTTAAATTTAAAAGACTATTTTATATGGAAGTGACTCATAGGATATAAATTCTAATGTATATAGTTAGCAGCAAAGTTATAAAAACTGAAATGTGATTTTAAATTAGAATCATTATATTTGTCAATAATTAAATTGACCGATAATTGAATTACTTTTCTTCTATTTTGACATTAAGTTAATTTCTGAATTAGTTAAATGGATTTGATAATGTTTAGCAAGATAACTTAATACAGTTTAAACGGATATTCTTATTGTTCTTTCACATTTTTTTCAGATATGTAAATTAAAGAAAATTAAACATAAAATACAAATGCTGAACTGCAGTTAACTGTAACAGTCATATGAAATGAACAATAATAAATATAAATCTATTTATATTCTTATTCTATTTATTAATCTTGTGTATCAATACAATGCATTAATCAGAGCCTGTTTTTTGGTCGGAATTCTTATAATAATATGATTTAACGATAATATAAGATACACTTATAACAAGTGATATGATTTATTGATATGATAAGTATTAACATGATATTGTCTTGGATAAAGGCCTTCGCGTCTCCAAAAAAAGTAAAGATATAAAATAAAAAATAAAAATAAGAGCGTAAGTCATTATTGAAAACAAAGTAATCACTTCGCTCTACAAAAAATTAGTTAAAACTAAATGCTGCTTTTTACGTGATTTTGTTTATGGGAGTTTTAAACTGACAGGAAATATGTGTTGCTAAATCTAACGATTGACCCATATCATGTCATGTAATAAGTATTTCCTTTTAAATTCTCTGACTCTCAAAATATAAACAGATTATTGTTTAATTATCTTAAAAATAGCGCCTAATGATAATATAATGTTTTAAAAGTTTATAAAGTTATGTTAGTTTAAGTTTTAATATCGTTTATTAACCATCACTTAACAGACTGCTCCGTCTGAATTGGGTAGGGCCTTTTGTAGTATTTGAACAATTACTTCCTCATAAAGTTCTAGAATTGTTAAATTTTATTATATTTTTGTCGCTATTGAATTTGAAAATTCTTGTGAGCATTCCGCACATTAGGGTTCCGATTGCGCCAAGTCTCTTTTTAGCGCGAAAAGGAATCTCCAAGACCACAGTACTTTGTAACCGCCGCTATAATTTTGTTTGTTTAGAAGGTTATTTACGAAATCCACATAAACAAGCGCAACCCTAAAGTGCAGAACTCCCGTTCTTTTATATTACAACTAATTGCTTCATAAATTTCTCATGTTATTGAATAGTGGTATACGTTTGTATGCTAAATGGAAATGGAGGGGAGAATCTTAATTTTTTTTTTATTTCATAATATTTTCACTTGTTGTTTCTTGGAATACAAGAGCTAAAACTACTCTCATAGTGATATGGGAAAAATACATTTAAAATTTCATAGTTAAAAGTCTTAAAAATCTCTTCGAGAAATTTAAAATGTTTTGGAGAATTTAACAAGGAGCGAAATGAATAATTCATACATAAAAATTGAACTTCCACATAAAACAACCACGGAAGAAAGCTTTCGGAAATCTTTCTTACGTTGCGGTAGAAGATGTAAGGAACATTATGAAACAAAAACCCCCTCATTTATGCCAAATAAATCACGATAGCAATAGCAACAGAAGGTGTTTAAAAAAACAAGAAACCATTTCATTTTCAATTTCCATGAAATATTGAAAAATATGATGAACCTTAGAACAGAGATGTTATTATAGTTCTACTTTTGTGAGTTTCCTGCTTCATTTTCTCTCCAGGAAATTTTCTCGGCTCCCAAAATATTCCGGAAATCGAGTTGAAAGGATTGAAGATTCATCCTTTTTATTTTTGGAATCGAGCGATAAAATGTGATACAGCTTTTTCTTCCAACAACGAGAAATTCATGTTGATTCGCGAGTGGGTGTTTAGCGGCGACAAAAATCACATTTTCCCTCAGACTAAATAAACCCTTTAATAGCCATTTTAAAGATTTATGAGATAATGCTTCGAATGCTTTTCCTTAACTGTCTTAAAAATGAGCATCTTATTTTAACGCGCTGCGATTTTTTTTTAAATTCCTGTTTTGCTCATTGAGAGAATGGGAATAAAATATTTTGTGACGAAATTAAGTCGTTAGTTCCGGAAAATACATTATACGTGATTTTTTTTTTTTTTTTTTTGCTTCTATATTCAATTTATTTGTAAGTGATAGTGTCTTTTTAAAAGAGTGCAGTTGATTTAAGTGGATCTTTCACAATGGATGGATTGTAACATCTCTTCTAGAATGGGTTGATAATAAATGGACAAGAAACCGGAATACATTTTTAAAATCCTAGTAATTGTCTACGGGATTTCACAAAGCGAGAATTTTTTTAGCATTGCTACCTTATTATTTTTTGAAAAGGAAATAATAATAATAAATGAAAAGAAATAATAATAAAATATAAAAATATTTCTAATTTATAAAAACTGAAATCTTCTCGGCAAATTTCTACTTATCATGTGTGAACATTGGAGAACAGATGAATACACTCAGGAATATAACAATGTTTAATATTGCAAGAAGTATATGAAGCAATTGATTGGAATACTACAAGAATAGCCAAATTCAAAAGCCACATGAATATAGCAATGTTGAATAGATCAAGAACTTCATGAAGAAGGGATTGTTCAAGAATCTTTAAAAGAATATACAAAAGTAAGATAAATGTAGTCGTAAATGAAGAATGAAGTATTCCAAATTCTACAAGAAACGTTATCACATACAATACCCAAAAGAATATATCAAAGTGTGAATATTCTAGGCATAATTGAAGAATAAAGTATTCCAAATTTAACAAGAAACACTATCACATTCGATAGCCAAGAGAATATATCGAAGTTTGAAAATTCTAGGCATAAATGAAGAATGAAGTATTCCAAATGCAATAATAAGCACTCTACAGCTGAATAAGTATGGCAAAATGCCAAAAGCAATAAATATGAAACTTCAAAAAGAAGGAAATGATCAACGTACTTATAGCAATTGGATATACAAATGTTTAAAAACCCTATCCCAAAACATGAAAAGTGATTCAAAACCATACTATAAAACACTTTAAGCAAAGGCCAAGTTCTCCAGAAAATTCCTGAAGATTAACGTTATTCATGAATCATTTCAAGAGTTAAAGGGCCCAAACTATAATTTTCAGCTAAAATTCGCAATGAAGTTTTATTTGCTTGAACCTCGTTTTCGGATAACGTCACGGAACCCTAACCAAGACAACATCATGTTCCCACATGATAATAATATGAAATAATATTTGGAATTCTAATTTAATTTTCCTAGTATTGTTTTTTGTACCATCTTTTACCACATTAAAACTTTATTACAGAGATGTATCTTGACAAATACATACGCTCACTATCTTAAAATATTAGGTAAATGATTTCTTCTTGTCATCACCAAGAATATGTTCATATCATAACTTTAATATCAATATATTATATTATGACCAATGGCTTCATAAATTTTCTGGATTATTGCATTGATATATTCATATGTGTATTTGTCCAGCAAAGTATGCTCCCACATCATAAAGTGAAATTCGTGAGGAAATTTCATTTTTCTTTTAAATTTCATAATTATTACAAGCATTGTTTCTTGAGGTACAAGAGCGAAAAATATTCTCGAAATGATATCTGAAAAATACATTAAATACTTTGTAGCTACAAGTCTTACAAATCTCTTGCAGAAATTTAAAATGTTTCAGGAATTTCAGATGGAGCGAAATGAATAATTCATACACAAAAATTGTACTTCCGCATAAAACAACCACGGAAGGAAGCTGTCTGAAATCTTTCTTACGGTGTGGTAGACGTTTTAACGAACATCCCGAACCAAATTCGAAACAAAACTATCTCTCATTTATGCCAAATATCACGATAGCATCAACAACAGAAGTTGTATTTAAAAAAAAAAGCATTTCGTTTTCGATTTATATGAAATATTGAAAAAACTAATGAACCTTAGAACAAAAATGCTGTTATAGTTCTACTTTTGCACATTTCCTGCTTCATTTTCTCTCCAGGAAATTTTCTCGGTTCCTAGAAAATTCCGGAAATCGAGTTGAAGGGATTGAAGATTCGTCTTTTTATTTTTTGGAATCGACAGACAAAATGTGAAACAGCCTATTTTCCAACAACCAGAAATCTATGTTTATTCGAGAGTGGATGTTTATCGTCTACAAAAATCACATTTCTCTTAGACATAAACTCTTTAACAGCCATTTGCAAGATTTATGAGCCAATGTTTTGAATGTCTTTCTTAACTGTCTTAAAAATGACAATATTATTTTAATGCACTGTGATTTTTTTTTTTTAATTATCATTTTTCTTTTGTTCATTGGCAGAAGGGGAATAAAATGCTTTGTGACGTAATTAAGTCGCTAGTTTCAGAAAATACATAATACGTTGTTTTTTTGCTTCTATCCTCAATTTATTTGTAAGCGATAGTGTCTTCTTAAAAGAGTGCAGTTTATTTAAGTGTGTCTTTCACAATGGATAGATTGTAATATCTCTTCTAGAATGGGTTGACAAGAAATGGATAAGATATCCGGAATAAATTTTTAAGATCCCAATAATTGTCTACGTGTTTTCACGAAGTGGGAACATTTTTTTCTGACATGCTATATCTTATTTTTTATTCAAAGTGAGATAATAATAATAATAAATAAAAATATAAAATAATATTTGAAAATCTAATTTAATTTTCCTATTATTTGTTTTTTTAAACATCGTTTCCATCAATATAACTTTATTACAGAACCGCATGTTGTAAAATACATACGCTCATTACGTTAAAGTATAGGGTAAATGATTTCTTCTTGTCATCACCAAGAATAATTTCATATCAAATCTTGAATATCATTAAAAATATAATAATACAAAAATAAAAAATTATGTTCACAGCTTTATATAATTTCGGTATAATTCTTTCAAAAATTAGACATTCATTTAATTCTTTTATTTGATTTTATTGATGCTACTTTTGATCTTTCATAAAAATATTATTATTTTTTTTTTTGCAATATAATATTTGATGCCCAGTGTATAAAAACCAACAACTTAAGTCTTATTTAAGCTTTCTCAGGTGAACACATTTCTAAGAGTATATCGTCTTTTTATGAAAGAGAGCAACAGCTTTATGAATTGTATTTCAGTTCTATGTTGTAGCTTTTCAAACTCTAGACACTTAGCCTGAAGTCATTCACCACGGCAGATATATAACAACGACAGGGTGCATAACTGAAAGAGTGTTACACTGCTCTACTGAAGTGTTATTGCAATTTGGAAAGATAATTTTTGGGGATTTATAACAGGAGATTTCCACTGTCTACCTCGAATGCAATGAAGAGAACTTCAGGACTATAGATTTACCTAACTCCAGGCACCCATGCAATCCTAATGTATACAGAACTTTCAGATTGACTTCGATTATATTCATATTAAACTCTACCAATTCAGAATTTTATCATCTATCCATCAGGTTGCTACTAGTCCACAAGTAATTTTATGTTAAAAACATAGGTTCTAAATTGCTATAAAATAATTTTCATACAATAATCTAAAAAACGTTGATATTCTTTTAAAGGTGTTCTATAACAAATTCAAAATAAATTTTCATTGATGACTAAGCTTACAATCACATGCTAATGTGGTATATTTAGGATACAATGTTAAGAATAATGGGTGAAATTGTTGAAGAAATACTTCTTTTTACATGTCTATATAATTCAATAAAAATATCTTCTGTTAAATGTAGTTGCTGGAAAAAACGAATTATTTGTTATTAAGTAAAATAAATTTAAGAAAAATCATTTAAGTGTATGCAATTATATTTTAATAAAAAACGCAATTTGTTTTTTCAAGCTACAACATTTAGCATGAAATATAATTTACGGAACAACATAAACGTATAAAATGACGTATATGTTTAGCTAACTCACCTAACATTCTTAACATTGTATTCTAAATATATCACATAAGCATGTGATTCTAGGCTCAGTCAGCAATAGAATTTGGGATTGCAAGTTCTCCAAATAATATGTTGATCTGTTTTATTGACGTATTGATTTTAGATGATTTGCGCAACTCATTTAACTGCTACAAAGTTTCGTTGTTTGATTAATTGAATCATAGATCAAATGGATGGGGAACTGGTTCATAAATTAAAAGTTCAAAGTGCCGAGAAACACTAGTAATTCTTAAACTATTTCCTTACCAAACGACCAAGTTTCTCGAAATTAATAAAATTTCCCCAGACTTCGTTCAGAATCAAATTCCTTAAAGCCGAACTTTCTACTCTGAAATCTTGTTCTCCAATTTTATTTCATTTTGAAAGTTTTCTCTCGCTTTTTTCTTGCTTGATATTTTTAGTTTTCTAAAAAAAAAATCTGCAAATTTAAGAATATGATGGTGAAAAGATTTTTTTTCTTTTTATTATCTAATTGTTCTTTTCACACATTCTTCAGAATACTAAAGAATAACAAATATCCACTTGAAAGAACTGTTTTGTTTTAATTATTGTTTCAGTTTCTTCACTTGAATTCTTTTTTCAACTACATCGTTGCCAAATACGCTAAGAAAAAGAAAGATTTTTTTTTTGAGATATGCGTCTCGATTCTTACCAGTTTCTTTATTTATCAAACCAAACACAACCGAGAATTTGCATTTAATGGAAAAGCAGTGCTTTTGGTAGTAGATGGAAGGGAAAAGAGAAGAAGTTACGTAGGTTTTTGGCGGGAAGTCTTTGTCTTGTGGGAGTAATGAGAAGAAAGGGAGTGTTTGTAAGAAATCTGGGGGTGGAGAGACATACTCAGAAAGAGAGAGGGGGACACACATTCCACAAGAACAATTCTTCAGCGAACTAAGAGAAAAACATTTGCTTAGGGAGCAGGTTCAGAGGTATTCGGTAGGAAATGAGAGCTTATTCAGTTTGTTCCTTTAAAAAAAGCAATCGAAAAATATTATTGCCGAAAATCTTTCTCTTCTTTTCTTTATCGTTGATGCTTTTTTTTATCATTGTGCATTTTAAATGGTGGGGTATTCTTAAATTTCGTGTTACATTGTGCTTCAGTAAGTGTAATATAATATATAAAAGTTATAGATAATCTCGAGCATTTTATTTTATATTATCTTTTATAGTTTGGAGATAAAGAAAAAAAATCCTAGTTATGAGTTTAATGCGTCGATATTTGTTTTCTTACTTGGGCAATATGTTTGCATTGTTTCATTGTTTGCAAAATTCATAAAATAATTTAAATTATAAGTAATTTCTGTTAAATTAGGAATGAAATCTGCAGATTTCTAGTTTGATGGTTTCTGATAAAATTTACAACAAATTACAGACAATATATATATAAAAATGACATTAAATATTTTTCATAGTAAATTTTAAATTTCAAATAACTTAAGAATAATAATAAAAAACTGAAATGCTTTCATGAATTTCAATTTATCATGTGCGAACATACTTACCTGAACGAATACATATCATACTATAACAAATTAAAATAGCCCAAGACCCCTATACTCAATAACCCAATTTTCCTTTTTTAGCAATATAAATTTTGAAATTCACGCCATTGCAAGTGTCTTCAAAATTTATTGACAAGTTTTTTTTATTTTGAAATATCCATTGAAATTTTATAAAAATGGCTTTCCAAGTTTTGTTTAATCTTTCAAAACTTTATCTCAGTAAAATGTTTTCTCATTAACTTTAATCAAAGTTTTCAAAGTTATTATTTTAAATTTTAGAATGCATAAAGCATTTTATTAATTAATGGATTAATTCAATAAACTCTCTAAACAAGATAGGAAATAGCTCCTTTCATGAAAGATTTATAATCAAAATTGTGAAATAAACTAATTAACGAGGAAAGCAAAAAAAAACGCTTTCTTTCCGTAAAGATCATTTGCAAGAACTTTGAAATTGTTAAAAATACAGAAAATAGCTGCAATAAATTCAAAAATATTTGTTGAAAGCTATCATTAAAATCATGTCTGCAATACTTTAATGAAGAATAGCAGTTGTTTGCTGTAGAATCTATCAATAAAACATAAAGTAAGGTAATCCAATTAGCTAAATTAATGATAGAAAATAAATTACACATTTCAAAAATTTTCCTAAGTATTTGCTTTCTGAATAATCATTATGTTATATTTTAAATAAATCAGACATTTTTTCTTTTATTTAAAACTTTTAAGCTTTTTTTATCAGATTGAAGACTAATTAAAAAGTCACCGGATATTAATCAATAATATCTATTATTTATTGAACGCGCAGTACATCCAAATGCCAAGTTAAAATAAGCGATTTTCAAAAATTTAAATTCCAAAGATAAATGTTGTTATGAGTGCTATAAAAATTCTAAATTCATTCTGTAACACAATAACATTGCACAGGTTGGTTCCAGGATAATTTTAATTTTTGAAATTGTTAAAATAGTTGCAGTGAAATCTCCGAATTAATTTTTACCAACTCAAATTATTATTTGAATAATGTTATAATAAAATCTCCCATACACTAATTTAATCTGGACAACTGAGTCGATGGAGCACGAACAATCAGTGCCTTGAGTTCAGGGCAATGGTATTAAAAGCTAGTTTATTCCGGTTTTAATTTTAGGATTTTTTTCTTTGAATATTATGATACATTATGTTGAAACACGAAATATACAAAAAATACATACAAAAAGACGAAGAAAAACGGGATAGTTTAAATTTAAATTTATTTTAATTCTTTCATAATTTTATTGGATAAATAAAAAAATGAGTTTTTTAAAGGTAAAAGCATCTTCTGCTTTATTATTAACATATAATTGTAAATTAGAATAATATTTAATGATATTAAAATATCATTTATTTCTGAATTATTATTATTCAACATATATTTTACCATCATAGTGATTTTTTATGTAATGCATGTGCATACAAATAAGTCACTAATTAGAATTGAATAATCAGAAAACTTATTTTTTTGTAAAATTATAATTGACAAAAAAAAAATCATGAAATGTTATGAAACAATTGTATGATAAATACAGTTAAAAAAATTAATTGTAAGTGTTCATAATTTGTAGCAAAAAAGTATTCAAAATCTCGAAGATTAATTAGAAATAGGATAAAAAAATCTTTGGCAATCGAAAAAAAGGAATGAAAATTGAATAATAATTTAACTCAATTGAATATATCATAATAAAAAGGTTATAATCTAACAATAATAAAAAAAAAAGAAATGTTTTAATTAAAGACTCCGTTTTCTTTTTACTTAATTATACCAATACGGAATAAAATAAAAAACTACTCTATTTTTTTTTTTAGGAAACATAATTCTAACAGTGAGTAAATATTTACATAAGCATCTTTCTAAAATTATAGTACTTCTCATTGACTCACATTAGCTAATTATCTCTTGTTTTATTAAATAATATGTTAAGTGCTCGTTCAAATCATTCTTTCTTGTGGTGGTAAAAAAAAAAATTTTCACTTGATTAGCATAAGAAATATTTTAATTAATTTGCTTTCGTTTTTTGTGCTTAAAACATTCGAAACACTTTCTCCATTTTTTTTATTATTTAAAAAAAGAAACGATTAGCGCTTTTGAATCAGTAGAAAGATTAAAATCACTGGGTGTAATAAAACTTTTTATGATTGGTTACATGAGAAATGATATTTTTTTTATTTCGTCTGAATTACGATGATTTCTTCAAGGATTTATAAAAACGAGTAAATACCCAATTTATATTTGGTGGTGGATTTTTCGCTAGAGAGATTTTCGTTGGAGGAAGTTTTTGAATGCAATATAATAGTTTTACAAAAAATATTTAAGTATAAATATGATTCGTTAAGAACGAGAATAGAAATTCATATTTGTAAGAACAAAATAGAGTTTATTTCTCTGAAAAAAGCATTGTTTCTTAAATTTTCTTGTAAACACGTTTTAAAGTGTTTATTTATGGTAAATATAATATTTACGTAAAATATGTTAATGTTTCAATATTTATACTAACACCATTAAACATTAATTATTTAATAAACCATAGTAAATTTTCTTTTACAAATTTGAATTTTTTTTAATATGATTAATGTACCACAAAATTTCTTTGGATTTGATAATTATTTGATGAATATGAACTTTCTAAGGGTAAATTTTTATTTAATTCTAATATATATATGGGCAAAATGTATATAATTCCATCATTTGTTAAGACAGCTTTAAATTCAATTAAGACACATCAGAAGTTGAATTTTTTAATATAATGTATTTAAAAGTACTAGTTAATACATATAAATAGTAAAAAAAATGCTTCGTAAAAACATTTTAAACTCAATAAATTGGCTGAATAATTTAATCACTTACTGTAAAATAAATAATTAGTCATATTAAGATCAAAACAGTGATCACAATATGATAAAGTCAGTTAAAATTATATATAAACTATTTTATGGTTTAAATAAAGAAATATTAATAATTCACTTTTAAATGAAGTCATGAATAAATATTTGTTGACTTCAATGCATTTAGAAGATTTTAAACTAAACATTACCAGTCAAAATAAATCCGAAATTCTCTGAATCAACACCCTAATTGAAAAAGACAAAGAGATTAGCGTTAAACAAACACTTCTTCAGTGAAAGTTTTCATATGTCTCGATACAATTAAATGTAAAAATACATTACGTACATAAAATACAAAAATTTGGCACCTATTTCATGAAATCGCACAGCTTATTGCTCTTTGTCCAGCTAACAAAAGTTTAAGACAACAACAAATTAGCGATTTTTATCTCAAAAGCAAATTCTGTTAGACTCGGATAAGAAGGGTTTGACAATTTTAATGCGCGTTTTGCTTTGATCATTCTTTCGGGGTTTTGGCAGCGAGTGCGCGTTCATTCCTTTTTATGATGAGGGGAAAAAGAGTTTAATTAAACGCAGTTTCTCTTTTTATTTCATTTAAAACTAATCAGTCGCCCGTAAAGACCAAAAGAAGAACTCATTATTCGGTTAGTATTATAAAGGTATGTATACCTTCACTTCGTTTTTTTTATTAAAATTTTTACGTAATGTTACTAGTTTTAATCTCACAGGCCATCTAGTAATTCGATAAACTTAATTTTAAAAATACTCTTTAAATAAAAATTAATTGTTTTTATTTAATGTGTTTTTTGCAATTTTTTATTCTAATAGACCAATCTTTGAAATGCATGATTTGTTAATGTGATAGCAAGTCTTTTAAAATGGGTATTTATAATTTTTTTTTGTACTTCAATTTTGTACATATGATTGTTAATTGTTCAAGAAAACATATAATTGAAAATTTGAAATATATAAAACTAATTTTATTTTGAAATTACTGATATTACCTTACTATCAATTTTGGAATTACCTTATTACCTAAATACCTGTTAATTAAGTTATGCCTATGGAAAATAATCTCTAATCAAATTATTATAACACATCATTTCATTATATAACATATATAACCAGGAGTTTCCTAGCTTCTCTAACTCTTTATCAAAGAGATAATTTGGTAAGTTTTATATCAAAGATATGAGCGCCTTTTTTTTCATTGCTAATAGGGATGCGAAATCATATATTAATGTGAATATATATATTAATGAGAATATATATATATACACATGCTTTTAATGAAATTCAATATCTTTTTAATGCTCTACATGGCTTGCCATTAAAATTAATATTTTATTTCTGAAAGGTGCCAAATATTTTGTGAATGAAAGTAAAAGATAAATACTATTTTATTCCAAATTACTTTTAAAAAATTTCTTGTTATTATTATTTGTTTTTTCATGAATAACTGACTTTATATATGTTCTATTAATTGCTACAATCCATTTCAGAACGCTTGATTAAAGACAAAGAATTTAGTGCCTTAAGGTAAGGACCGATAAGGCCTTACAAAAAAACCAGTATTGCACAAATGTTTTTGAAAAATTATTGATTATTATGAATTATTGATATTTATGAAAAATTATTAGTTAATTTTCTTTAATAGTGTGATTCCTGTCCTAATTTAAACATATTATATTGAGTAGTGATCATTATATAATACTATCTCGTTGACAGTTGAACAATACTGAGGGAACAATACTACTCTACATTTTCTCTAATACGGCATTCAAATCAGCGGAAAGTGGCTTTTTAAAAGTACCCTTGGGAGATATTGTTTCCGTTTTCTTTTTCTTCTTATGCCTGTACTGCATCAGGCAATGGAATCAGTTAAGATAAACCTTCCGGCCATAATGAAGTGTCCCCGAGATAAAAAAAATTAATTAAAATAGGGCGCTTAACTGAAAATAACCTCTATATATATAAAAAGGAATAAATATATAGCGACTGCAATTGGAATAAAAATAATCAAATCTAAACATTAACTGCCTAAATAAATTAGGCTTTTTTTTTCCGTTTGACAGGAACATGGTCTAGTGCTTGTCATAAAAAGATTGAAGGAGTTAAATAAATATTTCTTCGCATTTATTTTTCAATTCTTCTTGAAGTGAAATAAATTTCCAAATTGTCAGTTTGCTTTGATGGTTCTTTTATAATTTTGACAGCAGGGATGCTTAGGAAATGATGTGTTTAATTACGCAGGTTTTTTTTATTTTAAAATAAAATTTAATCTCATTTTTTTTTATTTCGTAATATTTTCAAGTCTTGTTTCTTAATATTCAAGAGCTAAGACTCCTCGCAAACTGATATGGGAAAAATACATTAAAAAATTCGTAGTTACAAGTCTTAAAAATCTCTTGGAGAAGTTTAAAATGTTTCCGGAATTTAACAAGGACAGAAATGAATAATTCACACTCAAAAATTGTATTTCCGCGTAAAATAACCACGGAAGAAATCTTTCTTACGATATGGTAGAAGTTCTAAGGAACATCACGAAACCAAATTCGAAATAAAACTCTCTCTCATTTATGACAATTAGCATTAACAACAGAAGATGTTTTAAAGAAAAAGAAAACATTTCAGTTTCGATTTAAATGAAATATTGAAAAAGATGATGAACCTTAGAACAGAGATGCCATTCTACTTGTGTACGTTTCCTGCTTCATTTTCTCTCCAGGAAATTTTCTCGGCTCCCGAGAAAAATTCCGGAAATCGAATTGAAGGGATTGAAGATTAATCCTTTTTATTTTTTGGAATCGACTGACAAAATATGAAACATCCTCTTCTTCCAACAACGAGAAATCCAAGTTTATTCATGAGTGGATGTTTATCGGCGTCAAAAATCACACTTCCCTGCGACTCAATAAACCCTTTAACAACCACTTTCAAGATTTATAAGCCAATGCTTTGAATGTTGTCCTTAACTGTCTTAAAAATGAGCATCTTATTTTTATGCACTGCAATTTCTTTTTTTTTTTTTAAATTCTTGGTTTTTTTTTTTTTTTTTTTTTTGTTCAGTGGCAGAAAGGGAATAAAATGCTTTGTGACGTAATTAAGTCACCAGTTCTGGAAAACATATTATGCGCGATTTTCTTTTTTCGCTTCTATCGTCAATTTATTTGTAAGCGATAGTGTCTTTTTAAAAGAATGCAGTTTCTTTAAGTGGGTCTTTCACAATGGATAGATTGCAATATCTCTTTTAGAATGGGTTGATAATAAATGGACAAAAAATTCGGAATAAATTTTTAAGTCTCGACTAGTTGTCTACGTAATTTCACAAAGTTTTTTAAACGTTTTTTGAACATGAATAAAATAATAAATGGAATTAAAATTCTTAAATAATATTTGAAAATCTAATTTAATTTTCCTAATATTTGGTTTTTTTAATATCGTTTACCTGACTAAAACTTTATTAAAGTGATACACCTTGTAATATACATAAATTAAGTTTAATTAAAATTTTTAAAAATTATCAAACGTTGGTAAAAATCTTACTTATTAAATAAATAAATGCCTGAAAGACAAATACATCTTGATTTGTAAAATGATAGAAAAAAAAAAAAAAACGTTGTTGTTTCCGTTATTATTTCTATATTTGAAACAAAAATAAATTTAGAGACAAAATATTATTTAATAAGGAAAATAGGAGTAATACGTTTAGAAGATTTGATTTTTGTATAGATATTTCAATTTCTTATTAATAAATGTTTAATTTAACAAATAATAAATAAATTTTAATTAATGAAATAAATACAGTTTTTAATGACACTGCAATCTCATTGATAAAGCAGAAATGGAAATTATTACTAACTTATATTTTAAAGTATGTTTTCTAATTAGTTTAAAAGTGCATTATTAGTTCTGAAAATAACACAGTTATGAGTTCATAAATTATGAACACATACTTTCTGATTCATTATAAAATGTTTTTGGAAGTGAAATTATAATTTACTCGAATGAAAATAATAATATTAATAAAGTTTATACATACTTTTAGTGAACAACTTATTCCAGACCAGATATATTTTTCTTGTAAATTTCTTTATCTTCATTTTATATTTATAACTTCTTCATTGGCGCAACAGCCACGTGGTGATTCAAGGCCGTCTGCCTAATGGCAGATTTTGTGACAGATGTTTTCTGTGATGATTTTGTGACAGGAAATGATAGTAAACAATTTATTTCAGACTAGATAAATTTTTATAGTAAATTCAATTATCTTCATTATACATTTATGTCTAACATACAATTATATCTGAATTCTTCGAAATACTAAAAAGAATGAGAAAAAGTTTTTTAAGATATTTTAGATTTTCGTGCATCATAATTTACAAAAAAGTTATTTTTTCTATTCAATAAAGTCATCGATATCATTTCCAGTTATTTTATATAAATAACTCCTGATTCGAAAAGAATGAAATCACTGATAGGAAATGCTATTTTATTAAAAAAATGACAATTGATTTTGTGCACCTTCGCGAGAATGATCGTTTATTTGTCATACACGACATGGCAAAGGAATTACGACGGTGGGAAATAATATTTAAAAACAACACTCCACAAAGAGATAATTGAAGCTTATAGTGATTATTAAAACAATATTTTTCTATTATATCAAATCCGCAATAGTAGATTTAGAAGAGCTTTGTAAAAATAATTCATTCATGGATTTCGTGACGAGGTAGATTTCTATATGAATGAATGCAAACAGACGGTGAATAAAACAATAAAAAAATTAATATCGGAGGTCATACTCATCACGGAAGTCTCTTGCACGAGAGAAACAATTTCGCTTGAATTATTTTGGCTGCACTAAACATTTGTCACCAATTAATACTTTCAATTTCCATTGCATTTATTATATATTTGTTTTATTTTATATTGCATTTATTTGTTTGATTGTATATTGAAAATGTCAAAAATCGTTGCAGATTGGCTGCAATCTTGCTAAAAATCTATTAGTTACGGTAGAATATTAAACATTATTTTGTTAGAAAAAAAACTTCAATCCTGTTTTAATTTTTATATGTTTTTGACGGATATGTATATATTTGTTAATGTCAGATGCAGTTACAGTTATGACAGTGAAATATAACTTTTTAAATTATATCTGTAAATAATGATAATATTTCTATGCCGCTATCTGTATTTGGAGTATTTAATATAAATTGTATTTTTACCACATACCTTTATAATTTACTGTCTCTAAATGTGTTAAATGGTGTATACGTGTATAAATAAAGCCGTGAGTTCCCCAACCTGTGCCTCAAGTATCTCAACCCAACCACAGCCAGTTACAATTTGGTTGCCCAACCTGCACACTACAAATGTGTAATGGGTTGCTTTATCTAAAATATATTATTTATGGAAGTTGAGTACAAACTAATTTATATATAACTTTGCAATAGATTGCATGCATTACAAAATATAAAAAATAGAAAAATAGAAAATTTAATTATGTATTCTAAATATCCCATACCTTTTATTATAAGTGCCTCATTTATGTATGTCCTTTAAACGAGAACCAGCAGTTTAATATTTTCATCTATCCTATAAAATTTTCATCCTGCTAATCGTGAATTGCATCATTCTCGTATTTATAGTCCATCGTGTAAATAATCTTTAACGTTTGTTTTTTGTAACCTTAAAAATCAGACTTGCATAAAGTCATTCAAGAAATTTCTGTGCTTAATGGATTATTGCTATTATTTTTTGACGACACGCTATTGGTAATTTCATAATACATCCATGTTCTTTTAAAAGGTTTTAAAGGTTAAGTTCCACTAAGGTTTTTTATACCACTTCTAAGATATTTTTTCCGCAACCATCTGACTTTAACATTGATTAATGGATTCGTCCTGAAATAAATATTTCCGGAAAAGTAGCGAAATTGCTGCCTTGTCGCGATACTTTTAAGAGAATTTACTGATAGTCTCGATGCTCAGAAAACAATAATAGTGGAGAGATCTTAGGAGAATGTCTGTAGTGGTTTGAAAACATTTCTTAAAGTTTTTATAAATATTTTATCAAATAAAAATTTATAGTTCTCAGTTTTTGGGAAGTAGTTTTACAGGTTTGGAACACACTTTTTGATAATAAAAGATTAATAAACCAATTTTCTACTATGATCCCATTTAATATTAGAGAGTTTTATCAGTGACCAACAATGCAATAGTCTTCAATTTCATCTCTAACTCTCAATGAGGAAAGAGTTAGAGCATATCACATGTGCTTATATCGTTTCCTTTGTAGCTTTTTTTTTTATCACGGGAAGTATATTGGTATTTCATTTCCAGGACAGAGGAATGCATGATATTTGACAAATATATAATAAAAATCCCTCACTCAAATTTACAATAAATAAAAATGCAATAGTCTTAATTTGCAACTCTAATTCTTTAAAGTGCCAACAATTAAAATTAAAAATACAACTTCCTGTAATAAACGTGATATTTAATTAATTATTAAGAAAATAAAAAAATTCGAATTCCTTTCTCAAATCCTGGATCTTTGAAATCAACTGGGATATGTATTTTTATAGTAATTAGTAACTGATTTACTAGATTTAGAAATTTAGTAAATCTGGTAAATCCCCAAGATTATAATTTTTATGTTTAATTACGACTTTAACGGACCATTAAACGATAAGTGCAAATACTTATACTTAATAATATATACTTACTTAATATACTTAAAATACTTAAAATACTTATATTTAATATATAAATAATTATATACTTAAGACGCATCAGATATAAAGAGGCTAATGGCTTATCATAAGCACGGCAACACCTAATAGCAAATCAAAAACAATATAATTTTAGAAGAAAATTGAAATCTGACAAATTTGTTTTACAAAACTGCAATAAAAATTTAAATTACTTTCACCAATCATGAATCTTTGAAAGTAAACTGTACATGTATATTTAGTAGATTTAGTAATTTGATTTACTAGATTAAGTAAATTTGGTAAATCCTCAAGGTTACAATATTTGTGTTTAATTAAGACTTTCACTGAGCATTAAACGAAAAGTGAAAATAATTAAATACTTAAATATATCAGATATTAAGAGGCTAATGGCTAATCGTAACGACGATATAACAGCTTATACATATTAAAAAGCACTATTATTTTAGAAGGAAATAGAAATATGTCAAATTTGTTTTACAAAACTGCAATGTACATACATTAATTATTTAATGTTAAATTTTTGATGACAGACTGCATAATTTAGATGACACATTTTTCATAAATAATTAACTTTGAATGTAAAATAAGTTCTTTGAAATTTCCCATCGGAATTATACATTTGGGCATTAAATTTGCATAAATCTTCTAACCTAATAGCCTCAGGAAGTAAAAATGGATTACTGCTCTTCCAAAACGTTTTTCGAATTTATTTAGAGAATTCGTGGAAATAACGAGTCTGAATATTTAATAACGAGCATCAATGAAATGTCTATTGATTTTGAATTAATAATGAAAAGGAGTATTATAAGTCGAAGGATTTTTTTAGATTAACAGTTTTTCATTATATTTAAATCTTCCATACAAAGATATGTTTATTGAGACTCTATGAAAATGCTTTTGTAAAAAATTGAATTTAAATATTTAAAAAGCCAGAATTTATTACCATATATGAGATTTTATTCAATAGTGATGTTAAGTAACGTTTTTCAAAATTTTTGTTTTATCTGTTTAAAAAGTCGCCATTCGTAAGTAAGAATATTTTTCAACAAAGGACAAAGTTATAAGGATTTAGATCATATATGAACATGGCAATTTATTTGAGGTGCTCAAAACATTATCTAGGGGCTTTTATTTTAAATAACCACTATTCCTAACTTTTTATAAATTGGTGATGTAATTGGTGAGGTAATAAATTTTTACTGCTTAAACTTTTTATAAATTGGTGATAAATTGTAAAAATTATTGTGATAAATTTTTCCTGCTTAAACATTTTATAAATTGGTGATAAATTGGTAAACATTATTGTGATAAATTTTTCCTGCTTAAACATTTTATAAATTGGTGATAAATTGGTAAACATTATGATAAATTTTTCCTGCTTAAACATTTTATAAATTGGTGATAAATTGGTAAACATTATTGTGATAAATTTTTCCTGCTTAAACATTTTATAAATTGGTGATAAATTGGTAAACATTATTGTGATAAATTTTTCCTGCTTAAACATTTTATAAATTGGTGATAAATTGGTAAACATTATTGTGATAAATTTTTCCTGCTTAAACATTTTATAAATTGGTGATAAATTGGTAAAACATTATTGTGATAAATTTTTCCTGCTTAAACATTTTATAAATTGGTGATAAATTGGTAAACATTATTGTGATAAAATTTATCTTGCAAATTAGTTTTTGAATACTTGAAAGTCTGGGAAAACGTAAATTTGTTTGTTAGGCAATATGGAATGTAAGATGCGTTTTTAAATTATTAAATGTAGAATGGATTTCAATGTGTATTTTATTTTATTGTTATTGACCAATTTAAAACGCTGTTCAACGATTTTATTTCTGTTTTTAGATGCTAATATTTAAGAAATGAAATATTAATTATATAATATGAAGTGTAGTCTGATTTTTCATTGAAATTTCACGGCGGTTAACAATTAATAATTTTGGCAAATGCTTTTATTGTTGAAATTAATTTCATAGATAGAACTGAAACTATTTTTGATTTTATGATAATAGCTACAAATGGACGCCAGCAGAAGAGAGATTACTTTTTTTTGTAAATATAAATAAAATTTTTATTTCTTAAAAGTACACTAAATTAAGTTCTTTTCTAAATATGTATTACAATTTTATTTCAAAATTGTGTTTTTAAATTAACGAATAAATTCATAAGTATTTAATTGTCTTAAAATTATGTTAAATTGAAAAATTCAGATGTATTGCAAATAATGTAAAATTTCTTCTTCTTACAAAGAAGAATAAATGATAAATAAGTGAGTTGTTAACATTTTGTGCATTTTTTATATCTTTAAAAATCATCCAAATAAGAAATGAAAAATTTCACATACAAAATTGTCTATGTTAATGGACTTAATATAATATAGTACATTACAATGAAAAATTAATTAAACACAGGTTCAATATTTTATTCACCCAAGTTAAGTTTTGATTTTAATACAACTTCTTTAATAAATACAAATTTTTTTTTTTTTTTTTTTCCCCAAGTTTCATTATCTTTATAACCAAAGATATTATCAAAAAAGATTTTCATTTTCGTGTAACTAACTCCAAAATTTTAGTTTTTACTTGTTCTTAGAAAAGACCCATCAATGCTAAAGGTACTACACAGTTTTGAACTTTCTGAATATCTAAATTTTTCAAAGAACAAAAACAATTTTCTTTTTAAAGGAAATATTCAGGTTTATACTGCCTTTATAATTATGCAAAAAGATAATTATGCAAAAAAGACTACAAGTTTGTTTTCTTTTTTTATTACATTTTAAATTGCAGGACGCTGCACAAAGATAATTAAAGTAGCAGTTGCTCTAAGGACAAGTGACTTATGAGACTTTTACGAGAACTTAAATGTGCTATGCCTAAATGATAGAAACTTGCATTTACAGGTCATTTATTGGAAGGATAATTATTAAAATTAGTGGTCGGATGGAATTACTTTTAAGGGAAGCAGTAATTTTAAAATCGAGCAATTTGTTGTTGGTTAAATAGAATAAAGGTATTCTAATTCAGTTCTTGTTTCTGTTGCTGCCATTTATTTGAAACTGGAATTACTCCACTAACGGGAATAATTTCAAATAAAAAAAGATAATTACCTCGTTTTATTTACAGAAAGCATTCTCAAATAGTTTTCTTTATGAGAGCAAATAAAACTTTTTAATGTTTTCATAAAATAGGTGAATTAACAAAATAGCTTTCAATAATTTAAAGTATTATTAGGAGTACTTTAAATGGTTTTCGAAGAATATATCAAATGAAATTCTTCATTAAACTGCTAACAGCTATTTTAGTATAATAATAATTATTTTGCTGTAAATTTTAAGGTATAATTTAATACATCATAATATAATAGATAAGAAATTCTACAAATCGTAATGATTATGCATAAAAAACTGTTTGTATAAAATGCTTTCAAAAATTTGAACTCTTCTAAATATCTACAATTACGCCTATTTAATTTGCAAAATGCATGGTAAGGGAAACTATAAATATTGCAAATATTCGCTTATTTAAAATTGCAAGATACAAATTGAAAAAAAAAAAGATTTGTATGTATTTAAGCATAATCTCTAATTAAAATGAGATACGAAAACATGCATATTTCAATTGTTGGACTTATAGTACATACAGTAATAAATTAATTTTCTTTGTTTCATTTAAGAGCTTCAAGAAACCTTTAATAACCTTGAAAATAAACCTTTTGATTAATCCGAATTAAATTAATTATCAGTTAAGATTTTAATCATCACCACTAAACTTAAAGTAAAAAACATATTTATGCATTATACGTTCATTTATACAACATAATGCATGAGTTTCTAACAAAGTTTAGATATTTTGGTTTGGTTGGATATTTGGTTTCGGATTTACAAAAAAGTAATAATCATAAACAAAATCAATCTTTAAGGAAAATCAAAACACTAAAAGGAGTAATTTATTGTATTCCGCTTTTAATAATTTAATTCTTTTAAAAATTTCAGTTAATTTTAAAAAACCTTAGCTAATATTTGAAAAGAGAAAAGAGGTTCATAAACATACGAGAAAGTTTGAAAGCTATGTTATAAATGGTTTATTTATTTCATATTTTCTAAAAGGAATCTGTAATAGGTAATACATTATGAATCTCTTATAAGTCTAAAATAATTTTTTTTAATGCAGCTTTAAAATTTTAGTATCAGAAAAATACTCTTAATTTCTTTTAAAATAAATTTATGAATATATACATATATAAACTTGTTCATTATGTTTACAATCTTACTTACATTATTAATAATGAAATAGAATTGTGCAACGAAAATAAATTTAAAAAATTTAACTAATTGAAAAGATCTAGTTAATTAATGATATGCTATCAGCAACAGTTCAAACAGTCATCTTTCTCAGAAATTTTTAATTTACATCAAAATGATTTCTTAAATTATAAATTTATAAGCTTCTTAACATAACTGAATTCTAAAAATCCTTAATGGAAATTTAGCAATTTAAATTTTAAAATTCACATGATTCTACAAAGAAACTTCCTCATAATTTATCTACAAGTATTTTTTATTTAGAATATCCATTTAAATTTTATAAAAATGACTTTTTAAGTTTTATTAAATCTTTCTGTAAAATTTTTAATGTTTAGTAAAATGTTTTCTCATTAACTTTAATCGAAATTTTCAAAGTTAATACTTTAAGTTTTAGAATGTATAAAGTTCTATTAATTAATAGATTAATTCAATCTACTGTCTAAAGAAGATGGGAAATAGCTCTTTTCAAGAAAGATTTATAATCAACACTGTGAAATAAACTAATTAACGAGCAAAACAAACAAACAAAAAAAGCTTTCCGTACGTAAAGGTCATTTGAAAGGACTTTGAAATAGCTGCAATAAATTCAAAAGATTTGTTGAAAGCTATCATTAAAATACAATTAATGTTTTTAAAGCAATAACTGAGAAAGATGGAATAGTAAAAAAAAAAAACGATTCTTCCGATTTGGCTGCAAACTTAACTTAAGGCTAAAATAGCGAACAAAGAAACTTATCTGCAATACTTTAATGCCAGAATGGCAGTTGTTTGCTGTATAGTCCGTCAATAAAAAATAATGATAATCCAATTAGCTAAATTCATGAAAAAAAAAAATGAAGTACACTTTTCAAGAATTTTCGTACCTGTTTACTTTCTGGATATTCATTATGTTAAATTTGAAATAAATCAGATTTTTTTTTATTTATAAACTTTTCAGCTTTTTTTATGAGCTGCTAGACTAATTAAAAGGTCGCCGGATATTTATAAATATTATCTATTATCTATTGAAAACGCAGTATATATAAATATCAAAACTTAAAATTCAAAAATTAAATGTTGTTACGAGTATTATAAAAATTTAAATTCACACAATAACGACATTGAATAGTTGGTTTGTTCCAGGATAATTTTAATTTTTGAAATAAATACTGTTAAAATTTGTCAACCAACTTTTAACAACTCGAATTTTCATTTCAATAATGTTATAAAAATATATCCTTGCACACTAGTTTAGTCTGAACAACTGAGTCAATAGAGCATGAAACTTTCAGTCTCTATTTCATGACTTTAGGGCAATGATATTAACAAGCTAATTTGTTCCGGTTTAATTTTAGAAAATTTTTCTTTAAATATTATGATGAAACAGGAAAAATACTGTTATTAATACAAGCAGACGAAGAAAGACGGGATAGTTTTATTTTATAATAATCTTGTTATTTTTTTCAAAATTTTATTAGATAAGTAAACAATAGTTTAGTTGTTAGAGTTAAAAGCTTTTTTGTTTTATTACTAACATATAATTCTTAATTAGAATAGCATTTAGTTCTGAATTATTATTATTCTACATAGATTTTACCATTAGTCATTATTTCCGTAATACATATAATGAGTCACTAATTAGAATTGAATAATTAAAGAAAAAAGTTTTTGAATTATTCAATTCTCAAAAAAAACTTTGTAACTTTTGTAAATTTATAATTCATAACGAAAATCATGAAAGGCTGTAAAATAATTGTTAAATAAATACAGCTAAAAAATTAAATGTAAGAGTTCCTAGTTTGTAGCAAAAAAATATTAATAATCTCGGAGATTAATTAGAAACATGCTAAAGAAAAGCTTTCAAAATCGAAAAAAAATGAAAATTGAATAATAATTTAACTCAAATCAATATGTCATAATAAAAAGGTTATAATCTAAAAAAAATATGTATATATATAATTTTCAATTAAATAATCCATGTTATCTTTACTTATTTCTACCAGCACGGGAAAAAAAAGTTTTTTTTTTTAATAATCATAATTCAAACCATGAGAAAATATTTACATAAGCATCTTTCTACGATTAAACTACTTCTCATTGACTCAAATTAGCTAATTATCTCTTGTTTTATTAAATAATATGTTAAGTGCTCGTTCAAATCATTCTTTCTAAAGGTAGACAAAAAAAACTTTACGTACAGTTTTCACTTCAGTAGCAGAAGCAATATTTTAATTAAATTTCTTCTTTTTTTTCTGCTTAAAATATTGGAAACATTATCACCATTTTTTATTTTATTTTAAAAAAGAAAACGACTTTTGAATCAAAGGAGAGATTAAAATCACTGCGTGTAATAAACTCTTTCTGATTGCTGACATGAGAAATTAATTTTTTTTATTTCGTCTGAATTACAACGATTTCCTCTAGGATTTATAAAAACAAATAAATACCTAATTAATATTCGGTGGAGAGATTTTCGAACGAGAAATTTTTTTGAATGCAACATAATGGTTTTAAAAAAATATTTAAATATAAATCTAATTCGCTAAGAACAAGAATAGAAATTCATATTTGCACGCACTAAATAAAGTTTATTTCTCTGAAAAAAGCATTGTTTCTTAAATTTTCTTGTAAACACTTTTTAAAGTGTTTATTCATGGTAAATATAATATTTACGTAAAGAATATTAATGTTTAAATTCTTATGTTAATACCTTTATATATTAGTTAATAGAAAAATTGTGATGATTTTTTATTCATGATTACGAACTTTACTTTTTTAATATGATTAAAGTATCTCAAAAGTTTTTTGTGTTGGAGAATTAGTTTATAAATATGAACTGTGCATGGGAAAATTTTTATTTAATTCCAATATATATTTTTGGAAGGTACAATTATATAATTCTCATGTTTAATATGTTTAATACAATTCAATTAGACACATCAGTAGTTGAGTTCATTAATCTTAGACATTTAAAAATACCAGTTAGTAATCATAATTCGCAAGAAAAAAATGCTTCATAAAAAAATTTAAATTCAAAATAAGTGCTGAATAATTTAATCACTTAACAGTAAAATAAAGTGTTAGTAAATTAAGATCAGATCAATGATCACAATATAATGGAGTCAGAAATTATATATAATATAGTTTAAATTAAGAAATAATAATTTACTTTTAAGAAACATTTAATTGTAAATGAAGTCATGAATAAATATTTGTCGACATCAATGCATTTAAAAGATTTTAAACTAAACATTACCAGTCAAAATAAATTTCTCTGAATCAGTATCCTATTTGACAAAGACAAATAGATTAGCGTTAAACAAACACTTCTTCATTGCACTTTTTCATATGTATTGATACAATTAAAAGTAAAAATACATTTTTAAATTGCATTACATACATAAAATACAAAAATTTGGCACCTTATTTTATGGAATCGTACAGCCTTTTGCTGTTTGTCCAGGCTAACAAAAGAATTAAGACAACATCAAATGAGCGATTTTTATCTCAAAAGCAAATTATGTTAGACTCGGAAAGAAAGGTTTGACTATTTTAATGCGCGTTTTGCTTTGCATTCTTTTGGGGTTTTGGCAGTGAGTGCCCGCTAATTTCTTTTTACGATGAGGAAAAACAGTTTAATTAAATGCAGTTTCTCTTTTTGTTTCATTTAAAACTAATCAGTCGCCTGTGAAGATCAAAAGAAGAAATCATTATTCAGTTAATATTATAAAGGTATGTATATCTTCATTTCTTTTTTTAATTAACATTTTTACGAAATGTTACTAGTTTTAATCTGTTAGGACATCAAGTAACTTGATAAATTTAATTTAAGAAATAATCTTTAAATAAATAAGAGTAATTTTTAATGTTAGGTGTTTTTGAAATTTTTATTGGACAAAACATTGAAATGCACGATTTGATAATTTGATACCATGCCGATTAAAATGAAGAATTATCATTTTTTTGTCTGTAGTTTAATTTGTTATTCAAAAATTGAAAAATATTTTTAAAAAGTTATTTTGAAATAAACGAAATTACCTTGCCATTAATTTTGGAATTACCTTAATACCTATATACCTGTTAATTAAGTTATAGCTATGAAAAATAATCTCTAATCAAATTATTATAACAAATCATTTGATCATATTACATATATAACCAGACGTTGCCTGGCTTTAGGAAATTAAACTTATTAACTTTTTATCAAAGAGATAATTTGTTAAGTTTTATATCAAAGATATAAGCTCCCTTCTTCATTGCAAATATGGATGCCAAATAATGTGAATAATAAAAGGCTGTTTATTTAGCATTTCATGTATAAGATATATAACATATATATTAAAAAAGATTCTCATTCGAGATGAAATATTTTTCGTTTATTTTATTTTTATTAACAATATTTCAATTAGCAAAAATCACCTAATTATCCTTAAGTTATATTTATTTATCTGTATCCACGGCAAAACGGCATTCAAATGAGCTGTAATCGCCTATAAAAATACTGTTGGGATATATTGCTTCAACATTCCTTTTCTTTTTATGCCTGCAATGCATCAGACAGTGGAATCGGTTAAGATAAACCTGCTGGCGATAATCAAGTGTCCGTGAAATAAAAAAAAAACGAAATTAAAATAAGACGTTTAATTAAAATCATCTTTAAATAAAAAATGAATAAAAATCTAACGACTACAATTGGAATAAAAAGATTCAAATCTAAACGTAAACTGTCTAAATAAATTAGACTGAAATTTTCTTCCGTTTGACAGGAACATTGTCTAGTGTTTGTTATAAAAAGATTGAAGGAGTTAAATAAATATTTCTTCGTATTTATTTTTCAAGTGAAACGTAAAGATATTACATGTCCCGGCACCTTTTTACGGAATCGAGACGTCCTTTCAATCCAGCCAACAAAGAGATTTTAAAACATGCAACAGCAAATTAGCAATTTTTATTTCAAAATTAAATTCTATAAGACTGCAAAAGAACGAAGCGGTAATTTTCTATTTTCCAACTGGTCCATTTGCTTTGATTGTTTTTTTTTATGATTTTGACAGTAGGGATGCTTTAGAAATTATGTGCTTAATTAAGCATGATTTTTTTATTTTAAAATAACATTAACCTGTAGTCCATAAAGATAAAAAAAAAACTCTCTATTTAATTTATATTATAAAGGCATGCATGTTTTTTTCTACATTTTAAATTTTTTTTTGCCAAATGTTACCAAATTAATTCTACCAGGACATTAAGTGATTTGATAAATTTAATTTTAGTAATAATTTTTAAATGAATAAGCGAATTTATTTTTAATTTATTTAGATAGTGTTTTTTTGTAGGTATTTTTCTTTTGAAATATAAATCATGATGTATGGCATTATGGGTTTATACCATTTGAGAATTAGAGTTATTATTCTTTTCCAGACGTGATATTTCGCAAATTTTTGCTACTTAATTATTTCATATTTAATTTTAGCATTTTAAAAACAATTATGGAGAGTTCAAACAAGTTATGAATTTCATATTAGTCATGCTAAAATAAGGCTATTATCGAGTGAATCGTTTGAAAAAAAAAACGAATTAAAATTTTTCCTTGAGCTTTTAATTTTACTTTTTGCATATAATTCTCAGAATTAATATTTTAATTAAACGTTATTTGAAAATTGTTAATAACTTAATTGTTTTTTTACGAAGCTTTAAAAATTGAAAATTATTTTCAAAAAAATGTCCAAATTGGACTTTATTATCTCTGTTGGGCACCTTGTTGAAATCAGAAAGTTACACACTCTGAAGTATGTTGCTGCTGTTTAAATTTTCTGTTCTCAGTGGATAAATGCTATATAACATTTCTTTCATTAATCCTTTCTTTATTATAAAATTAAATAGTACATAGGACTTTCGGATTTAGGGGATTTTAAGTAGGAATTTCAGACAATGTCGCATAAACAGAGAAGACAGAGAATCCTCACTTGGCGTACTTCAAATTTGCCAAAGAAGCATCGCCATTCCGATGCTTAGTTTTCAAAAAAAGTTATAAAGAAAAAGTCATGGATAATTTACCACGAGGGACATATTTGTAACTGCAGAACGGACGATAAACAAGAAGATTTCAGGAAGTAAAAATAAAATTGTAACTCTATGGTATGCAACGAGAATACTCTAGCGTATACTTTCCTAGTTCAAACAAGGATGCTCTATAGGTGCGTGTCTGAATAGCCGTCATTGGGAAACAATCGGCAATATTTGGATAGTGACATTATATCCCGTTCGTTAATAATAATAAAGTAACCTCATTAATATCTCTGTTATAAATGTAAACATAATAAAATGTCATATTTCTCCTAATTGGCTACTTTTAAAATAATTGGCTTTTTTTAATAATATTTGCCATTAGCCCTTCTAATAAATTTTGTGTCATTCCTTTTCTAAGATAAAACTATATATATTTGTTTTATATATAAATGTATATATTTAATGGGTTGCAAATCTTTATTTTATTTATTTTCTTGTGCATTTCTATTGATACCACGAACAACATGATAAAAAAAAGTATTGTGGAAAGATATTCAAATACACGAAATTAAATAATGCTTCATTAGTGATATTTTTCTGAAATCTCATTAAAGGTGTAGATTTTATCATGATGTAGCATTGAATGGCCTTCTATGGATTATCGTTGTAAGATTTCAAATATTGCATTTCTATTAATATGATATACGAGAAGAAAATAATAATGAATGGCCTACTAGAAAGCGTAGGATCAAGTACTTATTGTTCTCATGGGACAAAATGGAAAGGATGATCGAGGAAGTGTTTATATAAGCAAGAATAATGTAGTGCGCTGCAGTAATTAATTAATATTTTTTTGCTTCACTAAATGGTTGGTAACTAAAATCGTTAATTTAAAATTTAAATTGAATTAAACTAGAATTATAAAACATACATATTTTGTGTTGTTAGGTAAACAATAATGTAACATAAATAAGATATATTATTTAGAATTTTATCAGATTATTATTTTATAAAATTTATTATAAATTAAATATTCCTTAAAACAATAATCTTCTAAATACAATGGTGCCCTTAATTTATTTAAATTCTTGTTTAATTATTTTCAGAAGTGAACAAAGTTGCACAGAGTCAATATGTAAATGCATAAGACGGGATATCACCTTTTTGTATATAAATGTATTTTATTTTATCTAATGACTTATAAACATAATAAAACGTATTTTTTTTAATTTAAAAGGCTATTTTAAATGGAAATTACTCATAGGATATAAATTTTTATGCATTTAATTAGCAATAAATTTATAAAAAATGAAATTATATTTTAAACCCCAGTTATTGTATTTGTCAATGATTAAATTCAATGATTATTTAATTTTCTTTGATGATTGATAATTAATAACTGATTAACATTTATTCTATTTTGAATATGAAGATAATTTCAGATTTAAATGAATGGGTTTAATAATATTTAGTAAGATAACTTAATAGATTTTAAACAAATATTATATTTGTTATTTCTAAATTATTTTTGTGAAGTATAAACTTGAAAAAATTTGAACACAAAATGCAAATGCTGAACTGCAGTTAATTGTAGTAGCCATATGAAATGGGTAAAGAAATTTGGACAACTATAAATATGAACAACTGTTGATTGTTTGTTGACGACAGTTTGAAGTTTGAATTTCATAACTTAATCACTTAATTGCTTCATTAAATTCTTGCAAATATTTTTTGTAGATGTTTAACAAAATTTGTTTGTCGTTCAAAGAAATATCTTCTATTAATTTATTTCTTTTTCAGTGTTCTCTGCAAATGTTTAAAATATATACAAAACAAAAATTATAACTAGTGTGGTTTTTTTTTTTTTCTTTCACGAGCAAAAAGAATTATAATTTTTCTGTAAACAGAAAGCACATTTTGTATTTAATTAACAGTATCTTAAATATATTATATTAACGCCTTCTGGGACCTCAATGGCCGAGTGTCTAACGCTGTGGCGCTCGGTGTCATAGGTAACGGGTTCGAATCCCGGCGGTGCCATGGATGTTTGTAGTGATTCGGAATCCTCTTTAAGCCGTAGGTCCCGGTCTCCTATGACTGTAAGAGCGTCAGGGAGCAGATCTCAGACTTCTACCTGCGGGTGCTCCATCAGAACAGAAGCTGCACCCCTCTTCCCTCCTTCCATGAGGGATACGACAACAACAACATTAACGCCTTCTACATATTCTTTAAGTATAATAATAAATCGAAGGCGATTTGCACTCTTATCCGAATGATTAATCTGGTGCACTTATCTTAAGCATTAATCTCTGTCCGCTTTTTATTCGGAATTCTTATAAAAAGGGATATGATTTTAACCATTAGTGAACATAATATTGTCTTTTATAGAGTTCCGTGGCGTCTCCAAAAAATGGAAGCTATAAAATAAAAAAAAATTAAGAGCATAAATAATTATTTGAAACAAATTAATCACATAGCGCAACACGAAAAACTTTCATTTCGAAAACTTTGATGTAAAATAAAAGTTTATTTTCACGTGATTATGTTTATGTACGTTTTATAGCTTGCATGAAATATGTGTTGCTGAATCTAACAATTGGACAAAATTAAGTCACATGATCTGTAATTCATTTTAAATTCTAATTTTCAAAAGATAAACAGAAAATTGGTTCAATTTTACCAAAATAGACCTAAAAATTAGCTTATAATATTTATATAAGTTAATTTAATCATCACTTAACAGAACTCTCTGTCTGAATTAGGAAGTGCTTACACTTGTTCAAATACTACTGTTTCTTCATAGAGTTCTAGAGTTAAAAGAAAGTTCTCCAGGAAATTTGTTATATTCCTGTCGCTATTGAATTTAATATTTCTTATAGGGATTCTGCTGTTTAGGTTGCAATTGAGCGAATTCCCTTTTCTGAACCAAATGTAATCACCAAAATCGCAATATTTTGTAACTGCAGAGTTCTATTTTGTTTATTAAGGATCCCAACTTGGTGAAGCCCAAATAAAAAGGCACTTAAAGTGCAAAACTCCCGTTATTTTATAATATGACTAATTACTTTATAAATTTCTTGGGTTATTGAACATTGGTATACATGTGTATTCATTCAGCAAAATATGTTCGAACATGATAAGTTGAAATTCGTAAGAGGCTTTTATTATTATTTTTTTTAATTTCAAAATATTTTCATGTGTTGTTTCTTGAAATGCAAGAGCTAAAACTACTCTTAAACTAATACGAGAAAAACACATTAAATATTCGTAGTTACAAATCTTATGAATCTCTTGGAGAAATTTAAAATGTTTCAGGAATTCAACAAGAAGCAAAATGAATAATTCATACACAAAAATTGTACTTCCGCATAAAACCACCAAGGAAGGAAACTTTCTGAAATCTTTTTGACTATGTGGTAGAAGTTTTAAAGAACATCATGAAACCAAATTCGAAACAAAACTCTCTCTCCTTCATGCCAAATATCACGATAACATTAACAACAGAAGATGTCTAAAAAGAAAGAAAGCATTTCATTTTCGATTTGCATGAAATATTGTAAAAGATGATGAACCTTAGAACACAGACGCTATTATGGTTCTACTTTTGTACATTTCCTGCTTCATTTTCTCTCCAGGAAAATTTCTCGGCTCCCAAAATATTCCGGAAATCGAATTGAAAGGATTGAAGATACAGCCTTTTCTTCCAACAACGAGAAATCCATGTTGATTCGTGAGTGGATGTTTATCGGCGTCAAAAATCACATTTCCCTCAGACTAAATAAACCCTTTAACAGCCATTCTGAAGATTTATGAGCCAATGCTTCGAATGTTTTCCTTAACTGTCTTAAAACTGTGAATCTTATTTTAATTCCCTGCGATTTTTTTGTAAATTCTTGTTTTTCTTTTGCTCATTGGCAGAAAGAGAATAAAATGTTTTGTGACGTAATTAAGTCGCCAGTTTTGGAAAATACATTATACGTGATTTTTTTTTTTTTTTTTTTTTTTGCTTCTGTCCTCAATTTATTTGTAAACGATAGTGTCTTTTTAAAAGAGTGCAGTTTATTTAAGTGGATCTTTCACAATGGATAGATTGTAATATCTCTTCTAGAATGGTTTGATAATAAATGGACAAAAAATCCGGAATAAATTTTTAAATCCCAGTAATTGTCTAAGTGATTTCACGAAGCTCGAATGTCTTTGAAAATGCTCAGACCTTTTTTTTTCGAAATGAACTAATAATAATAAATGAAAATAATCAATCAGAAAATCTGAAACAATATTTTAAAATAAAGTTAATTTTCCTAGTATTTATTTTCTTTAACGTTGTTCACCTCATTAAAACTTTATTAAGGAGATACATCTTGTAAAATATATAAAGTTAATAATGAAAGTCTTAAAAATTATTAAACATAGGTAATAATCCTACCTTTTAAATAAGTGCCTAAAAAAACCATTAGATCTTATTTTATAAAATGATAATAAACTTTGTTGCTTTCAGTCCCATATTTCTATATCTAAAACCAAATAAATTTATGGACAGTTAATTCTTTCATAAAAAAAATATGCACAATAATACTTTCAGTACATTCTATTTTTATCTATAGACAAAAGTTTTTAGTTTTTCTTTAAATTAACGTAGTGGGTGTGGTTGAGTTGAGATACTTGAGGTGCAGGTTAGAGAACTAATAGCGTTATCGACACACGCACAAATTTCACACACATACAATTAGAGACATACCATATTTAACATAAACATAACAATTAGAGACATACCATATTTAACATAAACATAACAATTAGAGACATACCATATTTAACATAAACATAACAATTAGAGACATACCATATTTAACATAAACCTAACATATTTAAAGACATGTAATTATAGATTCGTGGAAGGACTTCACTACTAGGCCGAAAATCCGATACTCGGCTACGCGCAGGGTGTACGAAATATATTTCCTCTTGGCTTGAGACATTGCTACCAAACTAAACATTTCTTAGTGGGAAAGTAGGGGGCACTCTTCTTCCTATTGGGTGAGAGGAAATAATGCGCCCCCTGCTTTCTGGCGATGAGTTTTTTGAAATACTAAAATAATGAGAAATGTTTTTTTTTAATATTTTAGATTTTCTAGCATCATAATTCCTAAAGTGTTATTTTTTATTGTACAAAGTCATCAATATTATTTCCAATTATTTTTTTATAAATAATTCCATTACAAAAAGAAATGACTGAAGGAAAACTATGCTTTACTGAAAATTACAAGTGATTTGTGTATCTTCTCAAGAAAGATCGTTTAATTGGCACACGCGACATGGCAAAGAAAGTGAGTTAAATTAATATTTAAGGGCAATACTTGGATCGACAAAGAGAAAAATAAAAGTTATAGCGATTATCAAAACAACATTTTTCTAATGTCACAATTTAACAATGGTAGAATTAGAAGAGCTTCGTAAAAATAATTCTGTCTTAGATTTCGTGATGGGATAGATTTCCAGGTGAATGAATACAAACAATTCTTGAATATTAATAAAAAATAAAATTTAGGTTTCTTAATACTGGAGATTCCAAACATCACGAAAGGCTCTTGCACGAGAGAAACAATTCCGTTTGAATTATTTTGTCTCAACTAAGCTTTGTCCTCCTTTAATTCTTTCGTTTTCTGTTGCATTTATTTTGATTTGCTTCATTTTATATATATATAGAAAATGTCAAAAAATCGCTGCAGGTTTCCTGCAGTCTTGCTACAACTCGGTTAGTTACGGCAGAATATTAGACATTATTTTTGGGGAAAAAAAATATCAATGCTATTTTAATTTTACTGATGTGTTTTTGTGTGATTTTTTAATTTGGATAGAAATGTATATATCTGTCAGATGCAATCAGACAAAATCATATGCAATTACAATCATGACAGTGAACTGTAACTTTTCAAATTATACCCACAAATAATGATTATGTATCTGAGTATCTTTACATTTCTATGCCACTATCCGTATTAAGAGTAGTTTAGATAAATTGTATTTTTATCACATGCAAAAATACAAATTAAAAGATCAAATTCTGAATTAAATATTATAAAAAAATATTTCTATTATACTAGTTTAATCCTGTACTTTCACTTCTATTAATTTAACACAAATTACATACATAAATTTGCTTTATATATTATTAATATTAGAACTGCTAAGGAAGAAGCCTGAATATAAATTATAACAATAGAAAAGTGAACTGTAACTTTTCAAATTATATCCACAAATAATGATTATATATCTGAGTATCTTTACATTTCTATGCCGCTATCCGTATTAAGAGTAGTTTAGATAAATTGTATTTTTATCACATACAAAAATACAAATTAAAAGATCGAATTCTAACTTAAATATAACAAAAAATATTTCTATTATACTAGTTTAATCCTGTACTTTCACTTCTATTAATTTAACACAAATTACATACGTAAATTTACTTTATATGTTATTAATATTAGAACTGCTAAGAAAAAAGCCTGAATATAAATTATAACAATAGAAATAGGTTATTAAATGACAACAGTGAGAAATAGGTATAATTAATATATAAGCATTCCTTTTTGACGATGTTTAAATAAGTATATCTATTTCATGGTTTAAAATTTATAATATTAATAGAAAACATAATTAAAAACTACGTCAATTTCAAACTTCATGTGGTAATTCTTTGAATTATTTTAAAGAAAGGTTGAATTTATCAGTCTCTAATTGAATAGTAAAGTTATTGAAAGGTATTACTATATGTATGTCCATATAAGTGTTTATTTTTATTTGTAATATTTAATGGTCAGTGTGTAAAAACCAACATTATAAGTCATAATTTAGCTATTGGTGGCTAATGCATTTCTAAGAGAAAAGTAATTCAGCTTTATGAATTTTGCTTCAGTTCTATGTTGTAGCCTGACGTCAATCTCTACGGGTGCGGCTGATATATAATAGTTTCAAGGTGTATAACTGAAAGACTTACACAAATCTACTTAGGTATTATCACAATTTGAAAAGAGAATTCTTAGGAATTTTATCTGGGAGATTTCCACTATCTTCCTCAAATCCAGTGGGGAAAACACTCCTGCCTATAGATTTATCTAGTTCCAGGCTGTCTTGCCAGCCTAATGTAAACAGAACTTTCAGGTTAACTTCGCTGACCTATATTCATATGAAACTCTAGCAATTCGGATTTTTAACATTTTTCCATCAGATTGGTAGTAGCCCACAATTAATTTTATGTTAAGTTTCAGAATTGCTATAAAATAATTTTCACATCATAATCTAACGTTTAAAAAACTTTTATCTGGTGTTTTTCTTTTAAAGGGATTCAAATAACAAATTCAAGAAGAATTTCTATCGTTGTCTAAACATACAATCATATGCTAATGTGATATTCAGAAGACAATGTTAAGAATACTGGTTGAGTTAACTTAAAGAAATACGACTTTTTATACATTTGTGTAGCTCCATAAAATTATTTTATGTTAGAAGTTGTAACTTAAAAAAACAAGTTGATTTTTAATTAAAATATGAGTGCACATAAAATAATGTTCCTTAAATGTATGTGCTTTCATATTTTAATTAAAAAAAGCAATTTATTTTTTCAAGTTACAACTTCTAATACAAAATAATTTTATGGAGCAACACAAACGTATAAAAAGACGTATTTGCTTAGCTCATCCAGTATTCTTACCATTGTCTTCTAAATATATCACATTAGCATGGGATTCTAAACTAAGTCAGCAATAGAATTAAGGAATTCAAGTTCTCCGAAGAATGTGTTGCTTTGTTTTATTGACGTATTGATTTTAGCTGATACAAAGTTCCGTTGTTTGATTAAGCGAATCATAGATCAAATAGATGGGGAACTGGTTAGTAAATTAAAAGTTCGAAGTGTCTGGAAACACCAGGAATTCTTAAACTATTTCCTCACCAAACGACCAACTTTCTCGAAATTAATGAAATTTCCCTTGATTTCATTCGGAGTCAAATTCATTAAAGCCGAACTTTCTAGTCTGAAATCTTTTTCTATTATTTTATTTCTCTTTGAAAGTTTTCTTTCGTATTTTTTTTAGATTTTTAGTTTTAAAAAAAAAAAAACTACAAATATCCGAATCAGAATGGTGAAAATTTATTTTTTGTTATTATTATTATCTGATTGTTCTTTTCACACATTCTTCAGAAAATTAAAGAATAACAGAGATCCTCTTCAAAGAACTGTTTTGTTTTAATGATTGTTATTGTTTCTTCACTTTAATTCCTCCTTCAACTGCAGCGTTACCAAATAGCTAAGAAAGATCTCATGTTTTTGTTTTTTTTCTTTTTCAGATATAAGTCTCAACTCTAACCAGTTTCCTTATTTATCAAGCCAAACGCTACCGAGAATTTGCATTTAGTGGAAAAAGCAATGCTTCTGGTAGTGGATGGAAGGGAAGAGAGAGGAAATTACGTGGGATTTTGGAGGGAATTTTCTGTGTTGTGGGAGTAATGAGAGGAAAGGGAGTGTTTGTAAGAAATCTGGGGGTGGGGAGACATACTCAGAAAGAGAGAGAGGGGGGGGACACATTCCACAAGAACAATTCTTCAGCGAACTAAGAGAAAAATATTTGCTTAGGGAACGGGTTCGGAGGTATTCAGAAGTAAATGAGATCTTATTCTGTTTGATCCCTTAAAAAAGCAATCAAAGGACATTATTGAAGTAAATCTTTCTATTCATTTCTTTATATTTTGATTCTATAGTTTGATTATTACGCATTTTATACGGAGAAGGAAGCATTCAAGGAGTACGTGTTTTTTTTTTTGCTTGTACATAAAAGTACATTTTCAAAAAATGCTGTTTGAATATGATTTAAAATTTTCAGTTTTTTTTTTTTTTTTTTTTTTTTTTAGTTTATGATGGTTAAGTTGTATGCTTAAATTTCGTGTTATACTGTTTTCACGTCTTATATCAATTTTCAAGCAGATAATTAAAAGAATCCCTATGATGAGTTTAATGCTTCTATCTTTCTTTTCTTACATGGGTAATGATTTCGCATGCAAAAATTGCAAAATGAATTAAATTAGAAGTAATTTCACTTAAATTATATATAAAAACTTACAGATATTTCTAATCTGATGTTATTTTTTTTGTTATTGTTAAAATCTACAACAAATTACAGAAAAAATGTATAAGAAAATTTTACAAAATATGTTAAATATTCGTTATAGTGAATTTGAAATTTAAACAGTAATAATAAAAAGCTGAAATACTTCCACGAATTTTGATTTTAGATATATGAACATATTTTACAGAACGAATACGTATTAGAATATGCTCATGTTCAATAACCCTCGGAATGTAGCAATTGATCGGAATACTATAAGACCGGTAACTTTTCTTGCCCTATCACTTTTGCCTCTAACTCATAAGAAGAATTTTTTGAGATTTAGATGATTAATAATATTTCTATCAAGTATTCAAACTCTTCCCCTTCCCAGAGATTATTAAGTTACATTAAAATGATTTTTTTAAATTATAAATTTTATAAGCTTCATATACCTCCGTCCTTAACATAATTTATTGTAAAAATCCCTAATAGTAATTTAGCAATATAAATTTTGAAATATCTACATTGCAAAAAGAAAATTCTTCATATTTTATCTAAAAATATTTTTTATTTAAAATATCTATTCAAATTTTATACAAATGACTTTTCAAGTTTTGTTTAATCTTACATAACTTCATCTGAGTAAAATGTTTTCTCATTAACTTTAATCAAAGTTTCCGAAGTTAATGCTTTAAGTTAATGCATAAAGCACTCCATTACTTAATAGATCAATTCAATCCACTCTCTAAACAAGATAGGAAATAGCTCTTTTCAGGAAAGATTTATAATCAAAATTGTGAAATAAACTAATTAACGAGCAAAATAAACAAAAAAAAAACTTTCGTTACGTAAAGATCATTTTAAAGGACTTTGAGAATTCTTAAAAATATAAGTCAGAAAATAGCTGTAATAAATTCAAAAGATTTGCTGAAAGCTATCATTAAAATGTAATTACTTTTTTAAATCAACAGAGTGAGAGAATGGTAAAAAAAACCCGATTCTTTCGATTTAGCTGTAAACTTTACTTAAGGCAAAAATAACGGACAAAGAAACCTGTCTTCAATAATTTAATGCAGAATGGCAGTTGTTTGCTGTAGAATCCATCAATAAAAAATAAAGTAAGTTAATCCAATTAGCTAAATTAATGAAAGAAAATGAATTACACATTTCGAGAATTTTCGTAAGTATTTGCTTTCTGAATAGTCATTATGTTAAATTTTAAATAAATCAGACATTTTTTTTTTCTTTTATTCAAACTATTCAAGCTTTTTCTTCAGATTCAAGACTATTTAAAAGGTCACCGGATTTTCATCAATATTATCTATTATCTTCTGAACGTGCAGTACATCCATATGCCTACCTAGAATAAGCGCTATTCAAAAACTAAAATTCAAAATTTGAATGTTGTTACTAGTGTAAAAAAATTTAAAATTCATTTTGTAACACAATAACATTGCACAGGTTGGTTTATTCCAGGATCACTTTAATTTTTGAAATAGTTGCTATGAAAGTCTCTGAACCAATTTTTACCAACTCGAATTTGTACTTGAATAATGTTATAATTAAATCTCCTGTATACTAATTTAGTCGATAGATCATGAACTCTCAGTGCCTTGAGTTCAGAGCGATTTTATTAACAAGCTAGTCTGTTTCGGTTTAACTTTAGAAAATATTTCTTTAAATATTATGATATATTATGATGAAACACAAAAAAATAGTGTTATTAATACAGGCAGACGAAGAAAGACGGGATAGTTTTACTTTATATTAATTATATTTTTTTCCTAATTTTATGAGTAAGTAAATAATGATAGTTTTGCGGAATTAAAAGCATCTTCTCTTTTATTATTAGCATATTCTAAATTAGAATAATATTTAATAATATTATAATAGCATTAAGTATTCAATTATTATTATTCTACATAGATTTTACCATCATAGTGATTTTTTTCGTAATACATATACATACAAATAAGTCACTAATTAGAATTGAATAATGAGAAAACTTTTTTTTTTTGTAAAATTATAATTGACAACCAAAATAAGGAAAGTTTATAAAACAATTGTTAGATAAATACAGATAAAATAAAATTAAATGTAAGAGTTCATAGTTTGTAGCAAAAAATATAAAAAATCTCGGAGATTAATTAGAAACACGATAAAAAAAAGCTTTCGCAATCGAAAAAAAGAAATGAAAATTGAATAATAATTTAACTCAATTCAATATATCGTAATAAAAAGTTTATAATCTAACAATAATAAAAAAAGAAATTTTTTTATTAAAGACTTCATTTCCTCTTTACTTAATTCTACCAATACGGAAAAAATAAAAAATAAAAACTACAGTTATTTTTTTTTTTTAAGAATCATAATTGTAACCATGAGTAAATATTTACATAAGCATCTTTCTAAAATTAAAACTCTTCTGAATGAGTCACATTAGCTAATTATATCTTGTTTCATTAAATAATATGTTAATTGCTCGTTCAGATCATTCTCTCTCGTGAATGCGGTAAAAAAAAAACTTTACGTACAGTTTGCACTTCACTAGCATAAGTAATATTTTAATTAATTTTCTTCTTCTTTAATTTTTTTTCTTCTTAAACATTGGAAACATTATCTATATTTTTTATTCTATTTAAAAAAAAGAAACGATTAATGCTTTTGAATCAATGGAAAGATTAAAATCACTGGGTGTAATAAAACTCTTCATGATTGCTGACACGAGAAATTAAATTTTTTATTTCGTCTGAATTACAATGATTTCCTCTAGGATTTATAAAAACGAATAAATACCAAATTAATAATCGGCGGATGAGTTTTCGGGGGATTAATTTTGTTTGAATGCAATATAATGTTTCTACAAAAAATATTTAAATATAAATGTGATTCGTTAAGAACAAGAATAGAAATTCATATTTGCAAACACTAAATAAAGTTTATTTCTCGGAAGAAAGCATTGTGTTTTAAATTTTCTTGTAAAAACTTTTAAAAGTGTTTAGTTATGGCAAATATATATAATATTTACATAAAGTATGTTAATATTTCAATATTTATATTAAAATCACTAAACTTTAATTAATTAATAAACCACGGTAAATTTTCTTTTACAAATTTGAATTTTTTTTTTTAATATGATTAATGTGCCACAAAAATTCTTTGGATTTGATTATTTTGATGAATATGGCCTTTCTATGGGTAAAAGAAATATTAATAATTCACTTTTAAATGAAGTCATGAATAAATATTTGTTGACTTCAATGCATTTAGAAGACTTTAAGCTTAACATTACCAGTCAAAATAAATCCGAAATTTTCCGAATCAACTTCCTATTTGACAAAAACAAAGATATTAGCGTAAAATAAACACTTGTTCAGTGAAAATTTCCATACGTCGCGATACAATTAAATGTAAAAATATATTTTTTAAATTACATTACATACATAAAATACAAAACATTGGCACCTTTTTCAAAGAATCGTGCAGCCTTTTGCTTTTTGTCCGGCTAACAAAAGATTTAAAACAACAACAAATGAGCAATTTTTATCTCAAAAGCAAATTCTGTTAAGACTCGGAAAAGAAAGGTTTGACAATTTTAATGCGCGTTTTGCTTTGATCATTCTTTCGGGTTTTTGGCTGCGAGTGCGCGCTCATTTTTTACTATGAGGAAAAAGAGAGTTTAATTAAACGCATTTTCTCTTTTTATTTCATTTAAAACTAATCAGCGACCGGTAAAGATCAAAAGAAAAACTGATTATTCGGTTAATATTATAAAGGCATGTATACCTCCATTTCTTTTTTTAATTAAGCTTTTTACTAAATGATACTAGTTTTAATCTGTCAGGACATCAAGTAATGTGATATATTTAATTTTAAAAATGCTCTTTAAATAAATGAGCGTTGTTTTTTTTAAAATTTAGTTGTGTTTTTGTATTTTTTTTTTCTATTAGCCAAAACGTTGAATGGCACGATTTCATAATTAGATTGCATGCTGTTTAAATTGGGGAATTATCATATTTTTCTGTAATTTAGTTTTGTGTATATGCTTGTTACCTACTCGAAGTAGTTTTTTATTAAAAAATTGAAAAATTTGAAGCTAATTTTGCTTTGAAATTACGTAAATTACCTTAGCATTAATTTTGGAATAACTTAATTACCTAATTATCAGTTGATTTAGCTTTACATATAGAAATTAATATCTGATCAAAATATTAGAACTCATTAGAGAGTTTTTGCATACCGTACGTTAGTTACCGTAGGACGTCCGTTAGCTTTTTCTCCCTAGCGCGCATGCTCAGTTTCCTATGAGCATGCGCGCTAGGGAGAAAAAGCTAACGGACATCCTACGGTAACTAACGTACGGTATGCAAAAACTCTCTATTATTTGATTATATATTATTATATATTAAACTCATTATTTGAACACATATACCCTAAGATTCCTGGCTTCAGAAAATAAAACTTGTTCATTCTTTATTAAAGAGATAATTTGGTAAGTTTTATACCAAGGAGATAAGCTCCTTTACATATATTTATTTTATATATAAAATATATTTAATGGGTTCCAAATCTTTATTTTCTATATTTTTTGTGCATTTCTGTTGATACCACGAACAACATGATAAAAAAAAGAATTGATGAAAGATATTCAAATACATGAAATCAAATAATGATTCATTGGTGATATTTTTCTAAAATCCCATTAAAGGTGTAGGTTTTTTCATGATTTAGTATTGAACAAACTTCTGTAGATTATCGCTGTAAGATCTCCAATATTGCGTCTCTATTAATATGATATACGGGAATTAATGGCCGTTAATTAATTAATATTAATTAATGGCCTTCCGAAAAGCGTGGGAACAAGTACTTATTGTTCTCATGGGATGAAATGCGAAGGATGATCTAGAAAGAACTGAAATATTGAAATATTAATAAATTACTGCGCTGATTTATTGATTAATATTTTTGCTTTACTAAAAGGTTGGTAAATAAAATCGTTAGTTTAAAATTTAAATTGAATGAAACTAGAATTATAAAACATATATATTTTCTGTTGTTAGGTAAACAGTACTGTAACATAAATCCGAGATATTTTTCAGAATTTTATCAGATTATTATTTTGTAAAATTTATTATAAATTAAATAATCCTTAAAACTTTAATCTTCTAAATACTGTGGAACCTTTACTTTATTTAAATTAAGAATTAACTGTTTTCAGAAGGGATTAAAGGAGCATAGATTAAATATGTAAACGTTGTATTAGATTTTGGTACATAAAAATATTTTATTCTACGTAATGAATTGTAAACATAACAGAAATTAATATTTTAATTTAAAAGGCTATTTTAAATGAAAGGGATTATAGGATATAGATTCTAATGTATTTAATTCACAGCAAACAAAAAGGCAAATTATTTTAAGCCATATTCGTTATATTTGACAATGACTAAGTTGAATGATAACTTTGTTCTATTTTGTACATTAAGACAATTTCAGATTCAGATAAATGGATTTGTAATATGTAGCAAGATATCTTAATACATTTTAAACAGATATTCTAATTGTTCCTTCTAATTTTTTTAAGAAATACAAATTAGAACATTTTTAAAATGAAATACAAATTCGGAACTGCTGTTAATTGTATTAATCATATGAAATGGGTTAAAAAAATTAGAACACGTATAAATATGAGCTGCTGTTTGATTCTGTGTTGATGACAATTTGAAGTTTCAATTTCATAAGTTAATCACTTAATTGTTTCATTAATTTCTTGCACATTTTTTGTATGTGCTTAAATGAAATTTCTTGTCCGTCGTTCGAAGAACTATCTTCTTTTAAGTAATTCTGCAAATGTTTAAAATACATAATAAAAAAATTTTTTAAACAATCGCAATGGTTTTTTGTTTCACCACCAAAAAGAGTTATAACTTTTCTGTAAGCCGAAAACATATATTGCATTTAATTAAAATCATCCTAAATATATTATAATAACGCTTTCTACCTATCCTTTAAGCACAACAATAAATCTAAGGCTTTTTATATTCTTATTCTATTTATAAATCTTGTGTTCCTATCCTATGTATTAATTGTCTGAATTTTATCATGTGTGAACATTATATTGTCCTGGATAGAAGTCCGCGGGCCCAAAAACAGTGAAGCTATACAATAAAAACTTAGTAAGAGTATAAGCCATTATTTAAAACAGATTAATCACCTCCGGCAACGTGCAAACATGCAAAACATTTCTTCTAAAACTTTTATTTAAACAAACACTAATTTTCACGTGATTTTATTTATATGCATTTTATAACTGGCATGAAATATGCGGTGCTGAATGTAACGATCGGTCCATATCAAGTCATATGCTCTGTAATTGTCTAGTTTTTAAAATATAAACACATTATAGTTTAAATATCCTCAAAATAGCTTCTAAGAAGTAGTTTACAATATTTATGAAAAGTTAATTTAACCATCACATAACTGACTTCTATGTCTGAACTTGATATTGCATCGTATAGTATCTTAACATAAAAAACAGGAGTTCTGCTCTTGAGGGTTCCTGACTAATTGCTTCATAAATTACTTGGGGTATTGAACATTGGTATACATGTTTATTTGTTCAACAAAGTAAGTTCACACACACAAAAATTTAAATTCGTGAGGGAATTTCAATTTTTTTTAAATTTCATAACATTTTAAGCGTTGTTTCTTGAAATAAAAGAGCTAAAACAAGTCTCAAACTGATATGGTAAAAATACATTATAAACTCCGTAGTTACAAGTCTTACAAATCTGTTGGAGAAATTTTAAATGTTTCAGGAATTTAACAAGGAACGAAATGAATAATTCATACTCAAAAATTGTACATCCGCATAAAACAACCACCGAAGAAAGCTGTCTGAAATGTTTCTTACAGTGTTGTAGAAGTTATAAGGAACATCACGAAACCAAATTCAAAACAAAACTATCTCTCTTATTTATGCCAAATATCATGATAGCATTAACAACAGAAGGTATTTTTTAAAAAAGAAAAACACATTTCATTTTCGATTTGCATGAAATATTGAAAAAAGATGATGGACCTTAGAACACTGTTATTATAGTTCCTCTCTTCCACGTTTCCTGCTTCATTTTCTCTCCAGGATATTTTCCCGGCTCCTAGAAAATTCCGGAAATCGAGTTGAAGAGATTGAAGATTCATTCTTTTTATTTTTTCGAATCGACCGACAAAATGCGAAACAGCCTTTTCCTCTAACAACGAGAAATCCATATTGATTCGTGAGTGGATGTTTATCGGCGACAAAAATCACATTTCCCTAAGACTAAATAAACCCTTTAACAGCCATTTTCAAGATTTCTGAACCAATGCTTTCAATGTTTTCCCCAACTGTCTTAAAAATGAGCATCTTATTTTAATGCGCTGCAATTTTTTTTTTTTTTTTTTTTTTTTTTTTTGAAATTACCATTTTTCTTTGTTCATTGACGGAAAGGGAATAAAATGTTTTGTGGCATAATTAAATCACTAGTTCTGGAAAATACATTATACATGATTATTTTTAATTCTATCCCAATTTATTTGTAAGCGATAGTGTCTTTTTAAAAGAGTGCAGTTTATTTAAGTGGGTCTTTCACAATTGATAGATTGTAACATCTCTTCTGGTATGAGTTGAAAATAAATGGACATGAAATCCGGAATAAATTTTTATGATCCCAGTAATTATCTACGTGATTTCACAAAGCGAAAATTTTCTTAACATGTTCTATCTCGTTTTCTTTTCAAATTGAAATAATAATAATAAATGAAATAAGTATTATTCTGAAATAATATTTGAAAATGTAATTTATATTTTCAATATTTGATTTTTTTAGCATCGTTTACCTCATTAAAAATTTATTAAAGAGATGAAAATTGTAAAATACATAAATTAAATTTAATCATAGTCTGAAAAATTATTAAGCTTTCATAAAAAGCTTACCTATAAAATAAATAAATTCCTTAAAAAAAACAAATACCTCTTGGTTTGTAGAATGTTAAAAAACGTAGTTGTTATTTCTATATTTGAAACAAAAATAAATTTAATGACAGTTAATTATTTAATAATGAAAATGTGAATACTTATACTTTTACAACATTCTAATTTTTGTCTGCGTTTTAGCTTTTTTAATAAATTAAATAATGTTATGATGACAATTCAATAAATAACACTTCCATCACTAAAAGGCTGTTAGGGAAATTATTTGAAGCCTATACAATATATGTTCTAATCTGACTAAAGGTATATTATTTATGAAATTAATACAATGGCGAGTTTGAAAAATTATGAAAACCTACTTTCTGATTCCTTTTAAATTATTTTTAGAAGTGGAATTATGATTTATTCGAATAAAAATAATAATAGTATTAAAGTTTGTGTATAACATATGTTTGGCAAACAACTTATTACAAACCAGATATACTTTAAATTCATTTATCTTCAATATACATTCAGATCTTCTACTTCTTCATTAGTGGAGCAATAGCCCCACGATGGACCACGGCCATCTGCCTACTGGCAGGTTTCGAGACAGGAGATGTTTTCTTTTACAGGGTGAGTTTTTTCCGCCCTACATCCCACACGCTACAGACATGTTAGACCGAGACCTACGGTTTTAAAGTGGATTCCGAACCACTATAAACATCCATGGCACAGGTGTGAATCGAACCTGAGGCACTGAGAATCAGAACGCTAGTCACTCGGTCGCCAGGCATTTTTATTTACAATCGCATTAGAATTTTTCGAAATAGTAAAAGAATGATCAATTTTACTAACAGATTTTAGATTTTCGTGCATCATAAATTTCAATAAGTTATTTTTTTTAAATTGTACAAAGATATCGATATCATTTCTAGTTATTATAGATAAATAATTCCTGTTTTTTTTAAAGAGACGGATAGACAGAAAGGAAATGATATTTTGCTGATTTTGTGCTTCTTCGAGGAGAAAGATAATTTCATTGTCATACATGACATGACAAAGGAATTACTATGACATGAAGTAGTATTTAAGAATAATACTTTGATCCACAAAGGGAAAACTGAAGCTTATAATGATTTTTAAAGCAATATTTTTCTAATATCTCAAATTAACATTGGTATATTTAGAAGAGTTTTGTAAAAATAATTCATTCATAGATTTCGTGATGGTATAGATTTCTAGATGGATGAATAGAAACATTCGGTGAATGAGACAAAAAAAAATTAGGTTTGTTAATATAGGAGATCCTATATGTCAGAACCTAAAGTCTCTTGCATGAGAGAATCAATTCCGTTTGAATTATTTTGTCTCAACTAAACATTTATCGTCATTTAAATCTTTCATTTTCTATTGCATTTATTTTACATTTATTTCATCAGTAAATCGCAGCAATCTTGCAACAAATATATTAGTTTGGGTAGAATATTAGGCATTACTTTTGGAAACAAATATCAATTCTATTTTAATTTTGCTGATGTTTAATTTGGACGTAAATGTATATCTATGTTAATGTCAAATTTAATTACAACTATGACAGAGAAATATAGGATTATTGTAATAAATAAAATTTAACTATATATTCTTACTATCTCATATCTTGCATTATAGGTGTATCATTTATGAATTCCCTTTAAAATAGATCCAGTAGTTTAATATTTTCCTCTGTCCTATGTAACTGCCATCCTACTAATCATGAATTGCATCATTCTCTATTTTCTGAATAACACTATCGAGTGAATAATCTTTAAAGTTTATCTCTTGTAGCCTTTAAAAATGGACTTGAATAAAGTCCCTCAAGAAATTTCTGTGCTTAATGGAATATAGCTATTTTTTAACAACATAATATTGGTAATTCCATAATACATCGTTGTTCTTTTAAGGGGTTTTTCAATTTTTTTTTCCTGACCACCGCAACAGTTTTTTTTTTGAATCTCTTCTAAGATATTTTTTCCTCAACCATCTGACTTTAACATTGATTAATGGATTTGTCCTGAAATAAATATTTCCGGAAAAGTGGCAAAATTGCTGCCTTATGATGCTACCTTTACAGTTTTTTTTTTTTTTTTTTTACCTTTACAGTCTCGAAGTTTGGAAAATAAAATAACGGAGAAATCTTAGGAGATTGTTTGTCGCAGTTTTAAAATGTTTCTTATTGTACTTTTGAATATTTTATCAAATAAAAATTTATAGTCTTGCATTTTTAGAAGTAGTTTTATGGATTTGAACATACTTTTTGCGCAATAAAAGTTTAAGTAAACCAATTCTCTATGATGATCTCATGTAATATTAAAGATTTTTAGTATATTATTACAGTATCCTACAATGCCATAGTCTTAAGTTGGATCTGTAACACTTTACAATGGCCAAAGCAGGAATAGTCTTAAGGGGAATTTCTAACTCTTTAAAGTGACCAACAATGCTATATTCTTAAAGTTGCATCTCTAATTCTTTGCAGTGATCATGCTTGCAATAATTTTAAGTTGCATCTATCTCTCAATGAGAAGGGAGTTAATGCATATCACATGTGTTTATATCGTTTCCTTCAACGTGAAGCATACCCCGCTTGCCATTCATACGAGGAGTTCAGATGTGCAATTACTTCCGGCGAACTTATTTGCGCGTTAGTAATTGTATGCACATTTAAATTACGCTGTACTCATTGGTTCCAGTGAAATGAGCAATAGAATATCTCAAGGAAATTGAGCTACGAAGGATAAATGTTTAACTTGTGTGCAGCCATACATTCATTATTTGAGTGCCAATTTCGGTTTGCTTCAAAAAGGGTAACATTCGCCCCCCCCCCCGTCTGTATAAGGTTTTTAAATTCTTCTTTCTAACTATATTTAGAATATAACAGAATATTTTAATTAAAAATAGAGCTTCCTTATATTAAACGCGATATTAAAATTAATTATCAAGAAAGCAACAAAATTTTGAATTTCTTTCTCAAATCATGAAACTTTGAAAATAAACTGGGACAAGTATTTTTAGTACATTTAGTAATTTGATTTACTAGATATAGTAAATTTAGAAAATCCGTAAGGTTACAAAATTTATGTTTAATTGCGAACTTTATCTGAGCATTAAACGATATGAGAAAATAATTACATACTTGAGATATATCAGATATTAAGTGACTAATGGCTAATCATAAGCACGATAGCACCTTATAGATATTCATAAGCACTATTATTTTAGAAGAAAATAGAAGTATGTCGAATTAGTTTTACAAAACTGCAATGTAAGTAAATTAATTATTTAATGTTAAACTTTCGATGACATACTACATAATGTAGATGACACATTTTTCATGAATAATTAAATTTAAATATAAAATATGTTCTTTGAAATTTCCCATCGGAATTATACATTTGGACATTAAATTTGCATAAATCCCCTAACCTAATAGCCCCAGGAAGTAAAAATAGATTACTGCTCTTCCGAAACCATTTCCGAATTTATTCAGAGAATTCGTGGAAGTAACGAGTCTGAATATTTAATAATGAACATCAATGAAATATTTATTGATTTTGAATTGATAATGAAAAGGATTAATTTAAGTTGAAGATATTTTTTAGATTAACAGTTTTTCATTATATTTTCATTCTATCTTCCATATAAAGATATGTTTTATTGGGACGATATGAAAATTCTTTTGTAAAAAAATGAATTCAAATATTTAAAAAGTCAGAATTGATTTACACATCTGAAATTTTCTTAAAAAGCGATGTAGATATCATACTTTAATAATTTTTGGCTTATCTGTTTGAGAAATCATCATTCATAAATAAGGATAATATTTTTTTCAATAAAGAACAAAGTTATGAGTTTTAAATAATGTCTGAACACGAAGGTACTCAAAGCATTGTCCATGGGCTTTTATTTTTAATAACCACCATCGGTAACTTCTTATCGATTGGGAATGATAAATTTCTCCCGTAAATTGATTGAAAATGGGGACATGTAAATATATTTATTAGGCAATATGGTGTGTTAAGTGTATTTTAAATTATTAAATGCAGGGTGGATTTCAGTATGTGTTTTTTCTTTATAAACTAATTTAAAATACTGTTTATATATCTGCTTCATTCAAATTTAAATAAATTTTTATTTCTGTTTACAGATGTTAATATTTAAGAAACAACATTATGTGGAAATAATATATATTAATGATGAAATACGACGAAAAGTTTGATTTTACATTGGAGTATTACAGTTAACCATAAATAACTATCATACCTAATTTTATTGTTGTAATTAATTTTCTAGACAGAATCTAAATTATATTTGACACTAATTTAATTGAAATTTTTTTTTTTTTTTTGTAAATATAAATGAAATTTTTAATACATAAAGTACTTTTTTTTTTTTCTAAATTCATAAAAAAATTTTGTACATTTTATTTTTTTTTGTCAAATTGTGTCTTCTGAATAATAAATAAATTCAAAAGTTTTTAAAATGTTTTATAATTACGTTAAATTAAAGCAAATTCAAATATATTGTAAATAAGACAAAATTTCTGTTTATTTAAAATAACAATAAACGCTAAATTAGTGGTTTGTTAAAATTTTGTATTATATATATATATATATATACATATTGTATTTAATTAAACAATAACCAAAATAAGCAATGGAAAAATTCACTTAAAAAATTGCCTACATTAATGGATTTAATAGAATACATTACATTTCAACGAAAAATCATTAAATCTCTACATTTTATTAGCCCAGTGAAGCTTAAGTAAGTTTTGATAATAATTCAACTACTTCATTTTTTTTATTATTTCAAAGTTCATGGTCTTTAAAACCAAAGATATTATCGAAGAAGATTTGCATTTTCGTGTAATTGACTCCAAAATTTTAGTTTTTACATCTTCTTAAAAAAGCCCCATCAATGCTAAGGTGCTCATTAGAAAAATTCCTACACAATTCTGAACTTTCCGAATATGTAGATTTTTCAAAGAACAAAAACAGTTTCCTTATTAAAAGAAATATTCAGGTTTATACTGCCTTTATAATCATGTTCAAAAAAAGACAACAAGTTTTCTTTTCTTTTTTTTAGTTAGATTTTAAATTGCAGGATACTGCACAAAGATAATTACAGTAGCAGTTGCTCTAAGGACAAGTGACTTATGAGGCTTTTGCGAGAATTTAAATCTGCTATGCATCTAGATGTTAGAAGCTTGCATTTACAGATCATTTACTGGGAAAGATAATTATTAAAATTAGTGGTCGGATGGAATTAGTTTTAAGGGAAGCAGTAATTTTTAAATTGAGCAATTTGTTGTTGGTTAAATAGAATAAAGTTATTCTAATTTAGTCTTTGTTTCTGTTGCTGCCATTTAGTTGAAACGGGAATTACTCTACTAATGGGAATAATTGTAAATAGAAAAAAAAAATAATTGCTTCGTTTTATCTACAGAAAGCATTTTCAAGTAGTTTTCTTTATGGGAGAAAAAATAAAACTTTTAATGTTTTCATAAATTAAACGAATTAACAAAATCGCTTTCAATAATGTAAAGCATTATTAAGAGTACTTCAAATGCTATTCGAAGGTTATATCAAATAAAATTATTCATTAAACTGACAACAGCTAATTACATTATAATTACAATTATTTTGCTATAAATTTTAAGGTATAACTTTATGCGTAATAATATAATGGATAAGAAATTTTACAAAGCACGATTGTTATGCATAAAACAACTATTTGAATATAATGTCTTTAAAAATTTAAACTCGTAATAATTTCTCATGGTAACGGAAATTATAAATATTGCAAACATTCGCTTACTTAATATTGCAAGATACAAATTTGAAGAAATATGTTTGTTTTTAGGCATATTCTCTAATTAAAACGGGATACGAAGTCATGCATATTTAAATTGTTTGACTTATTTACAGGAATAAATTAATTTTCTTTGTTTCATTTAAGAGTTTTTCTAACTGTAAATAAACTTTTTATTTTATTCCAATTAAATTAACTATTAACTAAGATTTTAATCATAAAAGCTAATTTTAAGATAAAAAAAATATTTGTGCATAGTACTTTCATTTACACAACAGCTTCCTTTGCACAATTTAGTTTTTGAAAAAAGTTATAAAGAAAAAATATGACGTTATGAATAATTTGCCACGATGGATCGTTTGTAAAAACGGACGAGAAGCAAGAAGATTTAAAGAAGTAAAAATAATAATTGTACCCTATGGTACCTTTAATTTATTTAAATTAAGGATTGATTATTTTAAGAAGTTATTAAAGGAGCATAGAGTAAATATGCAAACGTATATGATGGAGTATCAGTTTTTTGCATAGAACAATATTTTATTTAATCTAATGACTTGTAAACATAACAAAGTGTTTTTTTTTTTTTTTTTTAATTTAAAAGGCTATTTTAAAGGGAAGCGACTCATAGGATATAAATTCTAATGTATTTAGTTAGTAACAAAGTTATAAAAAAAAATTTGATTTTAAGTCTTATATTTAACAATGATTAAATTGAATGGTAATTGAGTTACCCTCGTTCAATTTTGAACATTAAGATAATTTCAGATTTAGATAAGTGTATTTGATAATATTTAGCAAGATAATTTAACACATTATAAACAGATATTCTCATTTTACCTACTAAATTTTTTTTGAAAAGTATAAATAAGGAAAAATTCTGAATATGAAATGCAAGTGCTGAATTGTACTTAATTGTAGTAGTCATATGAAATGGGTAAAAATTTAGAACCCGTATACTTAAATATGAACAGCTATAAGGAATATGATAATGATATATGAATATGATATGAATATATATGATATATCATACGAATATGATAATAGTGATACCGCTATAATAATAATAGGAACTTAAATATGAATCGCTTCAGTTTTATACTGCAAATGTTTAAAATATTTACAAAAATATTTTTAAACTAGAGTAGTGATGTATTGTTTTCCACCAAAAAGAATTATACCTTTTCTGTAAGCAGAAAACACATATTGTATTTAATTAATATCATTCTACGCATATTATAATAACATATTATACCTATCCTTTTAGCAAAACAATAAATCAAAGGCTATTTATATTCCTATCCTTTGTATTTTTCTTGTGTACCTATCCCATGCATTTATTTAAATCATTAAATCTCCTTTCCTATCTAAATGCAATCGCCGAATCCACAGTACTTTGTCACAGCAGCGAAATCCAAATAAACAAGCATAAATTGCAGAACTCTCGCACTTTTATGTCATGAGCAATTGCTTTATAAATTTCTTGAGTTATTGGACATCTGTATGAATGTGTATTAGTCCAGCAAAGTATGTTCACACATGATAAACAAAAATTCGTGAGGAAATTTCATTTTTTTTTTTCATTTCATAATATTTTTACATGTTGCTGTTTGAAATACAAGAGCTAAGACTATCAATCATATATGGGAAAAATACATTAAAAACTTCGTAGTTACAAGGCTTACAAATCTCTTGGAGAAATTAAAAAAGTTTCAGGAACTTAACAAGCAGCGAAATGAATAATTCATACTCAAAAATTCTACTTCCGCTTAAAACAACCCCGGAAGAAAGCTGTCTGAAATCTTTCTTACATTGTAGTAGAATTTCTAAAGAACATCACGAAACCAAATTCGAAACAAAACTCTCTCTCTTATTTATTCCAAATATCACGATAGCATTAACAACGGGAGGTTTTAAAAAAAAGAAGAAAGCATTTCATTTTTGATTTACATGAAATATTGAAAAAGATGATGAACCTTAGAATAGAGATGCTATTATAGTTCTACTTCTGTACGTTTCCTGCTTCATTTTCTCTCCAGGAATTTTCTCTCCATATTCCGCAAATCAAGTTGAAGATTCAACCTTTTTATTTCTTGGAATCGATAGACAAAATGCGAAACAATCTTTTCTTCCAACAACGAGAAATCCATGTTGATTCGTGAGTGGATGTTTATCGGCGACAAAAATCACATTTCCCTAAGACTCTATAAATCCTTTAACAGCCATTTGCAAGTTTTATGAGACAATGCTTTGAATGTTTTCCTTAACTGTCTTAAAAACGAGCATCTTATTTTAATGCACTGCGATTTTTTATTTGCGCATTGGCAGAAATGGAATAAAATGCTTTGTTGTTAAATTGGACATAATTAAGTCGCCAGTTTGGAAAATACATTACATGTGATTTTTTTTCTTCTATCCTCAATTTATTTGTAAATGAAAGTGTCTTTTATACCTCGTCTAGAATGAGTTGATAATAAATGTGCAAGAAATCCGGAATAAATTTTTAAGATCCCAGTAATTTTCTACGTGATTTCCCAAAGCGGGAATTTTTTTTAATATGCTTTCAAAATTGCTTTTTTAATTAAAATATAAGTGCACATAAAATAACCTTTCTTAAATGTATGTGCATTTATATTTATTTAAAAAAAGCAATCTGTTTTTTTAAGTTACGAAATTTAACGCAAAATAATTTTACGGAGCAACACAAACGTATAAAAAGACGTATTTGTTTAGCTAACTCATCCAATATTCTTAACATCGTCTTCTAAATATATCACATTAGCATGGGATTCTACGCTCAGTCAGCAATAGAATTAGGGATTGCAAGTTCTCCAAAGAATGTGTTGCTTTGTTTTATTGACTTATTGATTTTAGATGATTTGCGCAACTCATTTAGCTGCTACAAAGTTCCACTGTTTGATTAAGGGAATCATAGATCAAATGGATGGGGAACTGGTTCGTAAATTAAAAGTTCGAAGTGCCTGGAAACACTAGGAATTCTTAAACTATTTCCTTACCAAACGACCAACTTTCTAGAAATTAATGAAATTTCCCCCGACTTCGTTTGGAGTCAAATTCATTAAAGCCCAGAACTTTCTACTTTGAAATCTTTTTCTATTATTTTATTTCCCTTTGAAAGTTTTCTCTGTCTTTTTCTTGAGAGATATTTTTACTTTAAAAAAAAAAAAAAAAAAAAAAAAAAAACACAAAATTTCATTATTCAAATAATGAAAAAGTTTTTTTTTTAATTATCTGTTTGCTCTTTTCACACATTCTTCAGAAAATTAAAGAATAACAAATATCCACTTAAAAGAACTGTTTTGTTTTAATTATTGTTATTGTTTCTTCACTTTAATTCATCCTTCAACTGTAGCGTTGCCAAATACACCGAGAAAAAGAAAGAAAAACCTCATATATGTTTTTTTTTAGATATACGTCTCAACTCTAACCAGTTTCCTTATTTATCAGGCCAAACTCTATCTAGAATTTGCATTTAGTGGAAAAAGCAATGCTTCTGGTAGTGGATGGAAGGGAAAAGAGAGGAAATTACGTCGGATTTTGGCGGGAAGTTTCTGTCTTGTGGGAATAATGAGAGGAAAGGGAGTGTTTGTATGAAATCTGGGTGTGGGAAGACATACTGAGAGAGAAAGAGAGACGGGGGGGGGGCACATTCTACAAGAACAATTCTTCAGCGAACTAAGAGAGAAATATTTGCTTAGCGAGCAGGTTGAGAGGTATTCAGTAGGAAATAAGAGCTTATTCTGTTTGATCCCTTAAAAAAGCAATCAA
>BPLQ01008961.1:0-22050 GCA_021605075.1 Caerostris darwini
TAATTTAAATTAATTCTACTTTTATGAGAAACCTTTGTAATTTTTCTTGAAGAACTGTTGCATTGCAGACATAATTGTACATGTTGTCTTCTGTTGATTTGATTTGAATTTTGCGATAATATTAGTAGTCATTTTGATTTAAAAGATAGTATTGTATAAATGCATTCTATTAACTTTGCACTCTTCTCTCCCACTCCATAACTGTCAAACATAAAATAATAATAAAAAAGTTTATTCAATAGTATTTAAAAAGAGTTTGTTTTGTGGCTGGCCCATCTGAATTAAGTAGAGAAATTATTTGTAAAAAAGGAATTTTTAAAATAAATTTTCTTTTATAAGCCTAATCATTATTTCACTAGCTTTGTTTGTGATTGCTCAACTTTGCTGTTCATTTTTCATGCAATGCTATATATTTTTCTTGAGTATATTCTGGAAATTGATTAACAAAATGTGCAAAATATTTTCCTACTTTGTATTTAATTTGTATATTTTCCTACTTTAGCCGTAGCCATGTTCTTTGAAATTTTGTGGATTGCTTTTGGGCAATGTCAAATTAGCTCAGAAATTGAACTTAGTCATCCTGACAAAATACTAAGTGGAAAGTTAAATTTGATAATTATATTTAATTAATATTGTTTTTATGCAGTTTTCTTTTCACTTGTATGATATGTATCCTCTTCAGATAAAATATATTCCTTATGATTTAAGTTTTGTGGAATTATGTTATCGTTTAATTGACAGTATTAAACAATTTTGTACTATTTATTTCTGAAATTTCTTAAGATTATTTATAAATGTATATGTTTATTTTTTTAAGATTACCATGTTAGTCACATGTAAGTTTATAATTCCTATGCATACAAATTTTAGGTAGATGCTATCAGTCAAAATAAAATATCTCCTTTGCATGACACTTGTTATCAAAGTGCCGCCTGTGCTGAATTTTTCTTAAAAATGGTTGTAATACCTCTAAAAATGGGAGAACACCCTGACACGAAGCGTGTATGCAGGACAAAGTAGAATGTGTAAAGCTATTACTTACACATGGAGCAGATGTGAGTACCATTTATAAAAAAAAAAAAAAAAAAAATACTTGTAGAGATGTTTTTAAAAATACAATTTTATTGTCTTACTTTTACAGTACAGCACAATTAATAAACTTCTACTTATTCAGAAAAACAATGCTAATTTTTCTGTACAATTTAAAATTGCATTTTTTAACAGTTATATTACAGTAAATCTTAAGAAAAAAAAAAAATTTTTTTTTTTACAACATGTTAAATCTAAACTGTAGTAAATAGCTTCATCCTTCATATTGGACATATTAAGTTTGGATTCTCGAATTAGTTCTACTTTAATGCAAATATCCTGAAATAAATAATCGTAAACTTTTTTTTTTAAAAAAAAAAATGTGTATAATTTAAAAAAGAAAAAAAAAAAAAGGTTCCTGCGTAAGGTATTTTGTGTAAAATTGAAATGAGATTGATTATGAAATAAATGAGATTAAAAGTAGATTGCAAGTTATGTAGGGTATCAAAATAATCTCTTATAGATAGGTATTTTGAATAACTTGAAGAGAAATAAATTCAGGAGAATTATTTCGATTCTTAAACTCTCATGGGGATGAATTGAAATTCAATTTTACTTTAATTGCATTTTATTTTTTATTGCTCTTTTAAAATGTAAAAGTTATTTATTTGTTATGTATTCTAAATATTATAATTATTAAAGTAAGTTATTTTAATATCCTCTTTATTGTAACAAGTATCTTGATATGGCTGTGAAAGTCTAAGCATAATTTAGTGTAATAAATCCTTTTCATATAAAATCAGTTTGCAGGTCATCTGAGGAAGTAATGGGAGAGATATTACGTTAAATTTTTTCCTCGTATGGTGATAGTTTTAGTTTAAAATTTTATTTGATGCTTACTTATACTTTTTTATTCCTTAAAATTTCTAATATTAATCATAAATATATATTTAATTTTCAGATACCCACTACCTTATATGAATATAAACATCTGGGAAAAAAATAGCTGTTGTATTACTGTAATTAATGGAGTTGAATTATGGGATACTGTTGGGTGTTAGAAGATAATAGTGTAATTCTATTAACTTTTATTGTTTCTGAGCTAAAATACTAATAATAATTATAGATAAATGTTAGATTTACTACTGAATAGTCTCATTTTAATTCTCTAAAGAGTATCACTTTAAATATAGAAAAATTAATTAATTTAATAATTAGCTATTTTTTAATGTTGTACATTTTCTCTTATATAAACTAATTAAAATTATTTTACTTGCTGTATTTGTGTTAAAAGAAGGACCAAATACTGATAGGGAATTATATGCACTTTGTTTTATAATGAAATAACATTCATTTTTGTTCAATATATTGTTGCTGATATATTTTTCCTTTGCTATCAAAAACCGTTAATCTGTGAGGACTTCTTTGTTAACGAGGATAGAATTTAATGCATAAACTTACTTATTCATATGTATAAGCTTTTTGTTATAAATTCCCATATCATTTTTATTGCTTATATTTTCTTTTTAAAATTCTATAAGGTATTATTTACATACTTATCCTAAATTTGATCTGCAATAAGTAATTTCAACTTCATGCGACAAAATCTGAATACTGAGATTCCTTTTCATATACAGTCAGTTAACAAAAGCTGAGATGGCTTATAAGAATTCCTTGAAATCATTTGAAATCCCAAATTTTATGAACATTTGTATTAAAAAAAAGTACATTGGGAAATATTTACAAAATACAATATCCTGCCTTTGCTTGTTTAGTTCTTGTTACTTTACATTGATCAGTCCAGAGTGAAAAAAATTATTTATTTGAAAAGATGAAATCTGAATTAATATGATTATATCTTTAATGTTTATATATTTAACCTTCAATTTACATTAGTTATTTTATTACATTATTAGCATTTGTGCTGATTTATATATAATATTCTCAGGTAAACGTTGTCGACAATGAAAAGACAGCCTTGTATATTGCTTGTGAACGTGCGTCTGTTCCTTATATCAAATTACTTTTACAAATGAATTCTGACGTAATGCTTTAACAAGTCGAGGAACAGCTTTACATGCTGCATGTTTAGAAGGTCAGTATTCCTTTTCAGTATATTTATATTATATGTGTACATTTTAAACTATTGAATGGCTTATTTTTCTTGTATTATGCACAATTATAATTGAAAAGAGCAGTTTCAAATCCCTTTTTAATAAGTTTTAATGTATAATATGTTTAAACTTTTCCCTTTGTATAAGTCTTTTCTTGATTTCAAACTGTAACTAATTTGTTTATAACTCGCAAAGGTTATAAGTTTCATCTGGTCATTTTGATATTATTTATACAAATAAGTACTTTAAAATTAACTTAATTTTCTATTTATAAATATCTAGCTTTTTTTAATTTCTTGACTAGTATTTAATTCATTACATAAATGGTTTTCTTTTGCTGTGTATTGATTTGTTGTTGAAGAGCAATTTTAAATCCCTATTAAAAGAGTTTTGATATATAATATTTCTAAAATTGTGCCTTTGTATAAATCTTTTCTTGGTTTCAAACTGTAACTAATTTGTTTAAAGCTCGCCAAGGTTATATGTTATATCTAGTCATTTTGATATTAATTGTATAAATAAATACTTTAAAATTAACTTAACTTTCTATTTAAATATCTCTGCAGCTTTTTTTTTTTTTGTGACTAGCATTTAATTCATTACATAAAATTGATTTGTTCGCCTTTTGTGTTTATCTGCAGCTTATTCTTTTCTGTTTTACATGGCTGATTACGATGCAAAAACAATTTTTAATATATTTTAATATTTCTGAAATGTTTCCTTTCTATAAATCTTTTTTAATTTCTCAAATCATAACTTATTTGTTAAATGCTCGCAATGGTTATATGTTTTTGTCATTTTTATATTGATTTTGCATTTAATATTGATATAATTGACTTAATTTTCTATTCTGATATCTCTGAAGTTTCTTGAATCATGTAAATGCTTGTAACAAAAATTACATAAAGTAGTATTGTGTGACAATTTGCTGCTTATTCTTTGCTGTTTTATATGGCCGATTATGATGAAAAAAGCAGTTGAAATTCCTATTTAATAATCTTTAGTATATAATATTTCTAAAATTTTCCTTTTGTATAAAACTTTTTCTAATTTCAAACTATAAATAAATGTTTAATGCTATTTTACAGTGTAATTTTTTTGTTTTACTATTTGTAAATCTTTTATTATCAAACAATTTTAAGTAATATTGTAGTTTTTGTCATTGTTCAAAATACAACCTCAATTAATTACTGTTTCAAGTTAGTTTTATTATATGTGTGTGACCGTCTAAATTTAACTTTTTTTCATATTACAGGGTATGAATCATACAATTTGAATCATATGAATAAAATAATATCTTTCAATAGATAATTTTTCCATTAAAAATTTGTTAAGCATTTTAGATTATTGATGTAATTAATAGTATTTATGATTTCTTTATTTGTTATGCTATTTTGATTAGAAAGTAATTAAAATTTCAATTAACTCAATAATATATAATGAAATTTTTATGCTTAATTTTATTGATATGATTATATCTATATAAATATATGAATAACATCGTTTGTCTTTTCACAGCACAATGATTTATTATAATTCTTTTATGCAAAAATTGTAGAAATATATTGTCTCATTCTATAATTACTGTTATCACTCAAATTATACCTATTACATATTAGAAATATTATATTTTTACATTTAATGTATAATTTTTTAGTACTATTATAATCATAATTTTCTTTATCATTTGTACTTACTATAATATGTTAAATAATTGTTTAAATTTGTGTTATTCTGTTTGTACATAATTTATTAAAAAATTTTATACACATCATACAATACAGATAACTTTATGGTGATAAGTTTTAGTTTAAAATTTTATTTGATGCTTACTCATACTTTTTTATTCCTTATAATTTCTAATATTAATCATAAATATATATTTAATTTTCAGATGCCCACTACCTTATATGAATATAAACATCTGGGAAAAAAACAGCTGTTGTATTACTGTAATTATTGGAGTTGAATTATGGGGTACTGTTGGGTTAACTTTTTGGTTAGAAGATAATAGTGTAATTCTTCTCCCTTCTATTAACTTTTATTGTTTCTGAGCTAAAATACTAATAATAATTATAGATAAATGTTAGATTTACTACTGAATAGTCTCATTTCAATTCTCTAAAGAGTATCACTTTAAATATAGAAAAATTAATTAATTTAATAATTAGCTATTATTTTTTGATGTTGTACATTTTCTCTTATATAAACTAATTAAAATTATTTTACTTGCTGTATTTGTGTTAAAAGGAGTAATAAATGCTGATAGGGAATTATATGCACTTTGTTTTATAATGAAATAACATTCGTTTTTGTTCAGTATATTGTTGCTGATATATTTTCCCTTTGCTATCAAAAACTGTTAATCTGTGAGGACTTCTTTGTTAACGAGGATAGAATTTAATGCATAAACTTGCTTATATTTTCTTTTTAAAATTCTATAAGGTATTATTTACATACTTATCCTAAATTTGATCTGCAATAAGTAATTTCAACTTCATGCGACAAAATCTGAATACTGAGATTCCTTTTCATATACAGTCAGTTAACAAAAGCTGAGATGGCTTATAAGAATTCCTTGAAATCATTTGAAATCCCAAATTTTATGAACATTTGTATTAAAAAAAAGTACATTGGGAAATATTTACAAAATACAATATCCTGCCTTTGCTTGTTTAGTTCTTGTTACTTTACATTGATCAGTCCAGAGTGAAAAAAATTATTTATTTGAAAAGATGAAATCTGAATTAATATTTTTATATCTTTAATGTTTATATATTTAACCTTCAATTTACATTAGTTATTTTATTACATTATTAGCATTTGTGCTGATTTATATATAATATTCTCAGGTAAATGTTGTCGACAATGAAAAGACAGCCTTGTATATTGCTTGTGAACGTGCGTCTGTTCCTTATATTCAAATTACTTTTACAAATGAATTCTGACGTGAATGCTTCAACAAGTCGAGGAACAGTTTTACATGCTGCATGTTTAGAAGGTCAGTATTGTCCTTGATTTTCAACTTGGAACAATTCTAATACTTTTTAGAAAATTTTTATCTTATCATTATATCAAATAATTGCATTGTTGACTTCATTTTCACACTTTTCAAAACATTATCTTTCTTTAACATTATATTGTCTATATTTTATATTATCTTGTAGCTCACATTTAATTCTAGAATTCTTAATCACATACAACACAGTTTTTGAAATAACAATTCACAACACATATTCTTTAAAAATGTTGACAAATTTTAAACATAGAAAGGTTCAAAGTTTTGATTCACAAACATGTTGTTATCGTGTCCAAGGATTTAAAATATTATTATAAAAGTTAGTTCAAAAATGAAAAGTTTATAATTTTTTTATTATAATTATATTTTTAAAAAATGAAGAGTACATAAATGATGTCAACAATAAAAAGATAAAGATGAGGCTTTTTTTTTTTTTTCCTTTTAAATTTTTTATTCTTTTATCCAATATATTTATCCTATTTTTGATTTGATCAAAATAATAGAATCTATTTTATATATATGAGATTATTCTTTCAAAATTCAAGGAATCATTATGGAAGGGTATACTTTTTAACAAAGCTGAAATAAAATATAATTAAGACTTCTTACTGATAATTAAAAAAAGTTATTCTTTTCAAAATATCTACTATGAACTTTGTTTTGTAAACATATGTAATACTAATAAATGATTTCATTTCTTTCATGCAAATTAAAGATTTGACAATTTATTAACATCTTCAAAGTGACAAGTTTATATAAGTTGCAAAAATAGTGTCAGTTTCCATGTTTTTAAAACAGATTCATTTTATTGTACTTAATATTAAGTATAATGTGAACCAATAAAATAAATAAGAGTGACTTTATATAACTTTGACATGTGTGTCAATCACTTGAAAAGAACAAATGCATTTTAATTGCTTTTATATTTACTTTAACTGTGTAATCTTATATTATTTATCCCACTTGCACAAATCTACTTTTATGCCAAAATTAGTATTTATCAACAGATATTAAGAAGTTGAAAAGAAAGAAATGTAATGCAGTTAGTGAATGCCTCAAAATAAAAATCTTTCCTGAAATTTTAGGATAATTAACATTTTATCTTTTCTGAGTCTTCTATGCTGCAAAACTTAAAATTATGTATCAATTGAAGGCAGTTACAAATGTGAATTACCTTATTAAAAAAGTATATTTTATGAAAAACTTTTTCTTTCCGAACATTTAATTAAATACTTAATGTATTTTTTCAATCCAGAGATGCAATCAATTTATAACAAATTAAGAAACAAAGACTTTTATTAACAAAAATCTTTTTTACAGGATTAATCACAAACACATATTGTCCATAGCTTTATGCATTTTTGTTACACATAATAAAAACTTAATGCATCTGTTTAAATAGCAGTTTACAATTACATTATGATTATGCTTGCTGAGAATCATTTAGGTGATTCTTCCAGGATGATTTTTACAAGTAACTGCCCCGAAATTGCTTGTCCTATGTACGAGAGGAGCCACCAGGCAGCATAACTATCGATGAGAGATGTTACATACACATTGTGACAATCACCTGAAAGCACTTTTATGTGGCTGAATTTTGCTACCTAATAACTAAAAATAAAATGTATAAATGAAAGATGAATGAAGTGAAAAAAAAAATTTTGGATTTTAGTATTATTGTTAAAACTTACTTTTCATTACACACTAGAATTTAGAATTTTGAAATTTTTCACATCTTCGTATAGTGTGTTAATTTCATGACCTGATAAAACCCTTTACAGACTGAAATAAGATATAATACACGTTTTTAATACTCACTTTGTAAGCATGACTTGCAATTCAAACATACTTCAGATGATTAAATCTTGACTACGCAGCTTGCTGTATTTTATAAACTTGAAAAAACTTTTATATTCTATACAGTTAGTAATCAATGTAAGTAATACTGAAATCCAGTTTTTTTAGATACATATAATTAAAATGGTTAAGAAAATAACTGTGATAATGGAGATTTTAACATCTGCATTTTTTGGAATATTTGATTAATACAAAAAAAAATTTTAGATTATATAATTTAATAAAAAACTTGTTACTTTCAGGGATTATATATATTACATTTATCTTTATTCTTTTCATCTATTATTATATCTTTGAAAAATTATCTGTATTTGCATTCTTAAGACTGTTAGAAACAAATCTTAGTGTGTTTATGTTTTTGTTATATAGAGTAGGAATTTTAAAAGTAATAAATAACCTCAATAGATGTAATTGAATTCTATTTTCTGACTCAAATGTTTTAAGCAATTCTATTAGAGAGACTGGTAAGAGATCTTTTGTTTTCTTCTTGTGAATGTATAAGTATTTTTAATAAATAAGATAATTTTTTTAAAGTATTGTAATATAATTTTAATAGCTAAGTAAGATAATTAAAATGAAAAAACAATTCAGTGAATAGAGTGATGCAGTCATAAAAATAGAATATTTTTTACCTTCTGTTTGTTTTCCTTATTCTAATAGGCTAGATTTTTGAAGTTGAATATTCTTAAACATATGAAGAAAATTAAAATATGCTTTTGTATACCTGGTTAAACTTTTTCATTGCCATTATTGTTTTTTCTGTTTGTCTTTCCAAGTTGAAATTAAATTGCAATTCTTCTACAGTTGGTTTTATAAATGATTGTGTGCTGGCTTGCCCGATTCTTTTTAAGTTGGATAAAGTCTCAATAATTTCATTATGGTGAATTGCCACAACATTTTGAAAACCTTCTTCAGGAATAGTGTGACGATCCATTTATTTTATTACTCCCTAGAATCTTTAGATTTCTTTTTCTTTCACTTTTACAGTTATAGAAGCCAGTTCTATGACAATAGAAATAATTTCTCCTTCATGTATGAACTTAAATTTTCTTTCTCTATTTTTTCTTTCCAATTCCTCCATGGTCTCTTTGATTATGAATATTTTGTAAGGGCTTCTCCAATGTCATAATTTTACCAAACTCTTCTTCACACGCTGAGCACTTAACTTTTTTGGTATAAGAAGCATCCTATACCATGAAGTAATTTCAAATGGCGTTGCAAGTGATATTTGTTGGATATTGCATTCGATGCAAGTCTGTTGTGCAGAATTTTCCATTCATATATATATTTATTTATTGCTTTGCTCAACTTTCTGATATTCCTATAATAAATAAATGTTATTTAATTGGTGATTATAATGGATATTCAAACTACAATGATTCTTAGATAATAATTTTTAAAGCATAATGATAGTCACATTTTACATTCTCAAAGAGATAATACCAAAATTAAAATAAGATTGTGTTGAATACATAGTTCAAGCAGATTTAAGTAATTTATTTTATCTATTAAATATAATTCCTTGTTAATAAGGAAATTTTAAATGCATAATCATTTAATAAATAAATTATTTAAATAGTTGTAGAATATTTTTTTAAATTATATAACTAATATGCAGTTTAAATAATTTACTCTAATTAGGATTTTTCTTTTAAATTCAAAGAAAATCTGTTGAATACAAAAAATAATATATATACAATTAACTAACCCATTTTGGAAGAAAATGAATAAATTGAATATTCAAATTTGTATCAAATGACATTCTTCATGAATAAGGAAATTTTAAATATATAATTAATTAATAAATAGTATTTAAAAATAATATATAATTATTCAATTAACTTTACTAACATAATTATTGTGCACTCCAGGTAATTAAGCCAAAACCAATATTTCAAACAATGCAATTTTTTTATGAATTGAAACACAACCTGTAAATTTAAAAAAAAAAAAAAAAAATTGATTAATAAAATGCTAAATATACTTAAAAATTGAATGAATACAATAAGATAAGAAAATATTTAAAATCTGTAGGATTCAAACCTCAACCCTCCTGTTTTGTTATATTTTTTGTGTATACGTTTAAACTCGTGGATGTACTGTAACCCTTATATATCACTCTCGTTATAAACATTTATTTATAAGAAACACTATGTTAATTCAAAGTTTTATTTTATTTCAACCCGGATTCTTTTTTTTTAAAAAGAATATTAATATTTAATGCTCAATTAAAATTAAAACTGAATGAAATTAGAACTGTTTAAAAGAAGAAAAAAAAATGCAAATTGAATAATAAATAATAGAATTAAACAAATTCATTGGCCTTGCCAATATACAAGTTAGCCATGAATGTAAGAACAAAATGAATAACAGAAATTTTAAACAAAGAGAGAAAAAGTATCGCTAAATAATATTCACACCTAGTGATCCCAGCATGGCATAGAAAATAGCATTAACCATCTAACCAAACTAATCACTACTTGCTATGATGCCTCGTGCAAGAGTATCACCACAAAAATTACTCATCTTTCTTCCTCTCTTCGCTCCAAAATCATCATCAGAAATAGACTTGGAAAAGCTTGGCAAAATACTAGACATCCTACCGATAAAAGCAATTATATTAACTTCAATGGGACTCTCCAACAGGAAATCAAAATAAAAAAAAAGAAATACTAACTGGAACAACTTCCTAACCACTCTCTCGCCACAAGATAATTCCCTTTGGAAAATCACAAAAAGATAATTTTATTCTCCCTCTACTAAATAACAATAATAACCTTGCTTATACTAACACTCAAAAGGCCAACACCCTTGCTAACCACTACCAAAATCAATTCACTCCAAATAATATTCATCATTCTCTACTGAACAGCTTGTCTCCAATGTCATCAACAGATATATTACTATCACTCCAACTGAGATAATTGATTTCATCAAGCATCTTAACAATAACAAAGCTCCTGGTATTGATAAACTAACTAATAAAATGCTTAAACACCTTCCTTATAACATTATTTACAATATTATTAACCATCTCTTCCAATTAAATTACTTTCCCTCTATATGGAAAACCTCTGTTATTGTTCCCATTTTCAAAGGGACTGGAAAAGATCCCAGAAAACTACAGACCAATTAGTCTTCTTCCAGTCTTTTCCAAAATATATTAATATTTTATCCTTCAGCAAATTAACCTGCATGTGACTAACAACTCTATTATGAATATTGATCAATTTGGCTTCACCAAACAGCTTTCAACTTCTTCGTGCCATTGAAACCATCTCTGAAGGCTTCAGTAACCGTCATGCAACTGCTTCGCTCTTTTTGGACATTGCAAAAGCATTTGACAAGGTCTGGATTGATGGTCTTCTCTATAAACTAATCAATTATAACTTTCCTAATGATCTCATTAACATCCTTTTCCATTACCTCTCTGATAGACATTTTGTCGCTAGAATTAGCAACCAATTTTCCTCGCCACATGCCATTCAAGCAGGAATTCCTCACAGATCTTTTCTGGGACCAGTTCTTCACAACATTTATATCTCTGACATCCCTGAAAATGATTTCATCAGTAAGTTTATTTATGCAGATGATACAGCCATTTTTTCACAAGCCAGCACCACACAGGAAGCCAAAAACAACATTCAAACCTACACTAGAGTACTGGCTTAACCAGTGGATAATCAAAATAAACACTGAGAAGTGTCATGTTTGGCTTTAAGCGTAAACAGGCAACACCACTTTCTCTCTTCAACAACAACATCCCATGGTCAAACACAGTTAAATACCTTGGTGTCACATTAGATAAAAGATTAACCTGGCACCCTCCAAAAATTCAGAACTGCTAAATCCATCCTTTACCCACTACTCTCCAGAAATTCACAGCTTGATCTTACTAACAAGATTATTATTTATAAAAGCATGCTTAGACCCATTCTTTCCTATGCTGCCCCTTCTCGCATTCAAAAGATGCATTCAACACAGACTTGGACACATCAGTGATAGACCCTGGCATTTCAGGAATAGCCAGATCAGAGCTTGAAATTCCAAACATCCGCTATAACATCCCTAATATTAACAAGTCTCTCTTGCAGCAGATTCTCACCCATATCATCCATAAAAAGCTATTCTCAACAATTGAAAATTCACTTTTTCATTGCTCATCACCCTTTTGTTTACATTCTGCCCACAGCTGCCCCCACTCCTCTGCCAATTTGGTACTTAGCATCTGACTCGGTTCGATCCTGGCCATGAAACATAACACTATTTTTACATTTTACTCACTTCTCTTCGCTCGTATTATTTTATTTATTTATTCGACTGATTTTTCCCATTGTTTATTTTTCTCGATTTTAGTTTTTTACTATTTTATTTTATTTTTAAACATTTTTTCACTCCGGGGCGCTCTTCCGTTCTCATCAATAGATGGCGCCACTAGAATGTTTGTTTTGATTTTCACAGTTGATTTCTTCTTTCAAACTGCAGTTGACTCCCTTTTTCTAACTCTTGTATTATATTTATAGTGTTACATGTATGTGATCGTTTTTCATCGCTCATTTAATTTGTATTTAAATCATTTTATTTTATTTTACTTCATTATTTTCTACTTACTTTATTTACTTGTTTTTCTGTGTCAACATTCAATAATCCTTGATTTAATTTACCATGCATTTATGTTTAATATTTTCTTTTATCTATTAATTCAATCATTTATTGAATGCAATACCCTGCTTTTTAATTCATTTCTTTAAATCTATCATTTCAATTCCTTTAGTGTTTAAGCATTTTGTTCATCTTGATTTACTTTGTGTATTTATTTACTACCACCCCCTACCTATAACAATAAATTATTCATATTCTATCATCTTAACTGTTTATTTTATTGTAAGCCTTTGAATCCTTGGAATCTCTTTTTCAGTATGAGGCGGAGTGGAGTCAGCATAAATGTAACACTCCATAGCTTGAGAGAGAATTCTAATTTTGTTTACGCAAGCCTACTGGTTTATAAGTGCTCATGCCGGACAACTAAGGATCTCGAACCACACTTTCTCATGGTTGACATGTTATTTTTGCATAGGCTCATAAGCATTGTCCGTGCTCTATTCCAGAAATCCGCTGATGCTGTTTTTGTTTTATGCATTGAAAAATAATAAAAAAAAAGTTCATTACTGCAAAAAAAAATTGATAACATTTCGTTCCGTTCCATTTAGAACTTCTGGAGCTAAATTATGGAATGAAAATACCTTTCATTTTTTTTAAGTACTAAAGACTATAAATATATCTTCTACGTTAAAGATATATTTTAATGAATTTCTAAAATGGCATTTGTATTGTTTATTAATAATAACATTTCTAATATTATTTTGTAATTTGCAAATTATGAATGTATGAAGGTTTTATTTGTGCATTTTTTTCTCATTGTCTGCCTTGATTCGTTTTTTCTATTCAATTAATTCTTATATTTCATGAATGATTCATTCACCTTATTGTGTTATCTGATAATTTTATATGTTTACAAATTTATGTTACTTTTTTTTTTTTTTTTTTTTTTATCTATATATCTGTGTTTGTTGTTTTATGGCACTATGATTTTTTTCAGAAGATTCTGGAGTCTATCTTAAAATATTCAATGTTGTGGTATTTTAATAAAGTTGTATTTTTATGGATTATTGCAGAAACACAACGCATTTAATTTTAATTTACATATGTTTTGATGGGACTTGTTCAGTGCAATTGACGCCTAGCAAGTTAATTATTAGAAAGGTGTGCTTTAGTTTAAACGTGTAATGATTGAAATGAATTCTTTCTCCTATTTTGTTGCATTTTTTTGTTTATACTCAGTGGGCGTGATGTAATGTTTATATATAACATAAAAATCAAAATAAAGACCTATTTTAAAACTGTAATGTTCCATAATATCGATGAACCAACAACTCGAAATTTCCTATTTTATGGAGGATTCATATTTTTGATTAAGCTTTGTAGGGGAGGGGACTTTCCCATTGACAGATTTATCTTGCAAACTGTAGTTTTTGAACTCTCGATAATTCTAATCCTGCATGCAAGGAATTTGAATATTAGTTTTGGTATTGCGTTAGGTTTAAATGACAATGTCTCTTTTCATTAAGAAAAGGAATGGAATGTGATATTCGATTGTACTAGTTGATGTTCTATTTAATGGCTAAATGATTTCAAATTTTAGTCTTTCAGAGAAAATTACAATTTTAAACGGCCTCTTTTCTTCTAATGTAAATATAAGAAAATTACAATTTTAAACGATAAATCTATTTTCGCTCTGTAATTCACTTATTTTTTCAAATATTATCATTTAAATATTTTCGATTCACAACCATTTTTCAATCCTGGCAAATTAATTTTTAAAATGTTGTTTGCATTGAGAATGGATAAATAGAATAATTAATTAAGTAAAGTTATACTAAGCACAATATTTGCGTACTTTATGTAATTAACGTTTTACGTATTCCTGTATATTGTATAACGGTTATTTGACCAAGGGACACCTATTCACATTTTTTTAGTTATTCTTGTCAGTGGCTCACTGGTTCGGAGGTTCGAATTCACTGACGTTCATCGTTGCAGTCACTGCTTTTAGAAACGAGGAGACAAAGCGTTACGTATAGGTAGGGTGCTTGGTGGGATATCTTGGGATATATCTTTTCAGGGTGCTTGGTGGGATATTTCAGGGCTTTATTCATAGTTAGATCAGAGGTAAGTGCGGAGGTTAATAAATTACCTGCGATAGGGAATGTCACAATAATAGCAAGTGTAGCGTTTGCAAAGCGGACAGAAATTAGGGTAACTTTTTTAGAGGGGTGGTGGGGGAGGCAATTTTTGATGAGTATAATAGGCTGGGTTTCGGGGACTGTCATTTCAGAAGGAATTATAATTAGGAATGTAAAAACTTTGACTAGGTTTGCGAAAAACTTTTTTGCAGCGGAAGAGTTTCATTTTATGTGAGTGGATGAAATTTTTTAAAATCGGTGAGTCTACAAATAATCCAATATGTATTCCAGAAACAAATATTTATTCCAGTAAAGTGTGCAAAGATTAGGGTTGTGTTTGCAAAGATAGTGTTAGCAAACCTATTTAGGATTAAAAATAGTTTATATTCTCTAGTATTTTTAGTTTGAAATGGGGTGTAAATAATTGCTACGCCGTCTTTAAGCATAAAAAAATGAATAAATTGACGACGAATATAGAAAGAAGGGTAGATTTCTTTTGTATGTTTTCAATAAAGAATTCTTTGTTTATTTATTTTTGCTCTCATGCAGCTGGCAAAGGCTTAGACAAATGTCTTGGATGCCTTAAGACAAGCGCTGCGCAGACGTTACTTACTTAGCACTACCCAGGAGGGGAGTGTAGCTTGAAGATAAGCTACGGAAGCGGAGTAACACTACCTCCGCAACGCTCTACGATCCTGTTAGACCGGGACCTACGGTTTAAAGTGGATTCCGAACCACTACAAACATCCATGGCACCGCCGGGACTCGAACCCGAAACCTGTGGTAGAGACCGCTAGCTTCTCGGCCATTCAGGCCCTTTCTATAAAGAATTATTTTAGGGATTTGCTGAGGTTGAAAACTGACGGGCCATGACCCTGACACTAGGGCCAGTTTTAAAAATAATTTAAATTTTTAGTTGTAAAAATTTAAAAATTGTGCACAGAAAAATATACTTTCTAGCAACTAAAGCTTATTTGTATGCATACATTATCTATGCCATTGAATGAAGTATTTAGCAGCATTTTTTTTGCAATAATTGCTCATTTTATTCTAATTAATATAAGGAAGCTGATTGAATGACCGATCTGGCTTTATCTGTGGTCATTCTAAACATAGGTTTGTCATTGGTAAATGTCACTTTCAAAGATTGCAGCTTTTTTTATTATGACATGCTTTAAGAAGCATCATTTGTAATGATGTGAATGATGCATGAAGCTGGAAATTTTTATGATTCATTGCCAGAGTTATTATTATTCTTATGTTTTCATTCATATTAATAGCTCTTTAGGTATTTTGCGTGTTATTATTTTGAAAATATACAGTTTTTGTTTCAAAAACATTAAGTGAAAATTGTTATTTAAATATAAAAATTTTGCAGGAGAAGTTTTACATTAAGCAGACGAAAAAAATTTTAGATATATATTTTTTTAATTATTTTTTTATCCATTATGATTATATTTGATGTCTCACATCAAATTGTTATATATTTAAAACATTTGATCTGTTATTTTAGAGGTACCTGCATCAGATTTGTGCGTCATACGCTTAAGTTACGTTTGTACTGATTTGAAATTGAATGGCTACACATAAAAATAAATTATACATTCGACAATTACATGTGCTTGAAAAGTGACAATTTCACGAAAACCCGTAATGAACCCGAAAAAGGGGGTAGGGAATACAGCTCGAATGAAATTGGTTTGACAAAAATTAAAACTGCTGTCCTTTTAACGCATTATGTTGAGTCAATGAATATTGCAAATGGAAAATCCGTGTAAAATTACTATACAATTTCCGCAAAACTCCTTTAGGTACAGGGAATTTTCCCCTTTTTGACTGTCTTATTGAACAGCTGTAAAACTTAACATGGCGAGTGTGGGAAGAATGGGTAGTGCATCCCCCTCCCTCCATCTTCTAATTAACGTGTTTACACTTTCGGGATTGAGGAAATCAGCTGCCACATCAGCGAAGAAGCGTCATTAACTGTAACCGTTTTCTTTTTGTTATTCCAATTATCTGCAAGCTGCTGGATTTGTTTTGTCTGAGAGAGCCTTCCTAACGATTTTGTTATAAAATGTGAGCGGCGCTCTTATCTCTCTATCAAGTGTAGTCCAGACATCGAGATGGTTCCAGAAATGTTTGGTATATAAAGTTGTGTTGAAGAACACACCCGGGTTAAAAGGCCACGGAACAAAAATGAAAACATTCTGGAGAATAACTGTTGCTTTAGCGAAAAAGAGTCACTAACTATAACCGTTTCTGCCGAAATCACTTTGTTCGGCAAGCCGTCACACGGAGAGTGTGGGAAGGATGGGTAGTGCCCCCCTCCCCTCCCTCCATCATCCAATTAATGTGTTTTCACTTTCGAGACTGAGGAAATCAACTGCCACATCAGCGAAGTAGAGTCCTTAACTGTAACCGTTTCTGTCGCATTGATTTTGTTATCCCAATCATCTGCGGGCCACTGGATTTGTTTTGTCTGCGAGAGCTCTCCTAACGACTAAATGTTTCGTCCATCCAAAGTTGTGTTGAAGAACGCACCCGGGTTAAAAGGCCACTAAACAGAAATGAAAACGTTTGCAAGAATAACTTGATAATTGGCACAGCTTCTGGCGTTTGACATTGAACACTCCTAAATCCATTTAAAAAAAAGGAAGAAGAGAAGCCATCTTTTAGACAGCTCTACTTTTAATGTTTAAATTAGGCATCTTATCTACAGGGCGTTATTTTTTTTTTAAATTGGAAGCGGTTTCGGGAGAAAAAAAAAGGTTGTAAACACTCTGCAGTAGACTGAGAAGTTTTTTTTATCAACTCTTGCCGCTGAGGCTGACGAATTTTTGCATTTTCTTTTTATCCTAATTTTGTTTACGCAAGCCCACTGGTTTACAGCGCCGCCACGAAAGCTTTCGATTCTGTATAACTTACAGATCTCGAACAAAGCTTTCTCTAGTTCGACAGTACACTGTCCACTACTAACAATGTTATTTAGAACTCATTTTCGTTATTTTAAAATAGCTTCATAAGCATAAACATATTATGGTTGAAATAAATTCTATTAGTTAATTATTTTGTTTTTTTCCCACAGCACCACACCCGCTTAACTTTCTTTTCATTCTTCCCCACACCTCGCCCCCTTAAATAGGGCCCCTACCAGTTCGAAAGATGAGAATGGAACATCGCCATGAGTCATGCGATGGGGAGGACTGTTAAGGGGAACTGGGCCGCATTTGCGAGTCGTATGGGAGGGAACCCGAAAACCTCCAACCAGAAATGATGCTTAATGATGAGACACAATCGCCATCGAGTCTCCTTGTTTCTGAAAGAACGATTACAACAGTGCAGCAAGCGGATTCAAACCTCCTGTTTTGTTAAATTTTTGTTTATTTGTTTAAACTCATGGGCGCGTTGTAGTTATATGTGTTTTATATACATATTTATATATAAGAAACCTATGTTAATTCAAAATTTTATGCATGCATGTGTAATTTATGTATCTTTTGAAATTTAATTTACCGAAATAAAAACATAAAAATTCTAAAATTGTAATTTCGATGAACATATAGAATACAACTCGGAAGATTATCTATTTTATGGTGAAAACAGTGACCGCAACGCCGAACCTGATTTCTCCTACCGGTCATCTTGATAATAATAAAACATAAATTTCGTTTTTGAAACATCCATGCACCGCATTTCAGCCCTTCTGCCAGGCTAATAGTTGTGTTCGGAAATATTACAGAAGTTTCTTTAACGTATTGTTATTGTTAGAAATTTGATCATTTTATTTCAAAAAAAATTTAACAACTTATTTAGGGAATAATTTGTAACAAATATATACAAAAAAAAAAAAAAAAATAAATAAAAAAAATAAAAAAAAAAAAAGAGTGGAAGCTTCACTTTTAGGACAGAATGAAATGAATGTTTTGAAAGGGGGAGACCCATTGACAGATTTACCCATCGAATGGGATCTTTAATTGGAAATGCTATTATTTTGTAATTCTAATCCACTAAGAATGTAAGGAATCTGAATAAGAACGAATCATTTAAATCTCTGGTTATTTGCCTCATGGGAATGCTTCAAGAATTTTAATGTTATTTTTAGGTTTGGTTTAAATTACAAACGTTTGTTTCATTTTTTTAAATAAAAAAAAAGTTGGAGTGTGAAATTGTATTGAAAACTAGTTGATGTTCTCGGTCATGGCTAAATGATTGAAAAAAATTTTAGTCTTTCAGAGAATATTTGCTGGTGAAATAGTGTATTTGCAAGTGTATGTATAAATGCTTGGGTATAAAGTGCAAGTATATGTGATATATAGATGAATTTGTAAGTGTTTAAATATGAAAAAGGTCTTTTGCAAAATACGCATAATTAATAACTCCCAAAATCTGTTCAAACGCCCCTAGTCACGCGCCATTTCATAATAAGCAGTTGTAGTTCTGGATGTGTTTTATTCTTATTTCTTTTCCTGAATGGTTAGCGCTCTGGCTCGGTACCACTGGTATCGGGTAAAAGTCCTGGTGGTGCCATGGATGTTTGTAGTGGTTCGGAATCCACTCTAAACCGTAGGTCCTGGTCCTAATAGGATCGTAGAGCGCTGCGGGGGCATTGTTACTCCGCGTCCGTGGCTTATCTTCAAGTTACACGTGCCCCCTGGGTAATGCAAAGTGAGTAACATCTGTGCAGCGCTTGCCTTAAGGCATCCAAGTCAGCTGTCTAAGGAAAAAAAAATGTTTCATATGTATAAAAATAATGTCCTTTTGGAGTTTTTCACTTTCATGCAACCTAAACATGTCCTTTCTCTCGAGTTCTTATGTACTGAACAGCAAAAATTATTGGGACTATTTTCAAAGCTACGTACTCTTATTTTTACTATGACTTATTTTTAAAAACTAATAAAAGAACAAATAAGCAATTTATCTTTCCAAAAGAATTAAAGTTGTGAATTTTCATCCTTAATTATATACTATATCAAGAATATAGTTAAGGATGGGAATTTACACCTCTAATTCTTTTGGAAGGATAAATTGTTTATGTGTTTTTTATCAGTTTTTAAAAATAAGTCATTTTTTTTACAGAAATATTAATTGAATTATTGCAAGCTTGTCGGTATTAGTATTCGGAACAAATGTGGTTTTTAAATGGCTACATAAATATACATCGGTTTCATTATAAATCATTTCCTATGTTTTTTATTTTTTCTAATTTAAAATCTATTCATATAATTTTGCAGAATCTTAAAAATAAATAATAGTCATTATTTAATTTTGTGCTAGAAAAGGTGTCACGTAACACTTGAGAATTTCTAATTCTATTTTTAATAATTTATTCATTTTTTTTTTATTTCAAATATCAATATAAAAACGATAGTTATTGTCTGAAGTTTTGAATGTAATGTTTCTTCATGCACAGGTTTCTGCCCTTTCAAATTCAGTGATAACAATGCCATTTTATTATAACAATGCCATTGTATTACACTATCACTAAATTGTATTGCGAATTGGATAGCAAAAATGTGAAGTTTTGGACGCATATCAGTCATCGTCGTTAAAGTAACGCTGCCAGTAGCTTTTGATTTTAAAAACGGATGAGCATTTCACAGAACAGTTGCGTTAAAATAAAAATAACACATTTAAAGTTGATGCTTAAAGCATCAGGGTTTGTAGTGATTATTTTAATATGAAGAACATTAGAAAATGGCCCTGAGTGATGTTTTGTCTAAACACATTCGATCCTGAAACTGTTGACATTCGTCCCGCGCCTTCGTTGAAGGGTTGCCGTAGCGGAAGGCTTGCAAATGTCGCCAAATGATGAGATTTTGGCGGCTCGGATGCAAGCGGCGATTTTATAGAGGAGCCAAAGGTTTTTTTCTTTTACAAATTCCATTATGCGTTGTACTAGGTTTTAGTTTTTATATTTTATGAGTGATTTATTCGCTCTTAAAAATCCTGGTGGTGTTTTTTTTCCGGTGCCAATTTTCGACAAATCATTATTTTAATAATTTATTTAAAAACAATTTTTCAAAGAACAAAGTGGTTTTTAATTGGCTACATAATCTTTTTTTACAAATAATTGTTGAAGGTTTTCCAGATTTTTATCCATTCATGGTTTTTTTTTTTTTTTGCCAATCGCATCATTTTAATACTTTGCAATTTTTCAAAGAAAAGATTCCTTGGTCAATGAATCCAGATTATCCATTCATTGTAGACGAAACATTCTTGAGCCATAAAGTCTTGTGTGCGTGTTTTAGGAATGCAAATAACTTTACAGAACAGGTCAACACATTCGAAATCGCAGATAAATTGTGAGCACATAAATTGTATCTGCTTTCTTGAAACACTCGTCTCATCCATTGAACCGTTCAAGTTCGTTTCAACCCCGCTGCAGTTTTTTGAGAGCGAGGAAAGTTTGAACGAAGTCATTGTGGAAGCTTGCAAATTCATGTCACAAAAACAACATACATAGGGGTCTGAATGGCAGAGTGGCTAGCGCTCTGCCATATCGGTACCACAGGTTTCGGGTTCGAGTGCCGGCGGTAACATGGATGTGAGTAGTGGTTCGGATTCCACTTTAAACCGTAGGTCCCGGTCTAACAGGATCGTAGAGCGTTGTGGGGGTATTGCTACTCCGCGTCCATAGCTGGCCATTGTTACCGAAGACTTCAGGTTCGAATCCTGGCAGTGGCATGGATGTTTGTGGGTGGTTCGGAATCCACGTTCAACCGTAGATCCCGATCTGTTTAGCCTAAAGTGTGCATAAGATGACCGTAGAGCGACAAACCTAACCGCCTCCGTAGCTTATCTTCAGGCTACAAGCCCGCACTGTAGCGCTAAGTGAATAACGTCGGTGCCTTAACGCATAAAAAGACAACTGTCCAAGTGTTTGCTAGCTGCATTAGGAAAAAAACAGTATACACGAATCTCAGAGTGTTATTTAGAATTTCAGCACACCATACAATGCATTGAATGGATCTAAACAGAGGTCAAATGCAGAACACGAATTGTTTTTTTAAGTATACTTTAAAATAGTGTGAGTTGCAGGTTTTCTTTCGTTTTTTTTAAATAGAACTTTAATAAAAATGCAAATAAGCACTTTTTTTTTAATTGGGATTTATTACTTTTTTAAAATTCGGTTCTCCCAGCTCCTATCCGTGTTATGTCATTCAATGACACCTCGACTGAATTCACAAAAATAAATAAACTCTTGTCGGAAGAGAAACGCAATCCGTAATTGGTTGCGATATTCATTGGCATGGGTACTTCGGTTTGACGGGAGAGTTCAGCGAGCACC